>VXBR01004848.1:474340-572869 GCA_013400215.1 Cisticola juncidis | reverse complement strand
TATTTTTTTGCGGCAGCTGCCACATTATTCTCTTTCTCTTGAGCAACTTGTAAAGACAAAATTAGTGCACTCGTTTGAACATTCTTGTGAATTTCAGTCTGGAGAAAGGAGGGTATGGTTTGGCTTTGTTAATTTTCACAAGAGCGATGAAAATACGTTTTGATTAAATAGATGCTTGTGTTACATTTGAGAATAATCTTGATGATTTTTAAATTGTTAAATCAGTCTTCTTTGAAAGCTGAATGGTTTGGTGGAGCTAGGAGTTATTTTTCCTTTCTTTTTTCTTCCCCAAAATTGTACATGGCACAGCCAGGTGTTGCACACCAGTCTGTGTTCTCTTTTTTTTTTAATTTGGCAACACATGGTAAAAATGGAAGATTTTCATAACTTCCGTCTGGCAGATTCCTTTTTCCTTCTACTTTCTTTTCATTTTTATTCTTCCAGTCTTCATGCATTTGTCTTTTTTTGTGTATCAGCATAGCTAAAATTTAGTGTTTAGGTGAAGGAATTTTTCATTTCAGTATCTGAAATACGACAGTAAGGTGTTTTCCTTCAAATTAATTGAGTTTGCACACTGTAATTTTCATTCTCATTGCCAAAGTTACCTGAAGAGGAAAGAGCTGGTGAGGAGCTTGCTATGCCCTCAGTAACCCAGAGGTGTTGGGATGGAGGTTCAGGTCAGTATTACAGCCAGGCTAATCCAGTGGCTCTTTGCCATCTGTGACAAGGACAGTCCTGCCTGTGCTGTCTTCCCTCCCTCTCCCTGCATTTCTTGTCCTGGTGGTTTCCCTTGTTGCTGCTTAGGGGACTGAAACGTCCAAAAATTACTTTTTATGGTGTGAAAAGGTTGAGTTTCCAGCTGTGTTCAATTTTCCTAGCATGCTGTGATATCACACACCAGTGGTGCCTGGATGAAGTGTTGGGAGCACCATGGGGAAGAAAAATTAGCAGCTGTCCTTTAAATCAGAGTATCAATAATGGCACCCTGACACACATGGGCACTTCTGCTCTTCCCTTTTTCTTCTATTTCTTTATCATCTGCCTTTTTTTGCAGGTATCCGTCAGCTCCAGCTCATCCTTCTGAAGGTTGCCTTGATCTTGGGAATAGAGATCCACGTCAATGTGGAGTTTCGGGGGCTCGTTTACCCTCCAGAGGACCAGGAGAATGAAAGCAAGTAGCTCTGAAATGGGCAGTAGAGATGGGGAGGCTGTGGTGGGATACACAGGCTGCTGCTCTTAGCTCTGCTTGGGACATTTAGTCCTTTCCTCGTGCTCCATTAATTAATCCATTATTAATCCATTTTTGCTTGGATTTTTAGTAGGATTTGTTTTTTCTAGTGATAAATCCAAATTAGTTACTGTATGAAACAAAGCCACCAGAAGGACTACACAGAAATAGACTAAGACATGATAAATTGTAATTGCTTCTAAAATGCTTAAGCCCATTACATAACATTCTGATAACATTTTGAAACAACCCTTTCTTTGCATTCACTGAGGATATTTTTATTGGTAAATGATCCTTGTTATGCTTTTGGTATCACTGTGAAACCTGTCCTCTGATCACCACAGGAGATGAAGCTTGCTTGTTTTTTGCCCTTTTATTAATTGTACTGGTAGTGGAGAAGTTTGTAGTGGCCCTTAAAGGAGTTAGGGGAGTTTTAGCAGAGCTGTGTCTGCCTCTGATTCACATGGAATTCCTGCACAGTTCAGGAACAGCCCTGTCATTAGTGTAGCTGTCCTGCAGGGTTTCTTTTTTCACTGATCATGTGTTGAAGGATTTATTGATAGTAAGAACTGGTTTTAGCTATTTTTTTCTATTATTAATGTCATTTATTTTGTCATTAACTGGAGTTTATCTACAGGAATAGGTTGGCGTGCGTTGGTCCACCCCAAAACCCATCCAGTGTCTGAGTATGAGTTTGAAGTAATCATTGGAGGGGATGGCAGGAGAAACACCTTAGAAGGTAATGGTGTGTCCAGAATTCACCTCCAAACAGAACTTATCTTAAATTTGTTGGAACAGAAGTGGCTTTTAACATGCTAATCCACATCTGGAAAAGCACTTGACAAGTGATAAGGAAACTAAAAGTTAATGTAAAAACCAATTTGTAGCAAAAACATGGGTGGTCTTTGTTTTCTTCCTCTAAACTAAGACATAAGAGGTTTTGATCTGGATAATTTTTCCTACATTTTTTCTTTAGCTCAATAGTGTTGTCACTCCTACCTTCAGGTGTATGAACTGAGGTATTAAGTATTATTCTGTGTAGCAGAGAATCCCATATGAGTTTTTTTAATGGAAATTGCAGCTTTGGGAGCAGAGATGAGAGAGGGGGTGGTGGGGATCTTTTTCCCTAAACAACACTTACTTTTCTGATGAATCAATTGTTGTTTCCTCTGTGGAGGAGTTTGTAACTCCCCAATTCCTTTCTCTTTCCTTTCTGAGTGCCCCTGTCTGTGGCACACTGAGCCTTCTCTGAGGTGTGTCTGGTTCTCAGCGTTGCACCTTTATCCCTCCTGCAGGGTTCCGCCGAAAGGAATTCCGTGGTAAACTCGCGATCGCCATCACAGCCAACTTCATCAATCGCAACACCACAGCTGAAGCCAAAGTGGAAGAGATCAGCGGCGTGGCCTTCATCTTCAACCAGAAGTTCTTCCAGGATCTCCGAGACGCCACAGGTTGGCCAGAGCTTGACACATTTCCAGTGAAAACTGTTTGTCCTTATTGTTACAACTTTGCAGCTCAGATTTATGTGTTTAATTGAGAAACAAGCACCTTGTGCGAGGCAGTCTTTGCTGCCTCTGAAATCTGACTTGCCTGTTTTTGCAGCTGTTCTGCTGTACAAAGCAGGTGTGTGTGTCATTTGGGTTCACAAGTGGAGAACTTACTTGAGGTTTTCAAGAAATCAAAGCCCTAAATGCAAAGAGCTCATGAATTCAGAGTTCTGCTTTTTGCACTCCACATCTGAATGCAAACCTTAGAGTGATAGTGAATGGATTTTTTTAAGAGGTAGCTTTATGCAGGTGAAGTGTGCTGTCTGTAGTTTTGTTGACAATTCAGGTTTTAAAGTCACCCAGAGCATGGGAGAAAGTTGCTTGGCATTCTCTCTGACTTTTCTAACCATGCAGTGTCAATTTACTTTCTTCAGTAGAACTTGTGTTGCATCTAACTCCTGACTTGTTCCTTCCCTGCCATGTCTTTTGTTCTGTCACAAGGCATTGACTTGGAGAACATTGTCTACTACAAAGATGATACACACTACTTCGTCATGACTGCCAAAAAGCAGAGCTTGCTGGATAAAGGAGTGATACGGCATGTGGGTATTAACTTCTCCTGTGTTCTCTGTAAGCTAAAATTGTGGTGACAATTTACTTTTGCTAAGGTAAAAGTAGGAAAGTGTGCTTTTCCTCTATCACATAATGTTGTTATACAGTTGTTATTTTAGAACATGAATGTAATTGTGCTCTAAAAGGCAGTTAATGCCCATCTGAAGTATTTTGAACCATCAGACGAGTGTTACAAAACCCGTCCTTTTCAAATTTGTCTCTCTTTGTAGATTTGGAAGTCTTGTTCATGACAAGATAAAATATGCTGAAGGAACATTTGATAGCTTAATTGAGCTTCCCTCATTTCATGGGAATGAAGAGTGCTCACAGGTTTCTTAGCCCTTTCACAGTCAGAAGTGCAAGCAGGACCAATTACTGTTTGCAATAACAGATTTATAGATTTTCTCCTGGAATCATTAACACAGACAGGAATGAAAGCAACCAGTAGGCAAATTTGTTTGAGTGGATTTGTCAGAATTTTAATGCCAACTACCACATATACCAATCCTAAAATAAACCCACGGGTTTGACCATGGCACTTTCCCTTCGCTGGTTTTGGCAGGACCACGCCGACACAGAGGTCTTGCTGTCCCGGGAGAACGTGGACCAGGAGGCTCTGCTGAACTACGCCAGGGAAGCAGCAGATTTCTCCACAAACCAGCAGCTGCCATCTCTGGACTTTGCCATCAACCACTACGGGCAGCCCGACGTGGCCATGTTTGACTTCACGTGCATGTATGCGTCCGAGAACGCGGCGCTGGTGCGCGAGCAGAACGGCCACCAGCTCCTGGTGGCACTGGTCGGGGACAGCCTCCTCGAGGTGGGTGTGCACCTGCTCAGAGGGAGCACAGACCTCTGCACCATCCCTGGAACACTGGGAGTGCTGCAGGGAGAGCTGCTGTTTGCTGTAGAGTGAAGTGGGAGGTTGGAAGGAAGGGTGGGAGTGTTGGGAAAACAGAATTTTGAGCGTGGTGATGATGTCACTCAAGAAAATGTGTGCAGAGCTTTTTCTGAAGTTCTGTCTGTTCCATCTGCTTCTTGTTGGGATGAGTTGACTTCTACAGAACCTACTGTAGGCCTGCTAATAATTAGCATTTTGTAGTTGGTTAAAAAGTACTGCCTTGAAGAGAAGCTGTTAAGGCACTCCAGGCTATGAATTATTGTTGGAAATGAAGAGACATTGGCTTTGGGAGAGCTCATGAGCTGTTCACCATACATCTGGTTTCCTCTAACCCACTGGGAGTGCAGCTTGAAGCTAATTACTGAGTGATAATTCCCCAGCAGATTACTGCCTGAATATGTACTTGATACTTCTTTAAAATTTTCCCTCAGTGATGCTTTTCCTTTCTCTGCCTTTTTTGTTTGTGTTTTTTTGGTAACCTGTAATATCAGCCGTTTTGGCCAATGGGAACTGGAATAGCCAGGGGATTTTTGGCTGCCATGGACTCTGCTTGGATGGTACGAAGCTGGTCGCTCGGAGCTAGTCCTTTGGAAGTTCTTGCAGAGAGGTAATGGAGAAAGTGAATACATTTGCAGTTCTAATCCAGTCCTCCAACATCTCATCATTCATTCCAGTTTCTTTTAGGACAAATACGTAGACAGAATGGGAGATACAGACTCTCAGTGTTTTTAGAGAGTGCTTGAGGGTATAATTCAATTGAAGAAAAACAAATTTCAAAGGACTTGATAAACCGAAGTAGAGGGAAGAGTAAGAAGTGTTGCTATTGCTGGTGCTAGTTTTAAAAGATTAGATGAGGAATCTTATTTTTAGGTGCTTATTGATACTACGTGGACAAAGTGAGCCTGACTAGCTGTCACCAGCCTTTCAATGGCAAACCAGATGAAGATGTAGATGCCTTTAAAGTACCAGATACAAAAGTTCTTGCCATCTCCCATTATCTTGTGAATACTTTTTATTATTTCCTTTTAAGGTAGCTGTGACTTGCTATTTTTCACGTTGTCCTTGGTCACTTTGTTTCATGTAAGCCAAACAGCCTCGTCTCTTTTAAGTGTTGAGTTCTTGCTGTTTTAATCAGCTTTGCCTGAGTGTTGTTTTGGTGACTCCAGGGTGCTCTCTTGGTCATCAGAACTTGGGTAGTTAGAAGATGGAGTAAGGAAAAGCAACAGTTTGTAGCTCGTATTTGAAACTTCAACTGCAGCTTCTGACCATCAGGAACCATAGCATAATTTCTAAAATTGCACAGTGGCACAATTCATATTAAAATTCCATTTCTTTGAATTTAAAAAAGCAGTGAGGAAAGTAATGCTGCTGTTGAAGCCAGACTTCATCACCTTTCCATGAGCCACTTCAGACAGCAGTAAGATCTTCCCTGAGCTTTCTTTCCACATAAACTCAGAATAAACTCAGTTCTCTTGGCCTCTTCTCACAGGGCAGATGCTCCAGTCCCCTTGGTGGCCCCTTTTCCTGAGCCCTTCCTGTGTCTCTGTGTCTTTATTGTACTGGGCAGCCCCTTCAGCTTTTCTTAGTGTGTTGTTCTATTGTTCTCTTCCTTCCTTTGGAATTCTGAAGTTGTATTAAAATGCAGATTTTAATACGCTTATGCTGACTCTTAGCTATGCAGTGTCTGAAGTGGTTAGATTTCTGATTTGAATGTTTATCTCTCCAGAGTTTACTTAGCCATAGTAGTAGTGATACATCTCTTAAAAAACCAACAGAACAAAACCTCAAACCAGCCAAAACAAACCAAAAATCCCAAACCACCACAAAGCCTAAACAAAACAAACAAACCAAAACAAAACCCCAACCTTTTTGTGTGTGTTATTTTCCCAAGGGAAAGCATTTATAGGCTGCTGCCTCAGACCACCCCCGAGAACGTGAGTAAGAACTTCAGCCATTACAGCATCGACCCTGCCACCCGCTACCCCAACATCAACGTCAACTTCCTGAGGCCACAGCAGGTAAATCTCACCTGGTGCTTCTGGGTGCTTCTGCAGGGTCTTTCCTCAGCTAGGTCAGAGTTTTGGGAACTCAGAGTGATGTGTGTATAATTTGGAAGCAGTGAAAGTTATTTGCATCAATCAAGAGCAGACTTTTGTACTTGAACAAATTCCTTTTCAGGAAGGTTTGATTTTGGTAATTTAAACTGCGATGTAATGATATGGGAAACCTATAAACTTGTGTTTTCTATGTGTGCATGTGCATTTTCTTTGAAATAATCCATTCTAGCAGTCTGTCATTGCAATTTGGTATCCACTGAGCAGCAGCAGTCAGCTGGACTGTTCAGCACTGACGAGCTGATCTGTGCTGTTATGAGGTTTTTGGGGTCAGATTTTTGCTACCTACATGTATTTATCTTTCTTTTTGTACCTTGGGATGTCTCCTTATTGTCTTCTGGTTATTTCTGTGTGTGTCTGGGGTGCATGGGGTGTTGATCATCTTCAGTATTTTTGTGTGTCATTTTAGGTACGCCACTTGTATAACACAGGAGACTTGAAGGACATTCACCTGGAGATCGAGAACTTTGTGAACTCCAGGACACCAAAGCTGACTCGGAATGGTAGGCCTGGCTGCTTTCCTCTTCCTTTTGGTGTTCTGGAGCTGGATCACTGCTGGAATTAGAGAGCAGCGGGGCTGTAGGGTGTTATTGCACCAGTCTCTGCATTTAGGAAATATATCCAGCAATTGTTTTGTCAACAGTCTGAGCTTACAATTTTTCAGGTTTCCATTAGCATGGGAATTTATTTTTGTTTACCTAATTTCCCTTGCCTTATAATACTACTAATTTTCTAAGCATATTTGTTTGTATAGGCAGTTCTTGCACCTCCTTTATCTCTCACAATGTCCTTGCTTAAAGTGCAGAAGCCTGGACTGAGTTCACTCTAAGAGTAGACTTAGAATTCTTACAAATGTAACAGAAGGTATTGCTTGTGCAGTCTTGCAGGTTCCTGCTTTCCTTTTCTTCATCTCATCTCACAACTAAATGAAACCTCTGCTTTGCTTGCATTATTCTGAGAGCTAGATGCCTTGTGATAAGCATTTCAGTATCTGTCTGCTTGTCTCTGCCCTGAGGGGTGTGTCAGACTTTTCCTTTTGCAATAGTGTTTTGGGATTCCCAGAGTGGCTCTTCGCTGAGCCTCCCTTTCACTGCTGAATAGTTGTGTAGTCTCTGCTCTTTGCCCTGCAGCCACGTCCCTTTAGGCTGTAATCTCATCAGATCTTCTGCTAAGACAAGGTCAGAATAGGGCAGTGCTTTTAAAGGAAAGTTTTCAAGGGAACAGAAGTTGTTACAGAAGTACATTTGCAGTTCTCCCTCTAGAAATGGTATATCTGGGCTTAGAGAGCATTGCTGCTGTATGTCCTTTTGATCACACTTAACAAGCCTTTGCAACTGTTTTATATTTCCTGGGGCTCTTTTACAATGCTAGGATGAAAAGTCTGGCAAGTTCCAACTTAGATAATTACTTTTTAGCAAATTAAAAATACTTCCTTGGATTTAAAATAGATATGATAGTGTTTTTCAAAGAAAATAAGAAAATGTCCTCCATTATCCATTGTAGAAGGAGCTTGCTTTTTACATTAAGGATTTGCTTGTTGATTTGTGGAGTTTGTGTTGTATTTAGAATTTGAACTGTTGTGCATTTCTGTTTTGAAATTGCTTTTATTTTACAGAGTCTGTAGCTCGCTCTAGTAAATTGCTGAGTTGGTGCCAGAGGCAGACTGATGGATATGCTGGTGTGAATGTGACAGATCTCACAATGTCATGGAAAAGTGGCTTAGCTTTGTGTGCCATTATCCACAGATACCGTCCTGACTTAATGTGAGTAATTGGCTGCTTCAAATAACTGGGAAGAGCAGGAAATTAGTGGTGTTTGTATCTAATAATATGGAGTTGGAGGCAGTGCATTTGTGAATTAAGAAATGGCTTGAAATTAATTCAATTACACTTGGTAGGAACCAATGTCCAGTGATTCAGTGGCAGAGTGAAAGGTCGTGATAGCTTGATGAATTTGGAAATAAATGTGTTGTCATTTCCCCTTCTGGATGATTTGGCAGAATTAAGCTTCAAATTGGTACTGACTGGAAAGCATTATTGACTGACAGATTTTTTGTGTGAAGTGAGTAAGGAACAGTTCATAGCTTCAGTTAAATCTCTTGTGAACAAGTCTCTGCACAGTCCTTTTTAAATTTCCTGTTTAACAAAACTCTTTCCAAAGGTTTTCAGGCTGCTCTTTCTAGAATTAGTGACCCACAGCCTAAATAGAGGGATTTTTACTGTTTGCACGGTGACTTTTGGCAGAGGTGTTCTCTTCAGTGTGGATTGGGCAAAACAGTGTCCAGATTCTGGAATCTGAAACACTGGCTGGAAATAATTACAGTAGCAAAGACTCTGGTACTTTAAAAATCTGTTCCCAAAGGGACTCCAGAAAAAGTAAATTCTAGAGCTGTACTTGAAGATATAATCCACTGTAAAACACATTGAAAAATGATGGAGTTATTCCAGTCCATATGCACTGAATTACTTCCGTATTAGTGTACTTGAGTTAACCTGAGCTACACTGTTTAATAGCTTTATAGCTTGTGGAGGGTTCAAACAGCTTTTCAAATGGTTCATGCAACTCTCTACGAGCTATAGCTTTTTATATATTTAGACAAGTTTTGGAAAAAGCCAGCAGGACAAAACTATGGATCAGTCAAGAAAACAGGGGACAAACAAGTCAAGATTTAATTTAGTTCCAAGCACACAGAAGATTTTATGTATATAATAATTTATATATAATAATTTATATATTTATTATAATTTATTTATTTATTTATTTATTATAATTTATTTATTATAATTTATAATATTATATATATATAAATATTATATAATCTTCCAGCAAAGGAGGAAGTGAAGATGTATTTCAGAGCATAATGCTTTTTAATAATAAAATTCTAGGTTTTAGGAAGAGCAAACAAATTTTAAAAGAATATATTTGAGCCCAAGTTCGCTGTAATTAAGTAGCATCAACTTTGCCATGTTGGTGGCAAATAAAAATAAGATTTCAAGCGGGGAAAAGAAAGATTTATGTCAGAGTTCTTTCAGAAGACAGGTTTCTACTTGATTTTGTGCAAGGCCTGTTTTTGCCCTCTGCAGAGACTTTGATTCCTTGGATGAGCACGATGTGGAGAAGAATAACCAACTGGCTTTTGACATTGCTGAGAAGGAGTTTGGAATATGTCCCATTATGACTGGAAAGGAAATGGCATCTGTTGGAGAGCCAGACAAGCTGTCCATGGTGATGTACCTGACACAGTTCTATGAGATGTTCAAAGACACCATCCCCTCCTGTGGTAAGCATTTTGGGGGACTTCTGTCAGCTTTAAAAACTGCTCCAGGCTGCATTTGTGTGCTGCAGTTGCCTTCATGCTGCTTCTGCATCAACAGAGAGCACTCACTCACTGTAGCTTTACACAAAATATTGACTTGTTACTGGTGCTGGTATAGACCATGTTAGCAGCAGCAGGAGCAAAAGAAGGAGTTAATATACAATAATGTCCTCAAAAGTTCTTAACTCACTGCTTATCAAGCACTACTTGATAAGTTTTCTGCTTTCTTATTATAGTTTGTTTGTTTTAGCTAATGTTAAGTGCCTTGCTAATAGCTGTTGAACAGGTAATTTCAAAAAAACCTAGCTGAGTTTTTTACATATTTATCATCTGTGAATGGTGATGCTAACTTCAGGCCAAAGAGGAAAAAACCGTCTTTGATCAGAACTGAAAGATGTCATTACCTAACCCAAATCAATATGGTCAGCCTTTAAATATTGATAATGTTTTTACAGCTCTTTAGTACTGATGATCTCAATTCACATGTATCTCTCTGGTGAGGGGGGAAAAAGTAAATTTAATAGCCTTTAAAAATACAGTATGTATCATTTATTATTTCTAAAATTCTGGACTCTTTTTAAGAATACTGACATTCATATTCTTTAAATCATGCTCTTTAAATATAAAAGTAAATAGAGTAAGCACAGTATCTGTAATGGGTATAAACCCTGAAAGAACTGCTTTGGGTAAGGTGAAAAAGCAGAATAGCTGAGGAAGGTGTTATTTGTAGACTTTAGATATTTTGTACTGAGAATTTAAGAAAAAGGCTGCTATGTTACTAAGAATCAATGAGTCCTTCAGCTGTGTATTTAACAACAGCACCACAGAAAAAAGACTGGAATTCCCCCTTTCTGCCTGTTTTCACTCACAGACAGCCTGGACCTGAATGCAGAGGAGAAGGCTGCCCTGATTGCCAGCACCAAGTCTCCCATCTCCTTCCTCAGCAAGCTGGGCCAGAGCATCTCTCGGAAGCGCACTCCCAAGGTGACAGCCCTGGGACCAGGCAGTGCCACTAAAAATGCACCTGGTAGTGGTTTTTGGGGGATTTGGTTTACAGGAGACCATTGTGTTCACCAGCTCTTGGTGTGGGACAGTTCATGAATTCATGACTGCAAAATTGCATCTGTAGTGTGTACTCTCAGCAGTGTATTTCAGTCTGAAAAACTTTAAAACTTAGCCTTGTGGTAGTATTTGGGTGTATATTTTCTCTAAGTGTTCAGTTTTCAATGGTTTGAAAACGTTGAAGAATTGTCCAGTTGAAGGTAAGAATCTCCTAAGGAGTGTCTAGGAAAAAACTTTTACTTAAACAAATGGAGAATGAGCACCGAGAGTTAAATAAGCTTTGCAATTAAACTGATTAAGTGCACTGATAGCATTTATCTCAGCCCAGAGAGGTTATGAGTTATTTTTGTTTGTTTGTTTGTTTTTTTCCCTACTTCTGTTTTCAGGACAAAAAAGAAAAGGAACTGGATGGTGCAGGCAAGAGGAGAAAAACCAGCCAATCTGAGGATGTAAGTATTGCAGTGAGAGGTGTCAGGGAGCAAAATAAATGGTAGGTACCTTTTTCCAAGTTCAGTTCTTTCATTTTTTATAATATCCAGACAGGGTTTACATAGGATTTTTTAGACAAAATTTAATTCTTCTTCAGAGGTTACACTTTCATGGTATCTTTAGTGCAAATATTTTACTAATGTTTGTGAAAGAATACTACATAAATGAAACGCTGCAGTTTCCTGATACTGTTTTTATTGCAAATTACTCTGGTTTGCTGAGGACATCAGCACTCAAAACTTCTCAGTAAAGTCGTGCAGTATTGTCAGAAGTTTGATGCATTTTTAAACTTTAACCTTGATTTGTGCTAAAAGCACACATTTCCAGTATGCCCATAAGGCAGTCTTACAAATGGAGTGTTTGTAGCCAAACATGAATTAACTTGTTAATTAAAATTCATGCTCTGGGTTTGTTGTTTGGTTTATGTCAAGGGGTTCACAGGGGTGTTTCAGCTGAGGTCTTTTTGGTAGGGAAGTGTATCAAGTAAGGTTGAAAAGATAAGTCAAGTTTAACAGAACATTGGATGACTTGCCAAAGGAAATTAAAATCTGAGCTTTTTAGGTGAGGTTAAGAAATGTGTTATCTATAGCATAAGAGACTTTTTGCAGCAAAGGGGTAGAAAGGAAAAGGTGATCTGGCTGTACCTTGTTGAATTTTGGTGTCACTGACTGTCAGGAGGACCTGCCCCGAAGCTACAGAGAAGAAAGGCCCACCCTGGTGAGTGCCCTGACAGAGAGGAGAATCGATGCTGCCATTGGCAATCAGAACAAAGTCAAGTCCATGGCAACCCAGCTGCTGGCCAAGTTTGAAGAGAATGCACCAGTGCCGTCCTCAAACTTACGAAGACAGGTAGGAGATGGATAAAAACCCCTTGGTTTTGGGATTGTAGAGGAAAACCATGAATGATAGCATGCATTCCTCAAGACTGGAAGCTAGTGTTGCTATTCTACTTCAAAGGCTCTCTTAGAGAAGAGTGAAGTTTACCCAAAGCTTAAAATTTACAAGCACAGGCTGGAGAAGAACTTCCTAAAAAAATCAGTTTCTCTGTTATTGCCCTTATTATGTAATCTTTCACAAACACATTACTAGCAATTTAGTTTCTTTTATAACCATTATTGCTCTTTAAAAGCTTTCCAGGAATGTTCTGCTTATACTGTTTAAGAACAACCATTTGACTTCTGATTTGAACATTTTCATATCAGGTTACATCTGTTTGTTCTTGTGAACTGTGATTAAGCTTTGTACGTGTACGTATGTGCAGCAGATAAATGCCTGGGAGTTTCTTGGCACTCAGGATGCCTGTGTCATTCCAAGTGAGGCCCATTTGTTATCCAGGATGGATCTGAGCTGCTGCAACTACTGGGTGGTTGTCTTTGAAGTTAGATTGAGTCACTTGGAGCTGCTGCAGTGTCAGCAGGATGAGGCTCAGAGTGGTTGAAGTGCCAGAGTCCTTGTGCCCAGCTCTGTGCTGCCATGGCCACATCTGAGTGTGGCCTGACATGGCTGCTTGAAAGCCAGGTCAGGTTTGTCTGTGCCACCCTACATCAGCATTGGTGGTGTAAAATAATCACAATGGTGATGTCTGTCCACACAGTCAAATGTTTTTTCAGCTGCTACACATTGGCTGGCATACTCAGCCAATGATTTGAAGAAACAATGAAATTAAAGGAAAGATCCAAAAATATGTGAAGTTTCCCATTTCTGGATGTTTTTTTCCGTTTTATATTTTACTCGCTAAATGAATTCCCCCCTACGCTATTTTTTTTTTTCCTTAAATGTTTGTCTGTCTTACTCTGTATTCCATTCTTATGGCTTTCTTTGAGTTTCCTTCACTATTTTATCTTTCCTCCTTGGTCCCACCTTCCCTACAACCTGCATGCAGCAGCCTGTCCTGCCTTACCAAGAGCGTGTTCACAGCCAGGCGTCCAGCAGACGAGAGCAGGGCCGGCTTGCTCCCATACCCCAGTGGAAACAGGTAAAGAAATTCACTCTCACTAAATGCACTGACCCCACACCAGCTGTCACTGTTGTGTTTTGAGCCAGTCCTCCTCCAGCACCTTGCCTGAGTCTATTTTAAATGATTTTCAGTGAATAAAGTCAGTGTCTCCCTTTTGGTGATGATGCATGGTTTAATGTTTCAAAAATATTTAATTTTCCCTGCCCTCTTGTGCTAGTTTCAACTTACCAAGGCTTTCATGGATGTTGCAGCAGAAATTTTGCTGTAGAGTTTCTAGATTCTTCTGTTTGAAATAATGGAAACATGTAAACAATTATGCAAACTCACAAGGTAAAAGATTTCATATCATCTATAATATTAAAGCTCTTCCTTGATATAATGAGTAAAATTGGTTATCAGTTTTGCTATTCCTATGTGAAATCTTAGGTGTTCTGTAGTTGCAGGAGGCTTTCCTGTGGTTTCCTTTTCTTTAATGACACTTTCTTTAATGCATCTTTCTTTGCCAACTTGTCACACTTGTTGCTTTGCAGACTCCTGTGTTACTGTGAATTCAGTAAAATTCAGGTTTTCTTCCACAGAGGGGTTCAGAATAGGGACCAACAGCAGAAAAATCAGCAGGTGTCAAATTTTATTTTCTCTCCAATGATTTGGGCCATTGTCACTGCTGCTGTTTTTCTTTCAGCCTTGTGCTTTCCAAAACTAAGTCTTCTGATAGATGATTTTTTCAGACATTTAAGGATATTTATCTCACTGGCTTCATCTGCTTCCACTGTTTCCCTGTGCAAATGGCCTCCTCATGTTTCTGGGAGTTCTCAGAAGTATTTTGCTGACAGCCATAATTTGGAGAAACATCTACTTCTTTCTGGCTTTAATCAGAGTATACTTGAGAGTCTAGAAGAAGAAGATGACACTGCTTTGGAAATTTGCTGTTCTTGATGAATATGGATTCACAGGGATCTTCGTGTCTGAGGCATTCAGCACAATTAATGCTGCATGTCATGACTGGTGCCACCATCTAGAAGATTTCTTTTCAAGGAAGAAGACCTAAGCCCAGGGGAGCTGTTGTCAGTAGAACTGTCAGGATGCTTTGGTTTCCTGATTCAGTGTTTGTTCTTCTACCTTTTGTCTCATCAAAATCTTCTTTATAGGTTAATGAGTGCTTGGAGATGGATTCACATCATTCATGATTAATTTTATTTCTCAAGAATACTTAGCAAGGGGGGAAAAATGTGCAATATTAAGTGAGTTGATGAGCACTGCTTATATTACCTCCTAGAAAAAGGAAAACTGGATTACACTGGCTGTCTCTCCTTGTTTTAGCACTTGGAAAATAGCACATTCCTGCACCCTTGAGATTTCTATTTGAACCTGTTACTGAAAGTTTATGAAGGCTTTATAATTAAGCCTTTATAGTGAAACACCGAAGTTCTTATTGTCATTCTTTTGTCATTGATATATAAAAAAAGACATGGTTTTATTTCCTGTTTTTATTGAGGATTTTTCTCCTCATCAGGGAGAAGTTTTTTCTTTTGTTTGTTCTTGTTTATACCTGCACTACACAGCTTAAAAGAAATTTAAGAAAGGAAGAAAAAATCCTTCTGCTCATCCTTGACATTGATAGCATCTCTTTATAGGAAACAGTGTAGGGCATATCTTAAAAAAATCTTTGTGCAACAGTTTTACTTTCAGAGGATTTAAATTGTTTTCTTCAACACTGGCAGTGATTGCCTTGTGTGGATGATTCCCTCTCAGTGTTACACATGGAGATGATCTTTCCTTCATTGGCTTTACTGCGTCAGCAGAAGATGATTGATTCCTGAGTCCAGATTTCTGGCAGGATTTGCAGTGCTTTTGTAATGAAGAGATATAAAACTGGGTCTCAAAGATGCAGAATCTACAGGAAACAGAAGGATCAAAACCCCATTGGTAGGGTCCCTGTTCCAAAGGTTCCTTACTGCCTGGGGAAGTGAAGAATATGGATTACCTGCATTCAAAAGCTGTGGATGTGCACAAAGCCATTTATTCATGACTGGACAGAGATCAGCTGAGACCACTGAGCCAAGCCTGGACAGAAGCCCCTCCTGCAGGAGGCTGTGCTGGAGCAGTACCTGGGCTGACAGCTGAGATTCCTGGTTCTGGTAGCTTGGGCAAGCAGAACCCCATAACTGTGAGGCTGCATCTTTTGGTGGTGCTGCAGTGGCTCTCTGTGGTGACACTGGTCACTGTGGTTTTATAGCTCATCCCTGCTGGCAGACTGGCAACAGGGGAGTGCTGCTGAGCACCAGGACCTGTCACTGAATCACAGAATTAATGAGTTGGAAGAGACCTTCAAGATCATCCAGTCCAACCCAGCCCGAACACCTCAACTAAACCATGGCACCAGTGCCACATCCAGTCCTTCTTAAACACATTCAGGGATGGTGACTCCACCATATCCCCAGGCAAACCATTCCCTGCACATGCTGTAAAGGATTAGTATTGCTTCTGACAGGTTATTAGGGAGGATGTATGTTCATGAAAGAGCTGTTCATGAACCTGTTCATGAAGATTTTGGAAAGGTTTCTCTTTTGAAGTTCATGAGCAGGAACTTCTGCTACTGACTGAATATATCACCTAGCAAATACCTTCTAGTGGAGAGGGCTTTGAAGAGGAGCACAAAACCTCCTAAGGGGACAAAGGGTGGTGTTACTGAGAGAAACCACAGACTGCCCAATGTTCTTACCAGCTGGCAAAATGAAGTTGAGATCCTCTCTTGGGGAGAAGGGCAGTTGTGTGATTGCCAGGTTTGGTTCTTCCTGTCTTTTGGAAGCTGCATGGAAGAGGAAAGTCTATTGCAAAAGCAGAAGAGTGGTTGAAAGGAAGAGAGTTGCAAAGGAAATGCTTTGGGTTGGACCCACCGTTCTGATGGGAAGTTGGAATCTGCCTTGGGGTATTGGTGTCTGTCAGAGGGAGTTCTGACATTCTATTGGAGGACTGACTGAACATGCACTTCTTGCATTTAACCAGTGCTATACCTGAGATTTGCTGTGGAAAAATAAACAAGTTTGTGGAAATTTTGGCATTTGAAATGCAAGCCTGGCCATGGACAGATGAAAATCCATGAGCAGCTCTGTTGTTGAGAATGTTGCCATTCTTTCAGTTAGAAATTAGTGACTTCATACAAGCAAATAAATGTTCCTCATCCACTGCAGTGCAAAGGCATGTGCTTTAGTTTAAGCTGCTTGTAGCATCTGTTTGAGATAGGAGTGTATTATTTATTGAACTGTTTTGTTGAAGAGAGCACCCAAACAGATGTTAGTGCCAGCTCATCTGCAAGGGCAGTAATAAACATTTGTAACATCTTTGTACCACATGCAGATTTTTACAGACTTATCTAACAGTGGCTTTGGGTACACAGTATTTTGTTTTTCCCAGTGCAACCATTTCCAGATATGCTCTGGTGAGAACTCAAAAGGAAAGGAAAAATCAGGCAGAAGGCACGTTAATAAACAAGAAATGGTGGAGAAAAGGCTGTGCATGACAAGGAGTACAGCACTAGAAGGGCACTAGAAGAACAAACACTGAGTTTTCTGGTGTGTGAAATGGGACATGTATGTGCATTGTGTAATATGCAGACTTTTAGATACAGCTCCATTTTATCTATAAACCAGCTGGATTTCTGTTCTAATAGAATGTAGTGCATTTTAGCTTGTCTGAGATGCTGTAATATCTGTAAGGCAGAGAGGAAGGATCTGAAGCTGGGAACAGCACACTGAGACCTGAATTGTATTAGTAATGAGCTGCAAGAAGAGTAATTAGGTCAACAGGATGGATATTTTTAAACATTGTAAGGCACAGCAATAAGTAATTTTTCATGAAGCAAAGAGAGCAGTCCAGTTGTGCTGTGGAGAGTTCCAGCTTTGCCTTTAATTGATTGTAGGACCTCAAAAGCTGTTTGTTTAATTGCTGATTGATACAAGTCTGTGCTCACTGACTGTGGATTGTGACTCTGGGTAAAGCTTGTGTCTCTCAGCTTAGATACACAGTGGCTGTAGCTCATTTGGGAGAGGTGTGAGCTGAGGATTCATGGTCTCAGTTCATGCATTCTGGCCTGTCTCACCAAACCACTGGTAATGTTACCTTCTTCCTACCATTATTATGATTTTTTTTTCTTTTTCTGTTTTAAAAAAAGATGAGGCATAAGGAGCGTTCTCGGACCTGCCCCAAAAAAGTGATCATGCTTTCTCCTTCCACTCCATCTTCCTCTCCACCGTATCCCAGGCAGCAGGTGATTCCCTCTGCATGCTCTGTCCCTCTCTTCAGCTTACTTACAAACACATTTCAATTTTCTCCCTTTCATGTGCTGAGGTGACTCAGCCTCTTAGGTTAGGAAGATAGGGCAGCATTAACTCACTGGAAGAGTCTCCACTGGAGACTGAGATTTTGCTGTAGGCAAATTTTTTATTACAGTAGCTTTTCTCTGTTTTGAGATGCAGCAAAGTAGAAATTAAATGTTTGGAGTAATGCAGGGAAAGGAAATTAAACTTTGCTCTATCTCCACTCTCCATTTAAGTAGGTGTGAATGAAAATTTGCCCTTGTATCCATGTAACTTTTTTAGGACTGCTTACTGAAGTGGTTTTTGAGTGCTGTAGTGGCCTGCACATGTCCACTGTATTCCTTCTGATTCTCCCACACCAGGCTCTTGTCTCAGTCTGTCTGACTTTGAACCCAGAGCAGTGAGAGCTGTTCTGAGCAGTGTATAAATGTATATCCAGATGTTTGTGCACTTGTATTTGTTGTCCCAGTTAAATATTACCTGAAATCCTTTTAATATTTCTGTCTCCTTGTATAGTGTCATTGTGCTTGTTTGAGTTGTATCCTTTTAAATGATTTGTTTTGTTTTCCTACTTTCAAATCCACTTCTTGATCAGTCCTGAACTAGAGGTTTTGAAAAGGCAGTTGTAGTTCCATAGAGCTGTCATGACCTCATGAAAGGATTGTACAAATGAATTTCCCCAGAGGTGGAGCATGTTTCTTGTTTGCCTGTAAACTGTAAAGGAGCATTACCTTTTAGAAGAAGTTTAGAAGTTTTATTCTTTGGCAGAAAGTTTGGCTTCCCTTATTGCTGTGATTTCTTGAATTTTAATTACATGTTGCAGTTTATCTGGTCTAATTATTGCCAACCTCCAGGACACACATTCTTTGCTGCCTCTGTGGTGTCTGCATCTGCAAGACAGATCAGCTCTGCCTACTGATCCCTTTTGTAACTGTCCTAACAAAAAAGGGGAGTGGTTTTCTGCCACACTGTTGGTTATTTTCAGGACACTTTTCAAAAAGGATACAGGAGAGGACATCTAGGTAGAATGGGTGAAGAAAGCCCTTTTCATTATCAAAATCTGCATTTAAACTGCAGTGTGATGTTATCAGATGATGTGACAGCTAACTGCCTTCCTTGTGTCAAAATCCTTTGGAAATTTTGTTGGACACATTTTATGAAAGAAGATTTTCCCCAGCCTTACAGACAAAGAAACTCAGTTAATTGCTGAGTTTTACTTTCTAATCTATAGTGTGGGATTTATTTTCCATGTAGAGATTTTTTTTTCCCCTCACTAAGGATCTGGTAGCTCTCTATTTTCCTTCTGTCACCTCTCCAAGTGTTTGTTTGTCCTGTGTCTTTTTGGTTGCCTAGCTCAGTCATGAAAGCCAGCTACTGCCAAGCTGCCAATGGTATTTTGACCATTTTCTATGTTGTGTCCTATAGAAGTCTTCTTTCTTTTAACTCAGGGATTTTTACCCTCTGTGCTGCAGAACTGATGTTAGACTCAGTTAATAATCTGCTTTTGGAGACATTCTTTTTCCTTGGGAATGGTTTTTTTTCCCCTGAAATTGTCTTGGCCTAGGCCTCATAGCAAGTCAGATGGATCTGTATCCTTGTTACACTGATCTCTTTTAAAACTTTCATTCTACTCTTCTATAGCATTTACTCTGCCACTTCTTTTAAACTTTCCATCTCCCTCCTCTGAACTAACATCACAGTATGAGGTATACTGAGTGTCTTACCATCTTTATTGCACTAGTTTGATTACATTGTGGTACTGTGTTGTTGTTTATTGACCTAATATGAATATATATGCTTTTAAAAGAAATTCCTTACAGGAGCCAACTTAATTAGAATATTCTTAATAAACTTCTGCTCTTGCTATGGCTTCTTTTCTACCTGCATCATAAGAAAAATCAGCTGAGTGTGTTGTGATTAGGAGGTTGGTGTGTGATTGTTTTTAAGCTCCTCATTTGTTGCCTGCAGAGATTCAGGGAACCTGGTGCCGGCTATCGCGGGGAGCAGAGTTCCAGCCAGGCAAGGGTAAAGAGCATGAGCAAATGGCTTGGGGCTGATGGCACAGAGCTGTGGGGGATGTGTGCAGTACAGTCAGACACAGGGGGGTGAAGCACATTTATCCTAATGCTGCTGTTAACACTGCTGGAACTGCTGAGAGCCAGGCAGGAGCCTCCTTCCTGTGTGACACCCACAGAAATGCATAACCAGCCTTCATCAGCAGTTTGCTGTATGCTTTATTTTGCCCTAGGTCGAGCACTTGAGCTCTCCTCATTCCTCTTTTTCTCTTACACCTCTTCAGTGGAGTTTGCTGTGGCTGGAGCAGAACAAGAAGAGTTTATGTTTTGTGCTAATCCATGTGAACACGGTTGCATTGTGTGCACCGCTTGCTTTCTGGATGGTTAAACAACTGGCATTCCATCTTGCCTCCTACAGGCCAAAGTAAAAGGAAAAATGATGAGGCATTATTTAGTATAGAGATTTTGAAGCCTTCTTAACAATGAAATAGTCAACAGTCTGTCTGAATGGCTCAGTATTATACAGAAGCATGGGAAAAGAAAAGATGGGCACTCAAAAGGACCAGTTGATTTGAATTCATATTGACAAATTAATTGACATTCCAGTACGGGCTTTGAATGAATTGAGTCATAAATGGCAGCCAGCAATAAAACTGTTGCAACTTCCAGAATGTGTTCTAACAAAAGCCTCTTGTGGGCTGAATGTTTTCTGACAGGCAGTAGAAAATGATTACACGTGTCTGCAATGACACAGATGCCCCCAGCTTTATAACAAGCCCCAGTTTTAGTGAAAATGATCTAGTAGGAAGGAGTAGGTGGAACAGAAAGCAGCTTGAAAGTAGAGAGTATTATTAATGCATCTGAATGGGAGAAGTGTTTCTTGTAAACTGGGTGTGAACCCAATTTTCTGTTCTGCGTTGGAGGACAATTAGTGATACAGAGCAGCACCCTGGCATTCTTGGCACATCAAGCCTCAGATTTCTTGATGCACATTTGTAGTTCCTGCTCCATTTACTTTTGTACTCTACAAACAAATTAGCTGAAGGCTGTGTGGTACTGCAGTGATAGTCCTGCCTTATATAGCAGGCCACCTGCCAGGTCTATTTTCATGTCACCAAGTGCACCACAAAACAGTTTAGGAACATTGATATGAAAGCTCAGAATAGCAGAGGTGTCAAACATTGTGCCTGGGGTGATTGACATGGCAGTGCAATAAGAACAGGTAGGGCAGTGAAGTTGCATAAGTGAAACTGGCAGCTTCTGGAGTATTTGATTTTGCTGCTCCTTGCTTTATTTAGACATGCCCTCTTTGGCATGCAGAGTATTTACTTTGCATATGCCACCATCTTTAAGAAATTAATCAAGAAATTAATTAATTCCTTATGAGAACTGAAGTACATTACCCTAAAATATGTTTCTGTACACAGAAAATCTAAGAAACAAATAAGTAGAGGTTGAGATATTTAAAGGAAATCCTCGAGAATGGAGAACTATGGGGAAATAAACTGACAAATAAGGCTCTTCGTGCCTGATAAAGCTGCATTTTAAATTTATTTTTGATGGTAATGCCAGAGAGAGGCTTTGTGCTTGTTTGATTTTGGCTGCAGCAGTCGTAGGAAGAGTTGTGAATAACAATTAATTCAGCTGTTTTTTTCTTGCCCCTGAGAGTCAAAATATAGCACTTCATTAGAAAAGTAGATACTGGGGAAAAAAACCCCAATTTTCACTTTGTTTGAGAGCTTTTGTTCCTGTTCTGCATGTGACTGTCATACCTTTGGGCTGGCATTTTGATGTGTGTTCCTTGTTGTGCTGGTTTGTTGATGTCCTGCCTCCCTCCCCGTCCTGCAGAGATCTCCTCGGTTGCTCTCTCATGCCCCAGTGCCCGTGAGTGTGGAGCAGAGGGCCTGTCAGCTGGCAGCCCTGCTGGAGTCCCGCCGTGCCCTGAGGCACCAGGTGATACAGCCCTGCCACCTGCAGCCCTGCAGCTCTGGGGGGGTCTGGGTCAAGCCTTGGGAGTGTCAGAGAGAGAAAAAAATCACCAAAATATGATAAACGCTGCTCTGCAGTCATGTGCTTAAAACAACTGTCAGGACTGTTTTGTGTAGTGTCTTTATTTGACTTGACGTTTCTTAGCTGTCTCCTTGTTTGGTGGGGGAGTCTTTCTGTTCCTCAAAACAAAATATAAACAATGAAGTGAAAAGCAGCCTCTAAACTTCAGGGTAAATGCTGGAAACCAGCTGGGCTCTGGATCAAGTCATCTCACAGTGGTCATCTAGGAGTCAGTCAGTCACAAATTTTACTTGCTTCTGAAAGCAAGAATATTCATATTTTCCAAGCTTAATTCCTGGCTCTGTAGTACTGCTCTTGTGTCCATCCTTCCTGTGCAGTTGTTTCCAATGGCAGAGCTGGCAGTTTGTGCAGATTGTCTTTGACTCCAGTGTACATTTTTGTTTTGGTTTGGTTTTGTGCTTCATTTTCTCTCCAGTCTGTTGTCTTTGGGCTATGGGAGCATGCCAGTTTGAACTGTGGTTTCTTTGGTTGCTCTCTGTTTTCAGTTCTCTTCAGCAGTGCTTGGCAAACTGCAGAGTGCTTTTTTGGAAAGCACCATCTACAGAAGTGATTTTTTTCATAATTTACTGTTTTGAGTTAACCACCCCAAATCAAGCTGTCTTCTTGAGCTGGAGCATAAACAGTGCCAGAGCTTTTGCAAGCCCTACTAAAAACAATTTTGTGACATGTAGGTCACTTTCCATTGCTGGGGCTTTTTTGGGCTGCCATCTTTTCCTGATGGTTAAAATCACAGAAGCTCTTCTCCAAGAAGAAACAGCAAACCTTTGCCTAGATTGGAAATTTTGGGGACAAGCTATGAATAAAAAACTACTTTAAACATAGTGACACCTCTTTGTTAATGGGTGCCATGACTTAATATCTCAAGCAAGGTCCACAATGCACATGTGCATTTCTTTATTCAGTTAAAATGAAGATCTAGACCAAAATACTTTGCTCCTGCCTTTTATAGTTCTCTCTGGCAATGTTTAAGCTCCCTCTGAGGATGTAAAAGATTACAGCATTGCGATGCAAAGATAGAAATTATTTTTTGAAGTTGTCTAATTTCTGTATCGTGCAGAATTGAAAAGGAGGAGAGACTGAGAACACAAAGTAGAGGAAAACAAAGTGGGTAGGGCAGAGAGGAAAAAGGAAACAGATGTTGGAACACTGCAAGCAATGGTGGATTATGATGTGGGATTTAAGGGAAGAAAACAAGAAAAATACTATGAGAGAGAAGGCTTAGCAAAGTAAGACACTTTTAGAGAAGAAACTTGATTAAATGTTGATGTACAGAAAATTTTTGTATGAACAATTACATTTCCATAAATGGGGGAAGCTGTGAAAGCCAAGCTCTTTTGCATTTTGCTCAGTAAATCTAATCTTGAGGTTAGCCTATTCCAAGTGGCTAGAAGTAGCTATTTTCATGGGTCATGCAGTTACATGACATTTAGTTTTCCTTTTTATAACAAAAACCATAATTTATTTTTCAGTGAAAGCCAATTATTTGTAATGTGCATATTTTTTTCCAGACTATAATTTTTATGAATGCACAGTTTCTTCCAGTGCTGTTTGTCTGATACTTCCAACTTTCAATTTTTTCCTATTTATATAAATTATTTCTTGGGAGGTGAGCATAGTCATCCATAGAGATAATGACAAAGATATATTAGAAGACCAAATTTGGGATTCTTCTGTGAGGAACCAGTTTCAGAAGGATGCAGGTTCTCAGTCTGATTTATTCTTTGCCATTTGGTAATCAAGATCAGCAGAATATTTTATATTGATTTATTCTTTTTTGGTTCAGTGTTTCTAACCTGCTTACAGTGAATTTTAGGTTGGAAATTTGCTGTTAATTACTGGAAATACATACAAGCTAACTTCATTCTCTTCTGTCCCCCAGGAGAGCAGACTTTTGGTTGTAAAATGTAGAAGAGGTCTCACATGGCCTGAAAGATGATCTTAGTGCCTTGGGCCAGTAATAGAGAACAATGGGAGATACAGAAGGAGCAGAGGAAATTGATTTGGGGTCTTTGCCAGTGGCTTAGTTGGTTGGGTTACAGGAGATTGGACATCTGTGGAAGTAGGTAACTGCTTCCAAATGGTTCTAAATAATGTAAAACCTAATAAAAAGCAAATTAAGAGTGACTAGTCTGCCTCACTAGGGAGAAAATAAAGATACACCGGGTATTTTCCGCTAAGTTTTCCTGTAAGAATCTTTACAAAATTATTCTTGATGGTAGCCAGGAAGGCCTGGGTTGGGTGGGTTTATTTTTTTCTCCTCTCTCTCAGAAGGGAACAGGTGTGATTGTGCTGATGTGTATTTTATGTTCCAGCCTGAGGCTGAGCCGTCGCGCCGATTCTTTGTTGACCAGTGGGAGCTCTCCCTGAGCCTCCGCTCGTCCCAGCGCCCTTCCTCACCCTCCTCCGACTCCCTGCGCCAGGTAGCCCTCGCCAGGTGCACCCAGCTGCCTCTGCTTGCCAGGGACACCCAGCCAGGCTGGCACTGCTTCACCTGCAGCACCTCTGTGCCCATGTGAGAGGGCAGAGGCAGCCTGTGCCCGCCACAGCTCACCATAAAGCAGTGTGAAATTAAATGTTTTTAACATTCTGTGTCTGGGAGAGGTTTGCGGTGCATCTCACACTCAAACCAGGGTTTTGAGCACTCACAGTCCTCCTGGCTCTGCAGTGAAGCTTTCTGGTTTTGCTTGCTGTGTTTGTGCATATATGGTTGATGGAGAGTGTGAAATAAAAAGTGCTTTGGCTTTTTGTAAAATCACTGAGAATTTGAGCTAGTTGCAGTTGTCCTATGTAAACAGCAGGAATTCGATTTGATTCGATTTGATTTGATTCGATTCGATTTTCAAATCTGAAGCAAATTCTTTGCCTCCTTTTGAAAATGTCACAGAACATTGTAGATCTTGAAGACTATGGGAAGAAAGATAAAATGCTTCACTTAATACCCATAATGAAGCCAGATGTGATATGTAGCAAAAAGCAAAACAAATCAGAAACACACAACCCCAAATGAAAAGTTCAGCAAGTAAATTTCTCACACCAAATAGTCCAAAGTATTATGAGTTAATGTTAACATATTCATTTTTTGAGCATGGAACTTCTTATGTACTGGTAGAAGTTTAAAGATCCTGAAGTATCTGCAGTTGAAGGTTTCAAATCAAAACTTGCTCAGGGAAAACCTGGTTCAGCTAAAAGGAAGCTTTACCCCTGGAAATGCTTGATGTCTCTTCTAAGAAAACTTCAAAAGCCTCAAAGGCCCTGATCATTTAGAGGAAATGGAAAAACTCTTGGCCAAGTTATTATGACTGCCAGTTAAAAATCAATGATGAAGAAAATTTTAGAAGTGAGCACCATTTTAGATGTAATGTTTGATAAGATACTCTTCACATATGTATGTGGAATCTGAAAACACATGGAACCTGGGAAACTCTGAAAGATAAATCATTTGTTAGTTCTTGCTTGTAAAAATACTGCCAGTGCTATGCCTCTTGGAATGGAATCAGTAGGCAGGTATAAATTCTTTCTGGGTAGAAATAAACCCTCCCCTCATTACTGCAGGGACAAAGAGCTTAAGGAATTAGGACTGTAGTGACAGCAGCAGTAATCTCTGGCTGAGCACTCCATTTTCATAATCTTTTTTTTCCCAAAGAAGTACCCATTCTGTGGTGAATTTCAGTTTTTGTGATGCTTCCTGCTGTTGTCATGTCTGAACCTGTGAAGGTTTTAAACATTCCTAAAAAGCTTGTAACCACACATATTAAATCAGTTATTAGTTGTGGGAAATAACTACTGTGCTTCAAGCAAGTTCTGCTGTACAAGTAGAGGGGGTTTGAAGATACAACTTTCTTTTTGTTATCCTTGGCACTTCACACTTGCTAGAAGCTGAATGGCTCTCTGATCCTGTATTAGCTGAGAATCCAGCTAGAAACATTCATAATGCTGCTTAGCCTGGAAAAGGGGAGTTGCTTGGCTGCTCTCTGCTGCTCCAAGTCAAATCCATGGTGTTTGCAGTGCCATTGAGCTAACATGGATGTAACCACCTCATTTTCTTAACCATGTAATTAATTATTGCCAACGGTTGTGTTTCCTGTGAGAAACACTTCCTCTGCTCCTACAGTGATTGAACTTGGCTTGCAGACACTCCTTTGGTACCAGGTAACAGCCAAATTGCCTAGACTGAAAATACTGGAGGGTTTGCAGATATCCAGAGGTATGGAGTCAGTCTGTGCCCGTGATGGAGAAAAGCCAAGCCATAAAGCCGTGTTCAGAGTTGAACAAATACATGTTCCACATGTGGCTTTGATGCATTGGATGAGGCTCTTCCACCTTTTTCCATATAAACCTCTGCGTATTTTTAGCACTGAAAGAATTAATATTTTTGAATCACTGTGAGTTCTTTAGTTAAGGGCTTCTCCCTGCTCTGTGAATGCTCTGTAAATTAATTCTTTCCAGGTGCAAAGCATACAAGTACTGTTGGAAATCAGCATGTTGCATTAGAGTTGGTAACATGCCTTCTAAAAGATTTTTGTTTATGATGTCAATTTTACCTGCATCCTAAGATCTTAACCTGTATTTGGCCTCATCTTTTGGAAGTGTCTACACTCAAGTTTCCAGGCACAAAATACCCCCCCAGGTGAAAACAAAATCTGCTCCCTTCATTATCACAGTATTTCTGGAACACTTAAAAAATGCAAAATTCAAGCCTTCCTGTCCATTCCTACAGGTGATCTTGGACTGTACTGGTGATTTCTGGTGACACTGGCTTTGCTGTTACTACCTGTCACTTTATATTGTCCACTGTCTTGGCATGATTTGACCTTTCTGCACCTTCTCACCACCTAACCTCTCATCATTCTCATTATTTTTTTTTAATTTGACTCTTTTTTTTTTCTTTTCTCACCTCACTCTTGTTTCATTCAACCCATCTGGTAGAAGTACATAAAGATGTACACAGGCGGAGTGAGCTCATTGGCTGAGCAGATAGCCAATCAGCTTCAAAGGAAAGAGCAGCCCAAAACCCTTCTAGACAAGAAGGAACTGGTAAGATGCTGTGCTGGAGATGGTGCTTGTTTGTGATTAGATGTCGTGTAGATCTCAGGTTCTGTGAGTGTCCAGTTGTTACACCACTGGTGGAATCTGTCGTAGCTTTGTGAGTGATTTTTGTTTCCCTTTCTCCATCCACCCTCACTCTTGTCCTCATTTCCTTTGCCAAATATTTAAATCTAATGCCAGCGTCCAAAGATTGAGGATAACAAATCGAGAAATCCGTTTTCTGGAGGAGACACTGGTTTTGGTAATGCAGGTCTAAGAATTGCTGTTTGAGGGTGTTCTAATGGTTTTGCCTTTCTTCATATGCCTCCTTAAGTCACCGATTTCAGGGCCATCATTATTACTACTGGTGTCCACTCATCTACCCAGAACTTTTTACTCCTGATAGATACAGGCATGGCATCCTAGGACCCTTTTTCCTGGATAACAAGGTTAGTTTATGGTGTCCTGGCTAAAACCATGAGTTGTGTCCGAGAACTGCAGCAGCATCCAGGTGCTCCCACATCCACACAAACGAGGAGAAAACACAACCCTGGTGTGTGACCTGGGTGAGGCCGGGCACACACCAACCCAGCCATCCCTGTCTGTGCAGGGCTCTCTGAAGAAGGAGTTCCCCCAGAACCTGGGAGGCAGCGACGTGTGCTACTTCTGCCGCAAGCGCGTGTATGTGATGGAGCGGCTCAGCGCCGAGGGCAAGTTCTTCCACCGCAGCTGCTTCAAGTGCGAGCACTGCGGCACCACGCTGCGCCTGTCCTCCTACGCCTACGACATCGAGGACGGTAAGGGAGGGACTGCTGCTCACCTCTGCCTGCCCCACAGCTCTATTGTCCCTTAAAAATTGCTTGGGGGGTTAGGGAACAGAGCCACTTCCATTCCCCTGATACCCTCTCACAAGCGGTTCGTGGATTTCCTGTGGCCAGGTCGTAGCGGCAGAGCAGCCAAACTCATGGGAATTAATGCAGCATCATAGTGATGCCTGGAGAGGCTGCCTGGAACAGGGGCTAGGCAGAGTTCAAGGAATAAAGGAGGTTTTTATTAAAAGGCCTTCAAAGGATGCACCTTGGGCAGTAAAGAGCCTGGCTGAGGTTCCACCCAGACGGACCCAAGATGGACAATTGGTCACGAGTTTTCACACTTTTCTAAGTTTTGGTCCATTTCCATATTGGGGTTAATTGTCCAATTACAGCTTCAGGTTATGCAGTCCCATCCTCTCAGATTGCTCTCCTCAATTTGCTGTTGTTTATAATTTTGGGCCTGAAGCTGCAATGGAGTCCTTGGTTCTCAGGCTGGACAAGGATTGTTTTGTGTGACTGAACTGTGAGGAGAACTTGCCAACTCTTTGTGTGAAATTCAGAGTCACACACTAAGGCAGTACGGAAATATGAAAGCTAAAACTTAAGTCATCATTAACAGCTGCAAGAATGCAGGGAAACAAATAATAACTGTAGGCCTTAAAAACCTTTACAGGCTGAGTTTGAGGGCTAGACCTTTTACTCTCCTCATTTGACAGAATTTAAATAAAACTCCTGAGTGTTTAATACCACTTAAGAGAAAATAACAAGCTGGAAAGAAATGTGGTCAGCTTGTTCTTCTTGGAGATACCACAACTATCCAACTCTGTATGTTTATTTTAGATGTAATAAAATAGGAACTTCATCGTCAGGGGCTATGATAAAGAGTCATTACAAGCTAAGTTCTGTTTATATAGAAAAAAATTGGAACATTAAAGTTGAGTAGAGGTAAGTCAGTGTTAGAGAATGTTGCAGTAGTTACTGAAGATTCAGTAATGACTTATTTTCTGTATCTGATCTCTAGGGAGAAAAGAATATGATTACAAAACTTGCTGATGGCTGAATTAAAAGAATCTAGCATGCTAAGATTTAAGGGAAGCTTCAGATAAACCCTACAAGTCTGAGAAACCAGACAATATGGCAGCAGGTGAAATTCAGTTTATCGACAAAGTACCTGTTGAAAGTAATAACCTGAAATCATCCATCACTTGTGAAAAGTGATCTCCTTGCAAGGGTAGCTATGTATTACAATCTTTCTTTGAGCAGTGATTGAAAAAAAGCTCACACTTTCTGAAGAAAATGTATGAGAAAGTATTTCAGGTAAATGTTGATTCATATCAGCAGGTATGCATTTATTTTCTTACACAGCTGCCTATCTATAATCCAATATCATTGGGAAAATAAGTGCCAAATGGTGTAAAACTAGTGATAAGTAAGGTGCAAAGGATTGTATTTCAGAAATGATGATACAGAAAACAGGATAGTAGGAAACAAGTGTTAGTACCAGTGGTTTTCCCCACTGACTGAGGCAAAGATGAAGTAAAAATTTTAGATTGATGTCACAGGGTGACACTCCAAGATGTTCTACTACAGATTGAAACTGATGGGTATCCACTCTGTGTAACTAAGAAGAATCTTTTAAAGTATATATTGGATAGAAGACTGGCTGTGGAAACACCATTTGGTTTAAGGGGCAAAAATAACTGAAATTGTGTATTCATAATGCATTATATAATGACTTTAAGTAAGGGACTTGTTGGGTTGTGAAGAGTTGAGGGAACCTAGAATCATCAAACCAGATTCCCAGTAAGGAATAGAAACCCCTTTATTGCTTGGCTGGAAGGTCAGCAGACTTGGCACACAAGTTTAAAGGGACCATTGATAATTTTGAAATCAACATATAAAAGTAACTTCTTTATCAGAAATCAAAGCTGAGGAAAAGCATATTTTGAGCACTCACAAGTATCTGACTGTCTGCTAAGCAGTAACAGACTGAGCTCCTCTGTCAGCTGTCTGGGCTGAAATAGGTTTTACCACCAGATTTTTAGTGATTCCCTCTGCAAGCATATTGTGTGTGCAGTTATGGCCAAATAGTTCTCAGTGAAGCAACACAAAGCTTGGAGTTTCAGCTTATAACATTCAGCTTATAACATTTCAGCTTATAACAGTTTCAGGCTTAGAACATTCATTCTGAAATCTTACATGCCTAACATTTGTGTGTGTATATGAAGGAGATGTGGCTAAACAGAAATCTGTGGTATCCTATCTACTGTAATCCTTGTGAAAATGTAGCTTGTATTTCATTCTGGGATTTCTTTGAGAGGAACAAAACCAAAGCTGTACACACATTGTTGCTGTTCATCGAGCTGTTTGGGCTGACAAGCATTCTGCAGCCTTCTGCAGTCAGTGTCTGCTTTTAGGCTTCAAAGTCTGAGAATTTTTATGTAAGAGCTTTTCAGTTGTTGCTCATTTCAGGCAATCTCAAAAAGCAGGTTTTGGTAAGAGTAAATATTAAGAAAGATTTACTAAAGTAAAGATTTCTGGAAAGATGTTTGCCACTTTTCCATCGTAAAGCATTTTGCAAACAGCAGCACAGAGAAACGAGAGGAAGAGCCAGAGGTTGGAATGTGTTGGGAATGCATTTGCAAAGCTCTAGGAATGGGACAGAAGTGCAGAGTGCTATGGGCTGCAAATGCCAAGCAGGATTCACTGACAGAGGTACAGTGGAGGATAATTGAGGCATCAGTTTGCTGCTTTTATTAGCACCAGTAGTATTTGCATGATGGTATTGCTAATGCTGCTTTGTCTCCCTGGCAGTGCTCAGATACCAGTGAAAAACCTCTCTAGACTTGTGGGGTGTTAGTAAAAGCAGCAGGATCACAAAAGGTCTTATTTGTGAAAATGAATCATTGTCCTTTCTACAAGTAGCCACTGTGCATTTTGAGAGATGGTTCTTTGGGAGTTAACACTGTCCTCTCCCACTTTCCTCTGCTGGTTATTCATTCTTGCTTTTTCCAAAAGTGCTTCTGCCAGCTTTTCATGTGATGATTTCTTTGTTCCTCACACACTGCCGCATTGTTAGCATGTGATACCACACAAGCCTCACAGCTTTGCTTTGGTGTTTGATAGGATTTTCAACTAAATGGCTGTCAGGCACCCAATGGAAAGGGGGCCAGTTACAAGGGAGAGAGCAGGGCTGGAGCTAAACTTCAGCCAGTGTTTGCCTCTGCACAGAGTGAAGAAATCAGAGAGAGCAACGGGAGAGGCAGCAGAAAATAAATTGCAATGAGATGGACATTTCTACTGTGCTAAATTCCTGTGTTGCTGTTGCTGACCATCACTTGTGTTTGATCTGCAGGTAAATTCTACTGTAAAGCTCACTACTGTTACCGAGTCTCTGGGTATGCTCAGAGGAAGAGGCCAGCAGTGGGTCCTCTGTCAGGAAAGGTAACTCATTCTTTTCATCTAACATGCTGTGTTTATGGGTTTTAATTATTAACATTGAGAAAGAATATGTGATGGTTTGGGATTTTTCAGAAAGTAGAAAAATTCAGAGTGCATTTAGTTGCTTTATGTATCATGAAAGCTTGCAGTTCAATTAAATCTTAATTAAAAGCAATTCTTCTACTTCATGGTACTTATTATGTGCTATCCTGTTCAAAGCAGAATTTTGATTTGTTTTTCTTGTCAGCTGAAATACTTACTCAGTGTATGCTAATGTTACTAGTTCTGGTTTTGCTTTGTTTCTCCATGGTTTTACTTATAATGAAACAAATTGCTTGGACATCCTTTGAAACATAAAGTTCTGGCCCACTTGCATAAGCTATGAAGATCACATGCCTTCATTTCTGAAGGTCTGCTGTGTGCTGGAACCTGCATGAAAAGACAGAATATACCCTTTCCTATACTGTCATAATAGAAGTATTTGTGCTGTAAATACAGGATGAAGAGACACTGTGTCATACAAAAAAGTCCCTTAGCTTTTGTCACCGTAGTCCAAGGCACCTAATTTTTCTCCTGAAGCCCCTTTTCAGTATTTTTGCTTACACTGAGCAAGCTACATGCTGATTTCTTAAGTTCTGTTGAGTTTGGTGCTGCAAACTGCCCTTTTCCCTTACATGATATTTTCCTTTGTGCCAGCAGTGGTGCCTGTCCTTCTGCCTGATTCTCAGGTTTTACTAGTACAAGCTGAAGCTGTACTCCTTTTTGGAAGGATGATGGATCCTTCACAGTACTTCCTGCCAAAAATAAAGACTAAAAATGGTACCTGTTCTATTTCCCAGGGGAGCAGATTTCAGGGATTTTGTTGCTTTGGCTATCCAGTTTGTTTCTCAGAGCTTTAATAAAGCCTTAAATTGAGGAGGAACACACTTGTTTTCCATGCCTGCCTTATGTGATGGTTACAGGCTATGTCAATTCCTAGCTGGGCATGTTGAGCACACTCAACAATTCCAATTTCCAGGTGAATTCACCTTCCCCCCGTTCTTGCAGGACTCCAAAGGACCCGTGCAGGACGCCCTGGCCAGCGACGGCAGCGGACGGGCCAGCAGCATCCCCAGCTCGGCTGAGAGGGCCCCAGGTAGCTCCGCTTCCTTCCTTAGCAGGGTGGTGCAGTTGTGGCTCGGCCTGGCGGGCAGAGTTGGGGTGCTGAGCCAGCGCCTGCACTGCACTGTCTCCTCCATTGGGCACCACGTGGCCCAGAACCCTCTGGACTCCTTTTTCATGTGTCAGCTGCTGGCATTTGGGGTGCCCTTTCTCTATGTGCAGTCAGAAGTCCTGGGGCAGATCCTAGGGGAGTTCTGTGGGCAGCCTGCTGACCAGTGAAGAGTTCATGTGATCCAGCTCTGAGCTGTGTAACTCGTTTGGTTTTTGCGGTGCCATGTGAATTTTGTGTGTTATGTGGAAATCTCAATATATTATTTTGCACTGTGGCTTCGGGGCCTAGATGTTCTCAGTTCTTTCAAGGACGTTATTTGGAAGAATTCCAGGAAAACACAGATGCTCAGTTGAGGGTCTCCTCTGAGTCAGCGCAGATAAAGAGCCCTGTGATGTATGCAGCTCAATGTCAGTGAAATTAAAAGTTTTTCTGAAACACTGGAATAGCTCAACAGCTCCAACTGGATTTCTGTGTTTTCCTGAATTCTGGGTGTGGTTTCTCGTTCTCCCAAGCTTCTCTTTATTAATCTGGTACTTGAATGGGAAAGCTCCCGTTCTCTTTGGACTGTGTCTCCTTTGGAACTCGGGGACTGGATTCCTTAAACCCCTGGAATGTGGTGGTGCTGGCAGGTGATGGTGCCTCTCCCTCTGCCAGCATCTGTGCTGCTCCTGGCCGTGGCTTTGGGAATGGGGTGGTGAATGTGTCTCACTGTGACGTAGTTTCCCCTTTAACTTGAAATTCTAATTCCTTCTAACACAAGAGAAGTGTCTGTGCTACAAATGCTCATTTGCCCAGCCCCCAAGTGCTCATTTGGTGATGTTAGAAAAAGGTAGAGATATTCATTTCTAGTACTTGTTCCAGAAGGCTATGAATAAGCTAAACCAGCTGCTTTTAGAAAGGGAACATATTTAGAGCTATAGATGCTCTAAAAAGATGTTTTCATATGCCAAAAAAGCATGTTTTCATAGCATGAAAAGCAGCAAAAAAGCATGAAAAAAGATGTTTTCATAGTGCCAGTTGAGAAGACCTTGACAACATAGGAACAGATAAAAATCATGGTTTTCTCTGACTTTGTATTATTGGACAAGTGTTTCTAAGATTGTACTGGATGCAATCTGACAGAAATTTATGCTTAGTGTGTTGATTCTTGGAGTGTAGTTACTTGCAAGATTTCCTCTTCTGTGTGTGTGCAATTTCTATATGGCAAAAGTGAGAAAAAGATAGGGAAGAATATTTGCAGAATGCTATGGACAGTTGTGTGCACTCAGCATTTTTTGCATAACTGGATAGATTTCAAACTGCTTTCTCTGAAAGTGAAAAAACTTTATTTTTTTGTAGCTTGGAGCATATTCTTAAAGATAAATAGAAAAAATCTTTATTGATGCACAAGGCAACTGATGTGAGCATAAGGTGTTTTGTGAAGTGAAGCTGTAGGTAATGAGAACTGGAGGGAGGAGGTTTTAATTACATTTATCATTTAGTTAGTTAATTACATTTATCACAGCAACTGCTGGCAGAAAATCTCCTTTGATTTAGTCGTTCCAACAAATCAAATTGAATTGCTTTTACAAAAGAACAATCAGCAAGTAGCACCTAAATGATCACTAAGTAGAGCAAACAATAGGGCATAGTTTGTGATAAACGTCTATAGATCAGATAAAAATCAGCTGTAAATCAGATGTCTCCCTCTGTGGTGGTGGCACAATCCTGTAGCAGCACTTCAGTACTTCCAGAGGAGTGAGATGGAACAGAAACCATTTTGTCTAATGGCAAAACTTGAAATCTAGGGCTCCTGTTTGCTTTGTGGTTTTTTAAAGCAGTGTATAACTGTAGCATAATGTTTAGAGCTTTTGGACCTTGGAAAGCTTTGCCCCCTGAGTGCCCAGAGTGCATCAGGACATGCTGGGTCACCTTTCAGGCAGGTGTTGTGGTGCATTCTCAAGTGCATGGCACAGGGACACTCAGTGCTAGAAGAGGTGAGCAGGGCCTCTGTTGTGCTAAAAATACCTTTATTTCTTTAAATATGGCTGAGTTTAATTTTTTTGTGCAGTATGATTTACTTAAATATTGCAACTACTGGCTTAGCAATGGTTAAGAAGCAGGAGGAAGCTAAATGGGATGTACTTGAAAAACAAGCCTCAGTGGCATTAAAGGCAGGGCAGTTCTCTGTTAGGGTAACAGTCATGTCCTCTAGATCCCCTTCTTGCTGGGTAGTTAATCAGGAAACCTGTGATGGGTTTACAGTTATTTATGGTTTGAAAAAAAACCCCTCCTTTTTGAACAGCCAAGCTTACCTATACGGTGGAAGAACAGGATATTATTCCTGAATAATCTAAAGGAGTCTGTAAGATTACACCTCAGTGTAACTCCTGAATTTCAATTATTTGTGTAAATGCTTTCTTGCAAGCTTTCACTGCAGACTAGACAAATACCTTGAGCAAAAACCTGTGTGAGATGAAGACAGAGGTCCAGCCTCCACTTCCTCCATCTGGTCACTCACCTAGTACAGGTGACACATCTGAAAATGTTTTATTTCCTTTAAGGCAAGACCAGCAAATGGAATTTGGGAATAGCAATTTCAGGCCCTGAGGTCTGAGCTAATCCTCAGTAGTGAGGTAGATCTTGGTGTAGAGTGTCAGTTGCCTCTAAAAGGATTAAGTAAAAGCAGAAAAGCTCAGGTTTGATATTTGGTGGAGGTGTGAAAATAGCTTAGAGGGCAAAGGGAAGGTGTACAACACTAACATCCAGTGTGGAATATATAAAAAGAGTTAAATTCAGCCCTGAGTTACCACAAGTGCTTGTTTCAGGGAGCTTTGTGGTGATCATGCAAGGTGATGATGATGCTTTTCAGTAGCTGTCATGAAATCCCAAATGGATGGAAATTGCATGGGTTTTCTCCCTACATTCACTGCCCCCTTTGCTAGATTACCAAACCTGTTTTTAGCCAGCTTAATGCTTAAAATAGATTTATCCCCAAAATACCTTCAGCAGGTTTAGTCAGGTGAGGTAAGACTGGTCACCACAGGCCCTTCCTTGTGCTGTCACTAACCTGTGTGGCATGGATTAACTTTGCTAAAGGTGTTGGTCCCTGCCTGGCTGGCACTGAGTGGGTTCTGTGTGTCCCTGGCACAGGCTGTGATCAGCAAGTTTGGGTTTGTTCAGCTGGAATCACCTTTTTTGGGAGGGGTTTTCAGAGAGCCTGTGTGGCTTCTGCCCTGCAGAGGCTATGGCCAGTCTGGCTTCTGAACCCTTCAGGGTGGCAACAAGCTTTTGGGAATTGGCAACAAGCTTTTGGGAATTGGCAACAAGCTTTTGGGAAATGGCAACAAGCTTTTGGGAGGTGGCAACAAGCTTTTGGGAATTGGCAACAAGCTTTTGGGAGGTGGCAACAAGCTTTTGGGAGGTGGCAACAAGCTTTTGGGAAGTGGCAACAAGCTTTTGGTCAGTGGCTGCCATTCCCTCTGGGAAGGGGAGTTGGGGACAGCTCTTCCTGTGCTCTGGGTCCTGCTGAACTGTGGCATGCTCGTTGTAGATTCTGTAACTTTCTCTGTACCTTGTCTGCCTGTTTTTCTCTATCTTCTGCATTTGCCTTTGTGCCAAAATGCTGCTATTGCCAAAAAAAAAAAAAAAGTCAACAAAAAGCCTTTGCTTTTCAACTGTCTCTCCCTTTGATAATCTGTAACTGCTGTGTCTTGGATTTTTTTTTTTGATTATTATTTACAGTACTTGATATGGTTTTACTGTGCTTTTAATGCAAATGCTGTTCTTCTGTTTGTTCTAAAGGTCTGTAAGAATGTTTCCAAATTTTCAGCTCTTTCTTGACAGATGGACTTGGAACAGTCTTTACCCATATCAGCTTTGATATGCTCCTTGGGCTGATGTTAGCCAGCAATGTTTTGTTGTAAAATATTTCCCATTTCAGGCTCATTTTTCACAACAATGCATTTCTGTCCCTATCAGCAATAGGAAGTTCATAAAGGAAAGACTGCCTAGGGAAATTCATACTTATACAGCAATAAAAGGCAAGTCATGAGATCTGCTTTAATTACTTGACCTGTGAAAGATTAAGAAATCAAATATAAGAGATAGTATGAAAAACTGGAAAATTCAATATAAAGTTGAGGTACTAGAAGTTTTGCTTTAATGTCATATAAATTTGGAGTATATATGATATAGGTATGCAATCTGAAAAGTTAAATACCTCCTATGGATGTGCCTTAAGTGTTTTCAGGGAGAAATATTCAGAGCTAAGCCCTTCCCAGTAACCCTTAAACAAGAATTGTATATAGCAAGTAATATACATGAGGAAGTTCTTTGCTGACCTGCAGAGATAGGAAAAAGTGGCTGTTTCCTCTAAATGTCCTTTAAAGTAAATTATCTGAGCCACATTTGGAAAAGGATCTTAAGTGTCTGTACAAGTATAAGAAATATTTTTGAATGTATCCAATACTATTTGCACACAATTCAGTTTTGTGTCCGAAAAAATACAAATATATATTTCTATTTAGGAATAAGCTTCTTGTTCATAAACATTGCCTCTATTGTTCAGAGCATTGCCTCTCACCATTCTGCATACACTGAACATGCCTTACTTGTGGAAATGATTTAGCTCAAAGCAATAGTGTTTGCTATGCAAACAAACATCTTGAAATCCTCTGCTTGGTCACTTCTTTTCATTATGATTCACCTTTGGGTTTTGTTCTTGTTTTAATTTGGTCTTGCTTAAATATTAAGTTATGGAAGATAACAGCAAACAAATTCTGTGACATGACATTCTGTTTGAGGTGCCTTCATTTTAAACCACTGAACGTTTACAAATATATCCCACTCTTTTCCCTGCCAAAAATTAAAAAGGAAAAGGAAAACATTCATATTTCAGGATGTTCCCTCTGGAACATTTACAATACAAATTTAAGACCCAGACCCTGTGTTTTTGGAAGCTGAGGAGAGTGTCCAGGTTGCCTCATTAGAACCCAGGTTCAGTGGCCAGTGAATCATCCCTCAATAACAAGCCAGGAATTTGTTAGGATAAGTGCTTGACTGTTCCCAGTCCATCATGTTCCTGTTCTGTGTTCTTATCAGGATTTGGGTGGCTTTGGCATAAAGGAGAGGATGTTAAAGGATCGGCAATTTCAAGCCCAGAAAATTTGGAAAGGAATAAGCATGGTGGGAAGGTTGTTTGTCCTTAAGAGTAGGAGATGCAGCTGACCTGATGGAGTTTCACTGAAAAATCCTGAATAATGTTTTGAGAAGGATAGATACAAAATAACAATGTGCTGAGTTTGTTTGTTCATGGCTGGATCCTGCTAAGAACACTTTTTCTTGGGAGTTACTGAGCTCCCAGCTCCTCCTCTCTCTCTGGCTTCCAGACCTGTAGACTTGTGCCACTGGAATATTTGTTGTTTGTATGTGTATATTCTGAAGGGTGATATGAATTTTTCTGGGCACTTTAAGAGCTTCATTGAACATTTTCGTGTCTTAGAAAAATAGAATTAAGTTTGTGTGAAAGAGTTGGATTTTTTTTCTTAATTGCAGAATTAAAATGTCTGGTTTTTTGAAAAGTGGAATCTGAGTAATACTCTATTTTGAGATTGTTTCCCTCAGAGAAAAGGAGGGACTGTGCATAAAATAAGTTCAGTGACAGCTAATGGTCAAGTGAGATGATTTAGTGCTCAGAAAGGCTTCATGTCTCCGCTGTATAGTCCCTTTGAAGACTTTGATTTATGCAGTTGTTTTTAACCTGTTTTTGTTTTGGGTGTGTGTGTCTCTGAATTATGTAACACGTGGTTTCCCTGTTGCTGTGAAATTGAGATATTTTTTGTTCAACTGTGTGAAATGTTCAAGGGAATAAATTCCAAACAAACTTGAGGTTTCTGAGTTTTTCTTTGTCCTCCCCCTTGTCCCTCCACTGGTTCCAGGTGAGGGATGCTGCAGGGGATACAGAATTGGGGGACAGTGGAATAAATAGATCTGGCAAGCTCAAATACAGCAGCCATTTGTGGCCATCTGTCCCTGCAAAGTACAAATTTTCAGGCTCTTTCTGTATTGTGGTGGTTTTTTGTTTTGTTTTTTAATTTTGCTGTTTGTTGTGGTTTGCTCAGAGGTCAGGGCACACATTGCCCAGACAGCATGACCTGCTGAGGTGCTCCTTGCTGGATTTTCTACTGTCTTGGCAGAGCTGGCTTTGGATAGATGTGCTCTCAGCATTGTGGCTTCAGTTTGGTGTCTTTAGGAGGTGATTTTGTGTGGTTTGCTGCAGCCAGAGGTGTTTGTCACACTCTGAACAAGGCAGAACCCAAGGGAGAACAGGGACATTTTTGGTGTGACAGGTAAGAGTCTTGACAGGCTTTGGTTCCTTTGCTTGGTAGATCTGCTGCTGTGGAGGGATATTTTGGTGTGATGAAAGGACAAAGTGAGTAAATACTGAGCTTTGTAGCCAAATCCTGCATCTTGTGTTTTAGCTGGGTTTGTCTTTTCTGAGGAGAACTGCACTCAGAGAGGTGACCTGCCCTCCTCAAGACCCTTAAGAGCCATTTCTGTGATGTTCTCACCATGACAAACAGCCCTGGATTGTAGTTCTGAGCTGCATTTTCTTGGTCTCAAAAATATGAGTTAGTCTACATTGGAGACTTGTTCTGTATTTTTTCCTCACATGCTTCTCCTGCTTCCTATCCTGCACCATCCACAGCTAAAAGCTTGTTCTAGCAGATGGTTTTTGAAAGTTCAATTGTCAGTGATAAATGGCAGATCACAGAACTATAACCACAAACCTGTTCTATGTAAAATTTCCTTCTTTAGAGGGAGGGAATTGCTTTATTCCTTTGAATTGGCTGTGGTTTTTAATTACTGTGTTAAGCAGTGCCAGTTTAGAGGTTAGGATGAGCCTTCAGTTGTGAGGAGGAGCCATGAGCAGTCAGTGTGAAACTTTAGATGTTGGTGCATGAACTAGAAATGTCATTTTGATGTGCACTCCAACAGCCTCCACTGCTGTGTATCAGGAAAGCTGCTAACTCTGCAGCTCCATGTGTGCTCTCCAGAAATCAAATGTTTCCTTCATGAATTAAGAAGAAAAAAAATAAAGGGTGAAGGGAGCTGTGACTTCCTTGCTGTACCAGTGTGGGAAGCCATGTAAAACTTGGAGTAACCAAGTGTAGCAGTTGGGGAAGAGACAACCCTCACCTCAATTCTCTTTTCAGTCTGCACAGATGCCTCAAACTTTCTGTTTCTGTGCCTGTGATTCTTCTCGACATCATGACTTCTGTAACTGGCATAAAAAAGTGTAAAAAGGTACTTCTAAAATAAGGAGTGAATGAAAATTAATAGAAATTAAAACAAGGAAGTCGTACTTTTACCACCTGCTTGTGATCAGCATAATTTATTCAGATAATTTATTCAGATAGTTTATTCAGTTGGTAATGTATCTTAAAATGCAAGACGTAAAGGGAGAAAACAAAATTTAAAAAACAACCAACCAAACAAAAAAAACCTCAAAGCAAAACAGCACCCAAGCCAAAAATAACAAAACAAAATCCACAAAACCAAAACAAACACAAATAATCTCAAGGGAAGGAGCAGATAATCCAGAGTCAACATCAAAGCTGTTCTCCAGCTTCTTTGATGTGTATTTATGAAGGAAGGAGAATTAGTTGCTGGGCTGATGCTGATGATGTAGAGTTTATCTTGGGTTTTGCAGACAATACTGGGCAGATGCTCTTTAAGGATGAGATGGCACTTCTGAGCCCTGTTTAGTTGCTTACATCTTCTCTCAAAAATGTATGTTTAGTCTGACATTTCTCATGTTTGCTGTCATCCCAGAAGGCTGTGTTTGCTTTTTTAGGAAAATTTCATAACCCTCCTTTCTGCTGTCATAGGCATTTATCTGATGGCTTGAGGGTAGAAGTGTTTAAAAATAGGATTTTTTTTACCCAAGAGATGTTTTGAATACTTCCAGGCTGATGTGAAAACACATCAGAGCTGATGTGTGAACTATTTTTAATCAGTAATAAGTCTTTTGGAAGCTTTCTTCCTGGAACTGTGTCAGATTTTAATATAACTATCTACATATATAATTACAAGAATTTTCCTAGTTTTAGGAAAAATTTCCACTAAGAAGCACCAGGTGGTTCTTTGAGGTACCATACCTTGAATAGCTTCCAGAACAAAATTTATGCCTGCAGAGTAATGTTATTTTATCCTCTTCAGCCTTCCCACTCAGGTTCTTTCAGAGAATGGAAATGAGGCCAGGCAACATCTGATAGAGCTGATCAAAATACCAGGGAGAGCTCTGATCCTAGATGGTACCAGCAAAATGGTGAATGATTGGTGATAGATTACTGATTTACCAATCCTCCTGAGTGATTAACAGGCTTAAAATCCCTACATAACTTATATTGTATCTGTGGTACTGAAAACTCATTTACTGGGCAGCAGCAAAAGTGAATTCTGTACAAACATAAAGTTTTTCCTGCCAGAAGAGATGTAAGAAGGAATATTGAGCTTAGCAGTGTTCCCTGGGGCTTGGATTAAGTGACCTAATACCTCCTTTCCCCTGATTCCCTTCTCCACCCACCAGTGACAACAGTGGCCACTTTCCAGGAGTCAAAAATAGCCACACTCTGGATTATTCTATACCTCTGCTGTAAGGAGGGTAACTTTGCTGTATTGTTAAAGCTTACTCTGAACTCTTAACCTTAATTACATAATGCTGCTGCTTCATGCATCTGCTTATGGGGAACTATTCCTCAAACATAACCTGTAATGTGAGTTAAATGAATTTCTGTTTGTTTCCAAGACGTGAGTATGAATTACAGACAGCCTTGATCTTAAACTGGCTGATTATATTCACTTCTGGTTGGTTCCACTAAAGGCAGAGAAAGGTCAGATCAATGCAATTGGGAGCTGCTCCTAAGCTCAGCCCTGCTGATGCAGTGAGCAACTGTTTTATCAGTGTCTGTTTTGGGAATTCTAGAAAGCTGTTTTAATCAAAAATAATGGGGGTTTGCAAAACATTGCAGCACTCATAAGGCAAATGTGTGAGTTCTCAATTTCATTCAATAATCAGGCCTTGTTTTTTACTGTTATGAAGAGAATGAGCTTCCCCATTTATGGACAGTATCTGAGAATGGAGAGCTTCATTCTAGCTGACCTTGTGGAATGTGTGGAGGAGGAGTTTACACCTTCATGTGTTTGTTTCTGGGGTGTCTGTTCCAGAATCCCCTGAGTATTTTAGCTGTCAGCTGTTCCTGTACACATTAGAATGGTTTGGGGACAGGGGGATTTCTGCTCTTCATTGCTTAGGGGACAGGAGATATTGACATCTCACTGATTTTTATTTCATGTTGAATTAATGCTGTCAGACTTCTTGGCCAGGACTAGAAATGGCTCTTTGATGACTCTGCTGGGTACTTCTGCCTCAGAGGGGTTTTTGATTGAACACCTTTCTGTCTGTACAGCTTAATCTCCCCATTGCTCTGTTTAGGTCCCAAATTTGCTGAGAAGAATTTCTTGATTAATGGTGTGAGAGTGGAGCCTGACATGGTAGCAGAGGTCTTGAGAATGTTGGTTGCTTATCAAGGACAGTTTTATTGATCAGGTCCAGCATGACCCAGTTTGCACTTACAATTCCCATTGTAATTTTTCCATTTAAATTCCATTTAAATTTTCCCATTCCCATTCTCATTTGACTCAGTAGAACACATCTAGACAGCTGAGTTACTCTTTACTGTTAGGATTGGTACATGTGCACTACAGAAGAATTTCAGGAGGGCTGTCTTCAGTTTAGCACATTTTGAATGCTGTGCATGGACACTGGGTATCTTGAATAGATTTTGTTTTTCTTATCATACTGTCCTCTTTGAATTCAGGCCTTTTATATTTAGGAGAATGCATGATTAATCAAATGGGAAACAGCAGAAAACTCAAGACGTAATGGATTTGTAGTACAGCAGAGCAATTCAGGCTTCCTGAGGGCTTGGGAATACCCTAGGATAGTAAGAGAGAAAGCTGAGGCATTGTAACAAAATAACACTGACATTTGAGGACTGCCTGTCATGGTTTAACCCCAGCTGGCACCTGAGTACCTCACAGCTGTGGGGAGCAGAATCAGGAAAAAAATCAGACTCATGGGTTGAGATAAGAACAGTTTGATAATTAAAACAAACTATTTTAATAACAATAATTGTAATGAAAATGAGAGGAATAACCCCAGAGAACAGCTGTCACCACCCACTGACTGATTCCAGCTAATCCCTGAGCAGCTCTCAGTCCCCCCAGCTGATGTTCTGGCCATGACATTGTGTGGATGGAAAATCCCTTTGGCCATTTGGGGTCAGCTGCCCTGGCCATGCTCCCCCCCAGCCTTTTGGGCACCTGCTCACTGGCAGAGCCTGGGATGCTGCAGAGTCTCTGCCTGGGGCTGACACTGCTCAGCAACAGCCCAAACATCAGCGTGTCACCAAGGCTGTGTCACCCCAAACCAGAAACACTGCATGGGAGGAAAACCAGCTCCATCCCAGCCCAAACCAGGGTACTGGGAAATATTTAAATTCAAATAAATTGGTTCTGTCTGTTTGAGGAGGTGTTGCATTGCCCCTTTTGTCTTTGGGGATGTGTTTATCCAAATTCAGGGTCTCCTATCAGGAGCTGTGCAGTTCTGCAGCTCATGATGTGAGGCTGTGAACAGGCACTGACAAAAGTGCAGCAGCTCTGCTGGGCTCTTGCCAGGGGTTTCCTGGAGAGCACTCCTGAAAGAAAAGATAAAAGATAAATGTAAAAGGGCAGATGAATCCAGATTTAAAACTTTGATTTTCTTACTAACCCTTAAAAAATCCATTCTGTTTAACACCCTTCTGCAGTCAGTTTAGAATTGCCAGGTACATACATGGTTTATGTATCTGTTGCTGTGCAGTACAGAAATTGTTAACAGTGTCTAGATAATAATTTTTGAGAGGATTAAGGAAAGGATTTCAGAGGAAATCAGTTGCACTTATTTAAATGGAATGTCTTAATTGGCTTACTGTTTGAATGTGTGCAGCATCTAACAATGAGCCTCAATACCAAGATTTCCTTTCTTGCTGGGCACTTCCCTACATCAAAGTGTTTTTTCTTTACTTGAAGTGAAGTTGAGGGTGAAGTGCTTGGTGTTGTGAATTCTGGATCCTGTTCTTGGCACTGCCACCAGTCTGTGGTGAGATTGCCTTGCTGGTATTTAATCTCTGTGTCTGGACTTGTGCAGTGCCTCTGCAGTACTCACCTACTTCCAAAATTGGTTTGTTGTAGTGTGCTGGTACTTGTAAAGCATTTTGAGGCCCTTGGATGAGAAGTGGAGTTGGAATACAAACAGGCAGTTAATGGAACTGAAGTGGGTGAGGGTGAAACTTCTAGGAAAAATCCTGAAACTCAATGTGACATGAACACAGGTGAAAAATGAGAAGCTAAAAATACTGCTGGATCTTGTTTGCTGCCTTCTCTATACCTCAGTGATAATGTTTGCTGAATTGATAGCACACTTCAGAAACCCTACCCCAAAAGGTATTTCATAGAAATAAAGTGCAAGGGAACATGAGGACTTGCAGCACTTCAAACTCAGAGCTCATCTCATCACTTTTAAACTCCCCTGGCAAAGTTCCCATCTTCTTTTTCAGTCCTAGGTCATAGGCACTGTGCTGCTGTTTCTATAGGGTTTGTTTTATCTGACACAGTCCTCAAACAATTGTGTGGAAATAGAAGTAATTAAAGTGTTTGGAAAAGACAAGTGAAAACAAACAGGTGGAGTATTTCACATTACCACAAAACCACAAGCTTTGGGAAACCCATAATGAAGATTTTCCTGGGAGTGTATTAATTCCTTCCTCCTTTTGCATCAAAGGAGACTCCTTTATTTGAATTTCCATAATTCCCCAAGGCCACAGCTAAGTCTGTGAAAAATCCTGGACAAGAGATGACATGTACCAGTCAGATATTAAGATAGCAAGCTAAGAAAAGTGAGTCTAGAGGTACTGCATGATTATTGAAAAACAGCTTCTAGTAAAACAGACAGGAATTTTCCCTTTGGGAAGAATTCATTGTTCTCAGATTCCCAGTTCTCTCCTGCATCTTCAGCATGGAAGTGTTGTGTAAAGGAGGAACCTTGACAGCATTTCATGGGAATAATGTGTAGATTTTACAGAGCAAGGTAATACTGGAGGTGAACTGAGGTAGGATCCTCTCTCAAGAGGAGCTTCTCAAGCCTTCCAGGAATTGCCAGAGCTGCTGGAATAGGACCCACTCATGCAGGCAAGGAGCAGTTCTGTCAGGAATGTTATCTCTGATCAGACACTCATCATTTCAGGAGGCAAGCTCTGTCAAAGCTGAGATAAATAAAGGACCATGAAGCTTTCATGCACCAGCTAAGCAGCCTGTGCTGTTGGGAAAAACAGCTCCTTTCAGATGATCTATGCCATGTTCATGGCCCCCTGACTCTTCCAAAGTGGAGTCAGATTTTCAGATGTGTCCTATTTTGGATGTTGTTTGTGGGTTTTAGCTGATCAGTTGATTGCTGAAGAAGCTACACTTGGCTTTGAGGTAGTTCCCCTCTCTGGGTACTAACACAGCTCAGTCTTATTTATATTTTTATTGTAGTATTTTTATGGTTTTTTTAATTGTAGCATCAAATTAGTTGGTGTGAACTTTAGAGTGTAAAATGGGGAAATTGTCCATCATCTGAAGATTTCAGTGATGCCTGTATTTCCCATTTACTTTCATCCCCTGTGTAAGTTTGTGAAGTGCAGTGCTTTTCCTTCTGGTAGTCTTTGTTCTGCAGAGTTTGCCATCAGCAGCATTTCTCTTATTTCATATTTAGTAATGAGTTGGACAGTGTCTTTGTAGACAGCCAGCTAAATTCATGGCATCTTCTAGAAACAAAATTCTGATATTTCTGATATGTGAAATAGACTGAATAGTCTGTGCAGTGCAAATTCCTGTAAATCTCATGCTTCAGCTGGTAGCCAGTGGAGTTTGTGTATCACATTCTCTGATGCAGAGCAGAGTGAAGTGCAGGGATCTGACCACTTTTGCATCTCAAATGTACAGATCTATAAATTAATAAGAGAAAGTGCTGGGAATGCCCTTCCTTCTTTGAGATTTCAAGGCATGGAGTGCTTGTCAAGCTCACAGGACGTCTTTGCTTGGCCACATCTTTTTGCATTAAAGCTCAGGTTGATTTTGCATCTTTTAAGATTTTTATCACAGTTGCATTGAGTCACTCCCTCTTACAGTTTGCGCTGTGATAGGATTTGTTTGGTTCTCTGTGTACCAGTTCACTGGGTCTTTGTGATGGGAAGGGCAGTGATGATTTGTGTTTGGAGAAACTTCCCTGAAGGGTCCTGTATGTTCATGAAATGCATCTATAAACAGGTGTCAGATTGATTTTCAGTCCTTCTCTACCTTACAGTGATTGCTATCACACTTTCTCCCCACAGTAAATATTGGAGTATTGAAACAGCCTTTTTATAAATAACTCTGTTTAATTTAACTATATGGCAATTGTTTGTTTGGCTTTTTTGTTGGATTTTGTTTTGTTTCAGTTCTGTGTTATGAGTTTTTTGGTTTTGTGGGTTCTTGTTTTTGTTTTGTTTTGGTTTTTTTGCTTTGAAAAGGCTGACAAAAAGCCTCTAAGATGATTAGAAAACAAAAGGAATGAAATAATATCAGATGGATAAAAGTTCTTGTTCTTTGGTTTTCACAATTCATTTTTTTTGTGAACTTTGCAGCTATGTCAGGGTTTCCATCAGAAGAGAATAAGTTAAAAACAGCTTGTGGAGATTCCTGTTAAAGTAGCTGAGCTTCACTGATGGCTCTTTGGGTATAAAGAGTTCTGAGTAGTACAAAACCTTTTTTTTTTCTTTTTTACATCATTATTTTAGTGTATTCCTTGTTTGTTTTCCCTGACCTTGGTGTTAGTGAGTTACCCAGAGCCCTGTGTTTTTTTACTGTCAGCCAGAGAGGCAGAGCAAAACTCAAGGTCAGTTCCCCTGTTAGTGTGAGCTGAGGTTGGGTAATGGAACAGGGATTGCAAAAGTAGATTTGGCTGAGTTGGTGTCACCATCAAGAGAGAGAATGAAATGTAATGGGAATCCCAGTGAAAAAGGCAGCAGTTGCACTGAATTTTGCAAATCAGAGCACAACAGAAGGCTTAGCAGCAGGAAATGGAGACCACAGCATCCCTGGAAATGCAAGGTTATTTGTTTATACCATGAAGAAACTCTGTAGTTCCAGCTAAAGGCATGGCAGGCACCTGCCCACATCACAGAAGGGTTAAATCATACTAAGGAAGAGAGAAAAGCACTCCTGGCATTGTCTTTGAGATTTTATCTTTGAGGACAGGGATTGGAAACCCTGCCAGTAATTATGTAAAGACCTGTGTAATTTTGTGTGAAATATGAAGGTGGTACTGAGGTGAAAAAAAACCTGTTAGGAATAAAGTGAGAAACTACAAAGGATAAAGGAAGGAAACAAAACTGTCTTGGGGGTTAAAATGTCTGAGGATAAAGTGTTACCAAAGCTCATGCTGGGTTAGACTTTGCAAAGGACAGCAAAGCAAAGAGCTCTGTTTCTTAAGCATGTAAGTAAAGCAAGGTAAGGGAAAGCAGAAGTGTGTTTGTAGTGAAGATGGAGCTGACATAAAATGCAATTTTATGTATATCAATCAGATAGATATGGGAGCAAAAGAGTCAGTGTGCAGCAAGATTGGGAAATGAAGACTAACTCAAAGAAACCAATGGTCTTTGTGTCAGAAGAGTGGGAGAAGTGTAAGATGAAATTGTGAGCTTTGTGGTAACAATTTGTGATTAAATCAAGCTGTCCTGATGTACTTTGGCTGTCCCATTCTGGAAATACTGTGTGACCACTGGGTGGTAACAGAAATATGTCCTGCAGATAAAAAAGTAAAACCAAAACAAATCAGAAATTTTTAAAAGTGATCTGAGCAAGTACATATCAGTTAAAGAGTGGGTGTAACACCTTCTTTTAGGGAATAACTAAAACCTGCTAGTTCTGCAAGGGAAGTCCTTTGACCTCATGCAGGTAAGTACTCTAAAATGTGGCAGGGGTTCACCAGAGGCTGTGCTGGACTGGCTTGGCAGCTTTTATTGACAACTGATAGCTCCATGAGGGAAATTGTAGTGCATCTGAGCAGTCTGGACTTGAGTGAAGCACAGGAATGCTGACACATGGAAATAATTATTGGAACTGGATAAAATGGGGGAGTAGTACATGAAGTGTGAGTAGCTGAGAAGTGGCCTAAATTAGAGATGAGAGGTTTTGTTAAAGGAGGAAATAATGGGGTTGGATGTCACCTACAGACTGTGCAGTGTCCCAAAAAGTGATCTGGGGACTGATCTTTTTAATACTGTCACCAAGGTTACCAGGGGAAAAAAAAGAAAAGAAAGAAACAAGGAAAAAAATCTGCTAATGAAATTCAGTGCTGAGGCAACTTTTCAAACCCTCATCAGTGCAGAGGAGGACAGACACATCACTCACTAAGAACTGCAAAATGTTGCCAACTTTAAGATTAAACTTAGCAACGTAATAGTGGAAAGTAGCAGGTCAAGCACTAAGAAGATGCTGAGAATTTTGCCTGCCAACAAAGTGTTTATCAATTGAAAGCGAAGGAAGATCCAAACATCATAAAAGCCACCAGTATTATGTGGCATTTAATAGGCAGGTGTGCTCTCAGCATTGTGTCACGTGAGAGATTTGTGCCTTACACTGATAAGGAAAGCCACATTCACTTTTAATCACCCAGGTTCTGGAAAGATTAATCCAAACTGGGACAGGTGCATAGGGGATGATGAGTGCTCTGAAGAGCTGATCTTCAGTGAGGAGAAGGCTTGGCTTGTTTAGCAAAGCAAAAAAAAAGCTGGGAAATGTTGGGCTCTGTGAATAGTAAGCTGGGTAAGAGGTCAACAGTGGCATGGTATTCAAGCTAAAATGTTAAACTTTAAAAAACAAATGGATGGAACAGGATAGAATAAATTCATTGAGTGCTACCATGAATGAAGCTTCTCAATACTTTTCTACAACTGTTTGGTTCACATATCCTTGCACTTCCTGGGGATTTCTGGGATATTTACTTACAAATGTCTGAGATTTGTCCCTGTGAATAATTTCATTACAAATTCTGATTGAAAAGTAAATCGATTCAAATCTATTAAAGTTTTAAACCTTGGCCTCTTTCATTCCTTCCCTCATCTTTAAGTAGTAACAATATTGTTTTACCCCTTAACTCTGCAGATTTCCCTTGGCTGGTGCCAGTTTGAACAGGCAGCAGGGTCACCCCAGAGCATTCCTGCTGTGTCTCAGATAATACATCCAAGCCTGGACTTACCACACAGGCTTCATGGCATCTCTAGTTTTTGCAGCTCAAATGGCCCTATTTCCTCTCTCAACTAGGACATTTAACATTCTTTTTAGCATCTATTAGCCAAAACCACTAAGATCACTAAGGCTTCCCAGTAGTGGCGAACAGGATAATGACGTAAGGTATTCTCTCTTTTTCTTTACCTGCCTCGTGCCCCTTTTCTCCCAGTGGCTCAGTTTTCCCAAGAAGGTGAATTCCTGACTGCTGCACGTGTTGTTTATTGCCTGGCTTGTTCTCAGGTGCCAGCGTGAACGGGCTGGAGGAGCCCAGCCTGGCCAAGCGGCTGCGGGGCACCCCGGAGCGCATCGAGCTGGAGAATTACCGCCTGTGCCTGCAGCGCGAGGAGGAGCTGGAGGAGGTCCCCGAGGAGACCCTGGCAGAGCACAACCTCAGCAGCGTCCTGGACAAGGGCACGGAGGAGGATGTGCCCAGCAGGTCAGCACTCATCACCCCCTGCAGCTTTCTCTGCACCCAGCCCCACAGGCTCTGCCTGCCTTTCCTCTTTCTTGAGCTGTTTACCGCCTTCCCCTTTCTAAAGTTTTCAAAACACACAGACATTTTTCAGCAACAACAAAAAAAGTTTTGACTCATGCAACAAGCCAGCCAAGGCCCTGATTTAATCATCTTCACTGTCTTGGTGCAGGACTGCAGGGTTAGGAGCAGGCAGAGGAGAGGGGAACTCTTTGTTCCCTCCATGTCTTGCAAAGGATGGGTTGGGCTCTCAGGGCTCACTGAGGTGGTTGATGGAAATCAGGCAGAGGCCTCACACTTTGGAGCACAGCTTCCCATCATGCACACACTGCACAGAAAGTTTATGGGAAACAGTATTCCAAGCATTTTTTTTTCCAAAGAGAGTTAATCTTATTTAAGTTTCAATAAGAAAAAAGATCAATTCAACAACTAAACCCAGACTACACAGCAGTCTGAGGTGTGGGAAACCTTTTATATGGTTATTCATTGCCTTTAAGTTATCCCCAGTGTGCCATCTCCAGTGCTGGTGTCATGCTCTGTGGCCTCTCAAAGGACAGGTGTGTCACAGCTTGTGCTGTGTGGGTCTGTATGGCATGGGGACAGAAGAGATTCATTGCCAAAGTTTAGGTTTCAGTTCCTAAATCTGTGTACATACACCTTTTTCTAATGAGATACTCAACTGCTTATGCAAATTCTGTAGAGCAACCAACCTTGGTCTTTGATTTCTGCTTTATAGGAAAATAAAATTTCAGCTGTTGAATTAATTCCTACAGCACAGTGTTTCCATGCTGAAAGGAATGCTCACAGTACCAGGCCATCTCTGAGTGCTGTCTTTCAACTTCTCATATCTCAGTGTTCAAAGGTCAAACAAAAGCCAAGTGATAAATAAAAGCCAAAGGAGGTGGAGTGAGCTGTGTGGTGAGGAATTTGTGTCGTCACTCCTCGCTGTGATAAGCCTGTGGTGGAGGAACAGCAGCTCATCCCATCCAGCACCCGTGGCAACACTTTGAGCAGCACTAAACCTTATTGACAGCACACCAAGCCCCAGCATGCAGCACCTGTCAGGTTTATTTCCATGCCAAAGGGTGGGAATGTAAATCAGGGAGAAGGGGAATGTCACCTTTTATGTCTGTGACAATATCTGCATAAAGCCTTTGGAGTATGCTCTGGTCTCCACACACCAAGCCCATGGCTTGCCAATGGTGTTTGTATTCAGTATTCCATGTGGGAAAATCAGGCAGCATGTTAAAAATAACTATGGAGTTTATGCTGTAAAAAGTGGCTTCTAATTTGAGCAGAATAATGTTAATTGTATGCACAACAGTGAGGAGAAGTTAAGAGCCTATGGACAGAAGTGTGTGGCAATCAGAGCATGAACAAGGTGTTTTCTTTATTAGGTTTGCTATCAAAAATAGGCTCTCAGACAAGTAGATGAATAAAATTATGTAAATATGTAAATATGATACTACAACTGTACAAGTTGTATTTTATAAACCTACATGAAGTGTAAACTTCATTACTTTCAACTTCTTGGTTTTCCCTTTTCGTTGTCCATATGGAATGGGTTCTGCCAGTGATATTGGGCTTAAAGAAGCAGCAGAAATACTATTCTCAGATTATTCACCCAAACCTTAATTATTTTCAGTTTTCTCCTTCAGTCAGATGAATTGGGCCTTTTAAGATTTGTAGAGGAAGCATCCAATGGTGGCTCTAACAAATGCAGTTCTGTTATGACATTGGTCTATTCAGGTAAAACAAAGCTAGAACACCTTTCACCCTGCAGAGAGGAGCTGTGAGTGTGTTAAAGTTCTCATTCATTTTCCAGTGACAAATGCAAGTCTTTCTCCTCAGTCCTTCTACGTAGTCTGGCATGTAAGAGTGAGCTAGATTAAATGTCATTGGATAAGTGGTTTCATTTCCTGCTCTGCTGCATATGCTGAGGAACTGTTAGAACTAAACAGAGGTGACTTCTAAAAGGCACTAATGATTTATGGCTTTGCATGATTTAGACTTTGCTGTGGGAATAATAATCTCATTATTGTAATTATCTTTGCATTGCTTCCTGCAGTTTCTTGCCACCATGTGCACTGTGTACTTAATTGGATACATATTTTTGTCTGTGATGCAGAGAAGTGAGGAATTTTGGGGGTTTTTTTCCCATCTCTCCTTGGTTCACATGCTGTATCCTTTGCCTGATGTGCTTTGTATTCCTTCTACTCCCAAAGACTTCCCTGGTTCACAGGAGTAAATGCCAAAATCATCTTAGATATTTTACCAGTAGCTGCTGTATCAAAAGACAGGGCCTTCTACATTCTGACACTGTGAAAAGCTCTTGCACTGATTTATCAGGAGCAATGTGATATGAAGAAAAGAGTTTCTTTCTGTTGTGTTCAATTGTCTTAAACTGCAACAATAAATGCTGCACAAATATTTGGACTTGGCTTCACAGGCACTTTCCTGCAGCCTCACCTTCTTTAAAAGAAGCAGGGCAAGGACCATACTGCAGCCCACAGGTGATGCTGTCACTGAAAGGCCTATGAGACATTGAAAGCTGAAAATCAATGTTATATTTTAGCCTTATGTGTGTTGAAATGACTCCTTAGTGATCTGAGACTGATCAAGAAAACATTGACTTCATATTGTTAATAACAGGATCTTTTTTTTTTTCCTAAAACAGTAGTTCAGAATCTGAGATGGAGGAGGAGGATGAGGAGGAAGATGATGAACTCCTGCTGCCTCAGCAACCCCCTTCAGACCTGGGAGGTGTGCCATGGAAGGAGGCTGTGCGTATCCACGCCCTCCTGAAGGGAAAGAGTGAAGAGGAGATTGAGGCTGAGCAAAATCACGAGATTGAGTACAAATACGATGATGATGAGGAGGAATACGAAGAGGAGGAAGATGAGGAGTCAAGTGAAGGTTAGCTTGGTTTGTCCTTTCTTTCTGCTAGCCAGCCAGGAAAAATGAGTTGAGCATTTGCCCTGCAGAATAAGAAAGATTTGCTTTGGAAAACTTTACTTCTTCTTTTACTTCTTTGTTGCTCAGATTTTTGAGGGAGTTACTGTCAAGGAAAGCTCGAGGTGGTTCATTCTGGATACTGAAGGACTTTGCCCACAGGATGGTTTAGAGTACCAGTACTAACACAATATCTTCCCATACACCATGCCAACATGTCAATTCACAGCCTTGTGCTGCTGTATTGGCTTATGGTTGGTTTTGATTATTATTTGGAATTAGATTTGAATGTGCCCTTTGTTCTCTGACAGCAGGAACTGGAAGCATTGTGGCTGCAGTGTTTTCAGTTCTAGAGTGAGGGGTAGTGCCCTGTCCCTGTCACCAGGGCATTCCACAAGAAGGTGCTTGTAGCTGTCCCAAGTTAAAATTGGCCTTGGGAAAGAAGGGAATTCAGGTAGTTCCCATTTTAGCTTTGAATGATTTTGGTGGAAAACCTTAGGGAAAGACTCCTTCCCCTGTGTTTGTCTCAGTCATCAAAATGCAAAGTTTGTGTTCGGAATGGACATAATTCCAGTGTTTCACCACCATGCCAAATTTGTCACTGCTCTTGTCTTTGTCTTTATGCTCACATTTCCTTTTTGAGGAGACTTGTAGACTCCAAAGAGCTTTTTTGTAAAGGTCTTTGGCTGCCTGCACAAGCAGAGGTCCAGATTTTGGAGCCTTAGTGTCGTAATGAGCTCAGCAGGCTCCTTGGCTGCTTTCTCAGTGTAAGAGCTGAATGTCCATGATTGAAACCTATGGAAACCAAGAGTTTGTAAGGATGGTAACATGCATGTTGTGTGTTCATCCTGCTGAGCAGTGCTGTCCTTGGATGGGTGTTGTTCCAGTCGAGCAGTTTTCCTGCCAGGCCTTGGAGTACAGCGGGAGCTCGGGGCGGTGCCGCATTTCCAGGCAGTCTCTCTCTCTGATCCTGTCCTCTCTCTCTCTCTCTCCTCTCTCCATGGCTGTGTGTGCACACGGGTGTCTGGTGTTAAATGTGGCTGTGTGCTTCCCTCTGCTGTAGAGGGGGAGTATAACCCCTGGGAGAGAGAGCTGCAGCAGGGCCTCTGGCTCCAACATCTCTCAGACGAAGAGGACTCGGGTACACGCAAAGGTACCCGAACACCACCTCCACCTCCACGGCCCCACAGCAGTGGGGAAGGTAGTAAAGAGCAGGTCCCACATGAAGGCTTTCTGTGCTTTATTTAATTGTGTTAAAGCTCCCTCAAAACTCATTCAGTAGCTGTTGGTTGTCTCCTGGTTCACGTGCCATAAATAAGATCTGTCATTGCCACTGGTTTTAGGAAAGACAAAGCTGCCATGTACCTCAGGATTTCTACAAAACCTGGACAATTTGCTTCTGTAATTTAGAGGAACAGTGACTTCCAGGTGAAAAGGAATATCAGATTTGTTCTATACATGCAGGCTGCTTGCACCTGTGCATTATTCAGACACATGGGACACATCACTACTGCCTTTAGACCGCTTGTGTCACAGATTTGCTTTTTTTGTTGTCCTCTGTGTGTGTCTGTCTGTGGGGAGAGTCTGGGAGGAAACTAATCAAGCTACAGCAATCCCTCAAGATTCTTCAAACAGTTACATAATGGTCATAAAATTAAACATTTTAATTATAAAAACATCAGACATTCAAATCTAAGTGATTGTGTCATTTTCCATGATACATTCTCTTGCAGGTTATTTTTGATAGTTGTTTGTTTTCTTGTAACACTTGGTCCTAGGATCTTATTAATCCTATATTCCCTCAGTGTGTTTCATTAGAGCCAGAATGTATAAGAGGAAAATCCAAGTGCATTCCTGCATGTAAGGGAGCATATGCAGTTGTCAAACTGCATATTTTACACTTTATGGTTGTAATAACAGTAGCTTGGCTTGCAACGTTTTTTTTCTTCCAAGAGGAAAAAAAAAGGGAAGAAGCATTATATTTTTTTGCCATTTAACCTTTCTATGATAAGAATCAGAAATATTAGTAAGGTGGCTGAAGGGCATCCTTGGAGAACTTCCCCCTGCTGCTGTTGCTAGGATGCTTCAGACCTGACTCTTAAGGAGTTGGTTTGCAGGTGGCTCCTTACTCCAATAAAGTGAAAATATTGAGCCAATAAAGGGCAAACATTGAGCCTGCCCACAGCTTATAAAGTTCTGGTGGGAGCCACAGTGGAAGTTGAGGAAAGCTCCCATTCCAAATCTAAGAGCAATTAATGCTCAGCTTCCTGCAAAGCTCAGCAGGCAGCCTGAGGAAAGGCTGTGCCCAGGTGGTGTTTGAAATTCTCAAGCACTTAGACATTAAAGAAGTGTTAGGTTTGCCTCTGAGCCAAGCAGCAGCCCTTCATGTCTGCCTGTGCTGCTCATTATTTATTGGAAAAGGTGAGAGGGACAGGTCAGGCTCAGGCCTCTGTCCAGTTGCTTGTGGAGAAACTAAAGGTGGGTATGGTACAGTGGTGTAAATCCCTTTTTTAGAGCAATCCACTTCAAAACATGCAGATCATGTGGGACCTGCTCTTTCTGAGCTTTGCTGAGTGACTCTGTACTTCTGAGCCATTGCTGGCAAACCTTAACCCTTTAACAAGAACTCTGTGTGGCCATGCAAACGCTAACTCCACTGATCCTGGGGCCTGCATGCAGTGCTTTTTTTGAGAGCAGCCCAGCTCCTGTCCCTGCAGGATGGCCACAGACTCTGCTACCCCTGTTTTTGTGCTAATTGAGCCAAAAACCCTCTGAGGCAACAGAGACATAAAGCTGCAGAATACTTGGCTGCATTGTGAATCCTGCTCTGCATTTGAGTTTGTGCCTCTGAGCCCGTTTCCCTTTAATAAGCATCTGCTGATTCTGTCCTTCCTGCAGTTCCTTCTGCCTGTTTCTTCTGAGGGTTTCATGCCAAATCTCACACATAGTCATTCCTGCAATGGAAATCCCAAACACTTTGTCATGTCTGGGAAAAACGTGGCTGGAGAGAGGAACTTGTTAAAATGAGACAGCAGGAAATAATGAATGCAAGCTCTAAGTGCTGCTAATGTGTCTTGTTTCCTTCAAACACTAGAGCACCATATGAAAATCTAACTGCTTTTGAGGTTCTAAACTGCTGCAACAATGCTTTGCCCCACTCAGTGGTAATCCAGTTGTTGTGAGAATTGACTTCCTGCTTTATAAAGTAAGTGGGCATTTTCCTTTCAGGCTGAGACATTTCCTTTTGAAGACCACTCTGCAGACAGTGTACAGGTGAATACCTGTCCCCTGCAGAACCAGATATTTTATTATGGATAAGTGAAGCCTGAGTTACACAACCAGAGCAGACAGCAGTGGAGACAGGGTCTATAAATTTAATACCTCAGAATAAGTGCTCCCAAGGCAGATGTTCTGCAGAAGTTAAACAAGCTCATCAATTGCTTTAGGTGCCCATTGTTCTCTTTGACATTCCATAAGTAGCTGAGCTTTGTGTAGGCAGGTAATTGAGGAGTAATGCAATTTCTGTTAAACAGAATAATTTGTGTGACAGGAATTCCCTTCTGGGGAGCTGTTAAGTCACAACCAAAATGCTGTTATCCTTCAGAAAAAAAAATTCTCCCTTTGAACAAGTCAGTACAGAAGAGCCAGGAGTAAACAAAGTGGTGTTTTAGGTGCTAAAATTAACGTGTGTCCATGTGTGCATACACACATAGACAGATGAAATTCTCAGATCCATCATATTATTTAATTCACAAATTGTGTACCCACACTAGAAAGAACCTAACCCAATAGTAGGGAATGAAGAACCTTTTGTCTCAGTGCACCACTCAGATGGAGATTGTCCCTCACCTTTAACAGCAAGACATCTTTGGCAATAATCGTAGCGAATAGGCTGAAGGAGCTGGAAATTTCTGCTGAATTGGTATTTACATGCTGTGGGACACCCAGAGAAGCTCCTCCATTTCAGCAAAGCTTCTGGCAGTAGGACATGATGTCCAAGGATGTTTTTGGGAGTACCCCCTGCCTCTGGAATGGCGTTACTCAGCTTGGAGGGGAGCGTGAGGAGCGCTGTGTCGGTGAATGCGTGCGCACACAATGCTGAGCTCTGTCTGTCTGTCTCGCAAACTGACCTTAGCCAATAATATTTTCTTTTCTTATTTCCCTTCCTATGATGTGCTACCTTTCCTTTCCACTGTTTCTCCCATCTTTTCCTCCCTGCCTATAACCTGTTCTGCCATGCCCTCCTCCTGCTAGCTGGGAACCTTAGGCTGCAGCAGATTGTAAATCCGGTTGATCCTCTGGAGATCCTGGCAGATGTGCACTGGACACACATCCGTGAGAAAGAGGAGGAGGAAAAAATGGTCTCAGCCTCAAAGTCCTCCACCTCCAGAGGTAATCTCCCCAAGCCCCACACCACCAGTCCTTGGATCACAGTTGCAGCTGTTTAACTCTGTTGCTTCTGCGCCCTTCAAGGGCAGTGACTTCAGCAGGGGTAGCAGTGATTGAAAGGAACTGCTTTCAAATTGCACTGAATTACACTGGGTTAAACTTTTTGCTTTTCAGGTATGTGTCTGTTGAAACTGCTGCTTTCTCAGCTCTGTGACAGTGTGACTTCTGACCTATTTGTCTGCCTGCTTTGACTCCATAGCATTTTTCCTCCCCATACATGATTTGGTGGTGCTGACACTCAGCCCTCTGTAACTGACAGGGGATGCTAACAGTAGTACTTTTGTGCTTTTTGTGGCAGTGAGGACTCTACACTTCATAGGGAAAGCTGAGGGGTTGTGTTGGGTAGCTACTAGACCAAAGATTGAACAGGGTCAGCTTCTGTATCAAGTGTATTTCTCTGCTGCTTCTTTTCCAAGGAGGTAACTGCATCTGATATTAGCAGGGAATGTTTGGGTCAAAGGGCTTGCAGATCTGATCAGTGGGGGAGTTTGACTCCCTGTGTTTAAGATTTGAGAGTATAACAACCTCTGATGTGCAAGTTACCAGTTACTCAAAGGAAAACTTTGATCTGACAATAGTCAGATCTCATGTGAGCACTTGCAGCAGTCCCTGCTGACCTGTTCTAGGCTTATGGCACAGCGTGTCTTAAGGTAAGTATGTCATAAATGCCTTGTCTGGGGGCTTAAATCAAAGTTCACCATGCAGCTCATGAGCAGTGGTCTTCTCTGTCTGCAGCCACGGTGTTACAGAATTGTAGAGGGAGTGTATCTGCTGTGGGAAGGGATTTTTCACAGAAAAATGAAATTAGGTTTAAAATCCAGGGCTCCACCTCATGATACTTGATTCTCTTCTGTTCCAGATAATTATCTTTTCCTTACAGTTTTAGATGCTTGGTATAGGGCTTTTTTAATCCTGGTCTAGCTTGATACACAGTTCCAGGTCAGTTTGGCTGTACTTATATTTGCAGTTTGTACAACACACTGGGATTTTCTGGTGTGAGATCCTACAAATAAGAGATGAGTGTTTTGTTCCCACTGCAGCCACAGAAATAGGCTGTGTTCATCTGTCTGTAACTTTCAGTATTGCTAGAGTGGTTGATTGAGGTTTCAAAAGCCCTAAGTAAAAAATGTTAGCACAGTTTCTGAAGTTTGCAATTAAGGTTACTTGTGCTTCTGCTTGGGAGTTTGTCCTTCTAGTTTCCAAATTTTTATTTTAATTTGTACTTTATAATCCTTATTTTCTGCGGGGTACTATTACAGTTGCCAGCAACAGGTGATCTTTCCAAATTCTTTTGGGAAGGGAATCAGTATTTCCTGAAACTGAGCCATGCTAGGACTATCTTGATTTGTAATTAGCTGCTTCTCTTGCTCTGTCATATGGCAGAGGTGTGTGCAGGTATTACCAGCAGTTTGGGTATTTAAAAGGCTGTAAGTTTTCAGCCTGAATTCACTAGACAGATCGTTCCTGGCTGAGGAGCTGTATGCTGTGATCCTCTGGCAGCAGCAGTGATCAGGGTTGATGTGACAGCCTGGGACAGTGTCACAGCAGTGATCAGGATTGGTGTGACAGCCTGGGACAGTGTCACAGCTCCCAGAACTCCCTCTCCTGCTTTGTCTTCCTCTGCTGGGCAGTGCAGGTTCTGGGACCCCTGGGACCCCTCTCCTTACTCAGCTCTTCCTTCCCTCAGTTTCCCTCCTTTGCAGAGCTCCAAGGGGAGCAGAACCTGCTGGTCAGAGGTGGTGTCCTCCCTGTGCCACTCATATTTCCTCTAACAGATCCCAAAGGAAGATTAGGCCCCTGACATTTGTGTGTTATTTCAGTTTAATTCTCAAGCCTGGACTCGGTTGTTTGCAATTTCATCGGTTTTACTCCTGTATTTGCTTCTGAACAGTTTCCCTCTGTCACCCTTCTGTTTTAGACACTGACTGATGGTCTAATTTTGCCTTCTTACAATTTATTGTTTTTTAAATTCAGCATCCGACCTTCCCTCCGTACGCCATGAGGCGGTACAGGCGTGGCTGGACACGGTCCCTGGAGGTAGTTTGGTGATGTTCTATGTATTCCAATGCACAATAACCCTGCCCATCTCTCCCCCGTGCCTTCAGCAGCTGAGCTGGTCCTTTAACCCTGGAACTGACGGCCCTGTCGCTACTGCATGAGAGGAGGAGGAGGGAGGGGAGTGTGCATGCCTGCCTTGCTCAGACAGCCCCTTCTCGCATGAACTGCACCCTGTGGCAGGCCAAGGACAGCTGCTCCTGGGTGCAGGACAGAGCAGGATCCACCTGAGGGCTTTGAGTTGCTTTGTAAACTGGAGATGGGAGCAGTTTTCCTTCCCCCAGCCCTTAGACTAGAAGAATGTGGGCTTTCTCGCATTGGAAAGGTTAAGTGACAGAGAGTGCTTAAAGCAAGTGCACTTAGCTGTAGCAACGGCAAACTGTGGTTAAGTGGTGAAGAAAACAGGAAAGAAGGATAAGTCAGAGCCGAGATCTTCAGGAATGGTTGTTGTATCTCTTTTGACCTGGTGTTCACATTATTCAGGAAAGGCTCAGGAATGCTGAAGGATGGTAGAGCTCAGCTGGTTTTTCCGTGGTCCTCTAAGCTCTATTACAAAGTAATGAGCCTGAAGATTGTGGGATGACAGTGAGGGAGTACCTTGTGTAAAGCTGTGAAGGTGTCTAAATTAGTGGAGCAGTGTGTGGTAGTCGAGTTGCTTTGGCACATCAGGATAGCCAGCTTGCCTTTAAAAATTTGCTTCTGCTGCTGCTTTGGCCAGTCAGCAGAGTTCCCAAGGTGTCTGCACACGATGCAGGTGCTCACAGCTGCCAGCTAATCCCAACCAAGTGCTGATCCCGGTTTCTGGCTGCCCTAGTTGTAATTTCTGAGTTACTGTGTGACAGCTTTGGCCTCTGCTCCTTATCCTAACTGCATATCTGTATATGCACAGTACCTGTGTCCTGTAACCAGCCACCTGCAAGCTTCCTGTGTCCCTCAGAGTGGGATCCACCCTCGCACCGAGTTGTTACTTATTGATGATGTATCCGTGATCTTCCATTGAGTTTTTTGTACCAACTGATTTAAAATCTGATTTTCTCCTCTCTCTCCAACGTAATCTCTGTGTGTCACGTCCATTCATGGTTTCTGGATCTGAAGACCCACACATACATAGTGGATTCAGATATTCCTAACACCAGCCATGTTTTTGCAAGTTCCATTAAGGTTACTCACATTTGCTGTTGCCATAAAGCCATTCTATGACATTACCATTTCCAAAATAACATAAGCTCTTGCATACCTAAGACTGGGACATGGTTTGGTTTTCTTCAGTAGATTTATAAATGTTCCTGTGGGCAGTCCAGCCTTTGCCACATGATTCAGTTTTCCTGTGCTTGACATTGGTAAGGTCTGGATTTGATAATCCTCTGATGTAAAGGAATAGGCCAGTACATTATCACACAGGAGTGGAACTGCCTTTTCTCAGTAGCTGACAGAAAAAAAACCAATCCATACATTTGTCTGTCTGAATAGTACTACAGAGCATGGAAAAAAAGAAATTCTCAGGCTGAAGGAAGAAGGCAAACCACCTGCTGAAGGCTGCCTTTTGAAATAAGCAAAAACCTGTATTAAAGGAGAGGCTGCAAGACCTCAGTTTTAGGGAGGATTAGTTTGTTTTCAAGATTGTCTTAATTAGCAATGCAATGATGTAAGCAGTTCCAAGAGCCACATTGTCACTAGTAAATGAAAAGGATCAGGAACTGGAAGTAGTCACTTTTTTAATATTTAAATTATGTTTAATGGAAATGTTTAACAACAACAACGAAAAAGGCAGCAAATCATCCATTGCACAGGGTTTTTTTAAAGTATCATTTAAAAATGAGATTTGTACTCTACATTTTGGTCTTGTCTCTCCTCCTGTAATTAAATCCTGTCAAAAGCAGTAGTGTCAGATGTCATAGATTTCAGAGTTACAAATTCAAGAATCTCTTCTTTATTTTGACCCAGCAATTCAAATTGTGGTCTGTAAATAAAAAAACACCAACATTTTGAATATGTAATTTGAATTACTTAAAAGTGTCTCAATTAATCTGTAACAGAAAAAGGTTTTATATATGTCATTTTAATTACTTTAAAGTGTCTCAGCTTGTGCACTAGTTGCTTGTACAGCATATGCATTTTCCTAGACCTTTTTACCAAAGACTGCTGTAGCTGCACAGAGTTAAACAGTTTCCAAGTGTAATAATGGTCAGTCCCATACCCAGACTCTGACTTCTGTACCCTCAAGGTGAACAGTCCTGGTTAATTGTGAGGTTTCAGTTTTGATACACATATGCTATCAAGTGGTGGTAACTGTTCTGTTGTGCTAAAGAAAAAACTAAAATCTTCTGGAAGAACAGTGACCTTTGTTGTGGTTTGGTGTCCTCCCAGTCCCCTTCTCGTTTGATTTTTCACAATTCCTGTTGCTCAGAAAAGCCCTGGCAGCTTTCTCTGCTGTGGGAGTGAGACTCCCCAAGGGCAGGCATTCCTTGATTCACTGGAGTCTGGAAATGTCACTTCACCATAGATGTGACACATTTCAGGATTTCTTGTTTGGACAGTAATTGATAAACATCTCCAGTATAAACTGTTGGTACAGTTCAATATAGACCTTGTTCACTGTGTAGTGTTTGTTTTCTTTTCTTTTTTTCCCTCAATATTTGAATATATTCTAGCTCCGTGTGAGGAGGAGGATGTGGAGAATGAGCTGGGCACAGAGCCTGCAGACACAGAAGGGCAGGCAGGTGAAGAGGGAGACACGGGTGCAGAGCTGGACGATGGTAGGGTACCAGAACAGAATGTGTTGGCAATGAACACTTTGCATGAGGGTATTTAAACCTGGTCTTGTTTTTAGAGGTGTTGGAGTGTGTTTCAAATATTCTAGAGGAAGCCAGGAGTGAGGGACAAAAAGAAAGAGAAGAACCTCAATGTCCTGGATTATGTAATGAATTTCTCATGTCCTCTCACCTCATGTCTTATGTCTGTGTTTGATACTGATCCTGATGAATAACAAAAAAAGAATTAAGTTTCTGGAAGTTCCATAACACTGTGTCAGAATCCTTCTCCTGCTACTGTAAAATTAACTGCATATGGCAGCAAACATTCAAATTTTCCAGAGAACTGATAAGGCAGGACTTCAGTTACTGATTTAATTCTTTGTACTAACAGTCCAATCATTTACTGCTTACATTTACTGCCTTTAATGACTAATTATCACACCAAAAAAGGATTGAACATTGAAGTGTTCAGGTTATGAAAGTGGTTAGCACCACGTGAATAGAAGTTATTATATCCTGATGGACTTGTATCCAAGTTCTTTTGTTTTTCCATCCATGAGTAGACGACATTGCATCTGACGCTGAGGCGGAGTTTCGCTTACGCCAGGGCGGTGCAGAAGGGCCAGGACTGAAAGTCTCTGAGGATGAAGAAGATGAGGAGGAAGCAGAAGGTGCTTCTAGCAGTGTGACAGAAGGTAATCCCTCTCTCCTCAGTGCTTGGATGATGTTAATTGCATTTGAGAGAGTCTATAGAGTTACGGGATTTAGGAGAGGAGAGTCTCTTGAATTTGAACCATCTCACTGCTGTCAGTGGCAAGGTCTGCACCTGCATTGACATTTTGAGGGGAATGTTCTGAATCCATTAATTACAGCTTTGTAAAATGTGAGAATTCTAACTGCTTTTTAAGCTTGTACCATTTAGGACATCTAAAAATTTTTGTTGTGTTCCAGATGTCCAATCTAAAATTTGTAAAAAACCGAGAGATTTGTCACTACTTGCTGTGTGTAACACTAAAAAAAAGGTAGAATATTAATAGTTTATGTATTTTTGTAACATTTTTCCTTTCCCTAGATCCATGCAAGCCATCCATCCCAATCCAGCCCTCTGGTGACAGTGTTCTTCCTCTATCTCCAGCTGCTAGTCCCAAAGCAAAACAAGCAGAGGTAAGAAAGGGAGTCTTTGACATTTTCTACTTAGCACCTGTAGTTCAATAAAACAGTTTATTGGGTAAACTAATGAGGACAGACAGCAATGGGCTCTCCTTCTTTGCTGTTTCTAATATTTATGTTGATCTTGAAGTTGACTTCATTTAGACTTAAAATACAATGAATACTCTCTTTCTTTCTTGTCTTCAGAGTGTAGTGGCTCTGTCACAGCCACACAAGTTCCCATCACAAAGCCTCAGGCAGAATTATACAGGGTATTTTAATTTCAGTGAGCAGTTACCAACAGGTATATGTGAAAAATGTGGGGAGCCATAAGTAAGGTGTTTTCTGTCTAGCCTGGTCTGGCTGTCTTTTATGTGCCAAAAGCAGATTCTGTACAGTTGCAATTGAAAATTACAGTAGCAACTAAAGGAGTGTCTCTCCTCTCTGTTTCAAAGTTCAACATAATTCAGCTTAAGGAAGTGAGGCATGCCAGTGTTGTACTGTCATGTGGTCGTGTTGCCAGTGTGTAAGAGCTGGAAATACATAGCCCTTAAAACATTCAATTTAAAAAAAATAATCGTATTTTCATGTGCCCAGTGACTATTAAAATTCCCTTTTTTCATTTTTCTCTAGGATGTAGAAGATCCCCTGGCTGAAGTATGCCGTGCAATAAAATCTCCAGAGCCACGCTTTTTTCCTGAGCCTTTCATTGTGGAGGAAAGACCAAAGGGTGAAATTCCCAAAGACAGGAAAGTCCAGAGCCCTTTAGTGCCACCATCCCCAGTGTTGTCCCAGCCAGCTGCGTCACCAGAGGCCATTGCAGCCCCTTCCCTGGCAGAGTCCCAGGCAGGAGCATCCCCAGCATCTGCTCAAATGCCCATCTGCTCCCAGCCTTTGCCTTCTGCTGAAACATCCATCCCATCCCCAGCGGAGCCCCCCGTGTGCTTCCAGCCTGGGCCAGCCTTAACATCCACTCCTTTAGCCAAGCTGGCCCTTAGGGGCCAGGATGGGGAGGTGGAGAAACTGGGGAGCCCCACCAGTGCAGAGGAAGCCCTGAAACGGAGCAGCCTTGTGGAGGAGTTCTGGATGAAGAGCGCTGAAATCAGGAGGAGCTTGGGGCTCACCCCCGTGGACAGAAACAAACGCTCAGAGAGCAGCTTCACCATGTCTGCTCTGGAGGCAACTCCTCACAAGACTTTCAACAGCAGGAATATTTCAGGGGATGAAAGGATCCATCCTGTGAAACCCCAGCCTGCCCCAAGAAGGCAGGGACTGTCCAAGTTAGAAAACGAGCAGATTTCTCTGCTCACTCCCAAGTCTCCATCGGAAAAAGAGCTAAAGATTTCCAGTGAGGTACGGGGAGATGTATCCAGCAGCTCTGGACTTGGCCTTCAGGAGAGCTCATCTAACATGAGGACCATGGCTAGCCAGAGCTTCAACACCTCAGACTCCACCATGCTGACCCCTCCCTCCAGCCCGCCCCCGCTGCCGCCTCAGAACGAGGAGCCGGCCACGCTGCGCCGCAAGAGGTACCAGGCTCTGTGGCAGAACGAGGTGGAGGCCAGGTCACCTCCCACACCAGCATCAACACCCCCTGCTCCCAGGCACCAGGAGCCAGCCCCTCCTGCCAGGGAGGTGCCCCCAGCCCGCAGGGATGATGTGAGGAAGTCGTTTGCAGAGAGCGTGGATGAGATCCCGTTTGCTGATGACGTGGAGGACACGTACGATGACAGGACAGAGGACTCCAGCCTCCAGGAGAAGTTCTTCACTCCTCCTACCAGCAGGCCGAGGCAGGAGAAAACACATCTTTTGCCTTTGGTCAAAGAAAACGGTGGTCCACCCTCACTGGAAGGAGGGGTTCACCAGAAGAAGAGGGTGTTCCCTGATATTTCTGTGGAGGCCAAGGAGCTGGCTGAAGAGAGAATGAGAGCCAGGGAGAAATCTGTGAAGAGCCCAGCACTGCGTGATGCCATGGCTAAACAACTGTGCAAGATGAAAGATATGGAGATGGCTGCTGCTGCTGCTGTTGGGGCCACAAGGGCACGAAAGGCATCCTCAATGCCCTTGAAGACCAAAGAGTTGTTTTATGACTCTCCAAAGCATTTGGCCTTGAAATTAGCAGAGGGATCCATAAGAAAGCACAATTCTGCTACTGAGAAGTACTCCACCCCTGCTGCTGATATGGCTGGACCTGAAGGGTCTGTCAGCTCTTCAGAGGGCTCCAGTGGGAAGAGCAAGAAAAGAAGTTCCCTCTTCTCCCCTCGTAAGAACAAAAAGGAGAAGAAATCCAAAAATGATAGCAGACTTTCTGACAAATCTAGTGGTGGGACAGAGGAAGCAACTAAGCCTAGGTCGTTATGGAAGTCTGTTTTCTCTGGCTATAAGAAAGACAAGAAGAAAAAGGCTGATGAGAAATCCTGCCCAAGTACTCCCTCCAGTAATGCCACCGTGGATTCTGGCAAGCACAAACCCTCTCCACTGATTACAGCTGCAGGTATAACAGATAAGTGCCTCTGCACTGTGCCCTTTTCCCACTTTTCCAAGGTATCCTTGGAAGTAGTTTTGCTTTGCTTTGTCATTCAGCTGCTGTGCTGGATGCTGCTGCTCCCCAGTGTCAGATGGGCAGAGCAGGGTAAGTGCTGGGGACTAGATTTGTGTGTCTGCATATTGACAGAGTCCACTGAAAAGAAATGGAACCCTAACTAAAAGCTTAACTCAATATGTGCAAGGCATATCTGTTTTATATCTCAGATTTGAGAAATAAGCACTGTTTGTTGGAATTTGTCACATTCCATCCCTACTTTAAATCTGATCTTCATCTTTCTTTGGATGATCTCTTTTCTTTCTTTCCACCTGGCTCCATGGAAGCTGGAGACTGCAGAGATGCTGTTATTCCTGTTCTCAGTAATCTGGTGGCTGGCTGCTGATCTCTGAAGGAGGGATTTGGCAGCCTCCTGTCAATCTTCTAAGTGCCCACCAGTTGCAGGCAGAGATGTTTAACAGCAACTTGGGATACAGTAAAGAAGTTACCCATAAATGTGACTGAAAGCAGTTACATTTCTCTGGCCAAAATAGAGCCAGCTGCTGTCATTCCAAGTTCTGTATCTATCCTAAGAGCATTGATACAGCACAAAAAGAGAGCCATGACCATTAATTCTAACAGCATTTGAAGAACAGCTCAGACTCATGCTGATCATTTTGTGGAGCAGGGCTTCTTTGATCCCTCCCAGGCAAAACAACTGACACTGACATAAAAGGACTGAGTATTTTTGGTGCTCAATCAAACAACCTAGAAGGGATTGTTACCTCTTCTCTAACTTGCCCTTTTTATTCCCAACCTGTCAGATTTACAGCTCCGTCAGCACCTGAGTTTCTCCGAGGACTCCGACCTCTCCAGTGACGACATCCTGGAACGCTCCTCCCAGAAATCCAAACGAGAGGTACGTGGGTGGGAAATGCATTTGAGATGGATCCAGCACCAGTCACATCAGGCTCAGAGAATCACATCACAAACTTGGATGATTAATGTTGTTGTTTTTACTCTTTCTCCCATGGAGCAGGTTTTCCTGTAAGTCAGCTGACTGGCCTATCTAAAAAAGATGGTTCCACTTGTTTTCATGATTACAAGCTACTCTTCACTGTTATCATAAGATGGATCCATTGTCTCACTGTCCCATTACTTTACTGGGCACTAAAAAGGAGATGGACTGGCCTGTAGTTTCCTGGGTATTGCTTATTCCTCTTTTTAAAATGGGATTTTGTTTCCCCTTTTCTAGTCAGTGGGAACTGCACCAAACTGCCACAGCTTCTCAAATATAATAGGCAGTGGCTTAGGCCCTTTCTCTGCCTGTTCCCTCAGAACCTGTGCACCTGCAGGTGCCTTAGGTGTTCTCAAATGTGATTTTCTCCTACATGGGCAGTTCTTCATTATCCCAACCCCTTGTGTGGCTGGAGCCACTTGCTGGTGAAAATCAAGGCAAAGTTAGAGCACCTCAGCCTTTTTCATATCCTGGATAACCAGGTTTCCAGCTTCCTTCTGGAGAGGGCCCATGCTTTCCCCAGTCTTCCTTTATCACTGACATACCTATAGAAGCTTTCCTTGTTGCCACTGATGTCCCTGGACAGATTTAATTCTGTCAGTGCCTTAGCTCTCCTAACCTGATCCCTGGCTGCTTGGAGAATTTCTCTCTATTCCTCCCAGCCTACCTGTCCTTGCTCTACCCTCAGTAGATTTCCTTCTTCTGTTGGAGTTTGTCCAAGAGCCCCTTATTTATCCACACTGGACCTCCCTGTCCAGTTAAACTGCACATTTGTATGTGGAAAATGTATGGTGAAAGCAAAGTTTCAAAGCTAGTTGTTCTTAAACTATTTGATTCAATTTTAGAATGTCACAATTAATGGAAAAACAAGGGAATAATTTAAGGAGCTGTTTGATCATAGTGATGAAGAATCCTGTTTTCATTCCTAAGAGCCTCTAAGCTCTGCTAGACAGAATTGGAAAGGTTTAGAAGGACTGTGTGGAAGTTTTATTGACCCCACACAACACTAAGGCTCTTCTGGTACCCCAAAATGAAAACTGTGCTCCCACTGTTCTTTCCTGGTGGTGCCTGGTACACATGTTCAAAAAAACTCAAGGAGAAAAGAGTCTGTGGGAGGGAAATGTCACAGGCACAGTGGCCTGTGCCTCCTGTCTCAAATCAATCTCAGATGCCAAGTTGATCCTTGGCTGAGATGGCAAAGGTGTGGAAGTATTGCAAATTGAAGTGTCATATGAAATGCTGTCTAAGTATATATAATAGAATGAACTAGAATAGCTAATGAATGAATTTAAGGCTGGTGGAAGAAATTGATGAACTAAATAGGAATTTTCTGTATTTACTTATCTCTCTTTTAATCTCTTTCCCTAGTTGGTCTAGATCTCATCTGAGAGGAAGATTATTTTGTTTTTATTTTATTCCCTTTTTTCTCTCCCCCTTCCATTCCCCCTTGCATGCCCTCAAGGCGTTTCATGAGAAATTCTGCATTTTCCAAGAGATGCAGAAGAATGAGGTACCTGGGGCCAGCAGAGGACAGATACTCAATACCTGGGGTTCAGATAAGAGTTACAGAGTTCTTGGTATGCCTTGATGGTCATTTTTTTTTCCTATGCTGGACAACTTAGATTTAAAATGGCTTTTGCAGAAAGAAAGATCACATCTCTAGGTACAGGAGGGGATGATGGATGACAGTGGCAGATACCTGGAATCCTCATTCTGAAAATATTTCACAGACTCTGCCAAGGGTGGGGTGATGGTCTCTGTTGTTTGCTCATTTCCTGTTGCTGTAGTTACATTAAGAATTTATTTACTCAGCACCTGTTTTCTTAAGAATAGTTTTTAGAATTTATTTAGAGGATATGGATCTGAAAACTTGACTTGCCTCATTTTGTTGCATCCTATCCAAGGATGTAGAATATACATCCAAACACTGGAATGCCTTGCTGTCAAAAGAATGTAACCAAACTTTGAATCTGACTAAGCTGGGTTTTTTATGGTTTGGGGTGGGAGTTGTATTTTTTAAATTATAACCTGCCTGCTACTTTATATGGGTAAGAGATGACTTACTGTGTGCTACTTAACTTTTATGTGAACCCCTTGTCCAAACTGAAATCCTGTTGGTGCTGCTTTTTTGGTAACATAGTGAGCTTGCTTCCCAAACAGCCTGCTCTTTAGCCTGTTGTTTGTGATCAGCAGTGAATTAATTCAGTGTTGTTCAATGTGCTGTCTCTCAAGAGAAGCATCTGTAAAGGATTCCTGATGTGAGCACCCTGTGGGTGTTGTGTTTGTGGGTGTGTTGTCACCATGTGTGTTTGTCACTGTTTCTGTGCAGTTGTGGTGTTGTGCTCAGGTGTTCACCACCACAGGTAGCTTGCTTTTTCCTGGAGCCTGCAAAATGCTGGTGTTGTTCTCTGGCTTCTCATTTGTGACTGGTTTTAGTTAATTCAATGTGAGAGTGCAAAATGCTGTCTGTTTGCCCAGAGTGGCACAATGCCTTCTGGACTTCATGGCACGGAGGGAAATTCACCTCTCTTCTTAGCAAATAAATCTAAGTGCTGTACTTGCCTTATATTTGGGTACAGGGTAGCATAGAATGTCCTTGGCTAGAGTAGTGATTTCCCCCTCCTTTTCCTGCTCCTTTCACCCTCCAATTTTAGCTCCTCAAGACCTTTGGATGCTCTCCTTTCAGACAAGGAGGTTCCATTGCTGCAGGACACATAACCCACTCTGAGCCCATCTGCTGTTTCTTAGTTCACAAAGCAGGGAATGAGATTTATGATGTTGGTTAAATGTCAATTTCAATTTCTGTGAAATAGAGATAATTTAAAACTATGGAATAAACACAACTCCTAGGAGAGACTGTAAATCAGAATGTAAATGGAGAGTTGTGTGACAGAGTAATGCAAGGTTGGCCAAGCCAGTTCAAACCAAATATGTTCCAGAAATAAGCCATTATTCCTAATCTTAAGCCAGAATTGCACACTCATACAGGTAGACAAAGGCCAAATAATTCCTCTAGAAAAGGGTATTTCCAAGCTGTATCTTCAAGGAGACTGCCAAAACCAATTGCCTTCAGGAAAGTGCTACAGGCTTGATTTTGTGGCCAGAAGTTCCATTGTGCTTCATCAGCCTGGGACACGTTCAGCATTTGCACAAACTCGTTTCATGTAAAAACCACTTTGTTTTATTACTGTGCATCTGTTTTCAATGTTGAACTGATTTTGCTTCATCTTGTGCGTTTTTTTTTATTTTTCTCCCTTTACCATTGCCCCTTTAAAGTCGATCTATGTACCACACGCCTTGGCATTCAAGAGATCATACTCGTCAAAGGTAGTGTCTCATTCCCACTAGTTGGCCATTGTTGCATTGCATGTCCCCCTGTAAATTAACCCATTGAACCCCTAGCTCAGCACCACATGTGCACTAACATCAACACTGACTGTGCATGCCTGAGATGTTAGCAGACATGGGCAGAGAATTCTTTGCAGAGGATGTGTCCCAAAAATGCATCAAGCTCCAAAATGGAATGCATGTGTTTATCAGTGCACCTCTGTACAGGGATGTGGATGATCCAGGAGCTTCAGAACAAATTGGTTCTCAAGGCACTTAAATATGTTTGCATATTCTTCTTTTTTAATACTTCGAATGTGAGTTCAGATGAATCGTCACACTTTAATCTGCAGCTTTCAAAATTGCTGGGTTGGCTCAAATCTTAGTGAGATTCTGTATCAAAATCAAGGCAGAAGCTGCTGCTTTCTGAAATTCTTATTGTCTTGTCTTTGCAGTCACAACAGTGCTACACAGGATAGAAAGGTCATGTGCTCTGTCACTTTACCTTCTAATTTGAGTACCATTGTGGATTTGTGTTTTAAAAAAAGAAAGAGTAAAGTGTGAGCTTTTTGAATCTTCAACAGTGGTGTTTGCCAATGATCTATCTGAAGGATTTTTAATTAAGCTGTGATCCTACCTTAAATTCTGTTCACTGAGAACCATCAACAGAGGTAGATTGACCAAACTGGCAATGCAATAATTAGAGAAAGCAAATTTCAGGATGGTCTGACACGACATTCTCTTCTTGAAGTTGAATCTCCACAGAGGAGATCACTTTGCAGAAGTGGAAGACATGTTTACAGCAGTCCCTTAAAGCTTACATATATGTACATGAGAAAAGAGGCTTTTTCTTCACTGTAATTTACTTAATGCAGTTTTCAAGATTTTTTTTTTTACATTCTTAAAGCTTTTTGAGAGAAAGCCTTTCTAGGATATGATATACCCAACTAGTGTATCTGGTAAGATCCTAAACCAAATTTCAGTAATGTTAGAAAAACAATCTCAAAGTATTTTCACTGACAGAAAAGAAGAGGAAATATCCTTCTATTTCTAGAAACATAGCTTTTCCTTTTTTTATATAAACACAAGCTTTTTTGGATTGCTTCTGGTAGTGCAGTATTCTGCATTAGACTATAGTAATTTCTTAGCTTACACTGCTGTAACTGTTCATGTAGACAAACCTTTACCCTCTTTTAAAATGAAATCAAGGGGACCCCGGCAAGATGAACCCTCTATATGATACTCATTGATTTGGCTAAATTTATTGAGAAATGAAAATTACTGATAATAAAAGTGGTTTGATCTTTGGGAAGAGGTTTCATATAGCAGTGAAAGGCAGGAGTGGGATGCCATATAAAATCACAGCTTTGCAGCTGGCTTAAATGCTTCTTCACTCCTGATTTGATCCTGAAATTGTTGCTCACTGCACTGTGAACACCTTTGCCTACAGAAGCTTGACTTTTGACACAGCCATGGCAAAGACAGAGCACCTTCCTCCTGAGATTTTTGGAGGAGAAAATGGCCATCCCTGCCCTGTATCTCTGAGCATGTGAATAAGAAGTGCTGCTGTTTTTCCTTCCTTCAGAGGGCCTACACAGAGGAGGAGCTGAACGCCAAGCTGACGCGGCGGGTGCAGAAAGCTGCGCGCAGACAGGCCAAGCAGGAGGAGCTGAAGAGGTTACACAGAGCTCAGGTAGTGTCCCACAAACCTCTGATCATGGCACACAGATAACTGTGTGAAACACCCTGACATTGCTGGGGGTGTATCAGAGCAGAGTCCTCTCTTTGCACATGAGTGCTCCTGCTCCCTCTGTCCAATTCCATGTCATGCCACAGAGGAGTGAAGGATGGCTGAAACCTTTCCTGAGAGTTTTACAGTCAGAAAAGCCATGCCCATAACACCTTGCTAGCTGGACATGGATGAACTATCATGCACTGAATGGAGCACTGATACTCAGAGAATGCCTGAAGGAGCTGCAGCTATCATTGCTTTGCTGGGTTATGCTGGGGGGTGATGTGTTATCAAATTAACCTGTATTTACCAGAGAGTCTGCTGGAAAACTGTTAGCATCATCTACAGGTGATGGGATTTGTCAAAAACTCAAGGCAGGGGCTCAGCTGATTGAGTAGCATCGTCTTTCAGTTCAGATTTCAGGAAGGGGATAGGAGTTGTAGCAAATAAATGAATATCAAGGTGTTTGCAAATTTAAGATACAACAGGGTGGAGAGGATGTTATCACCAGAATCTGTGATGCTTGTTGTTGAAGCAGGGTGTTGTTGAATACAAACACTTGTTTTGGAAAGGCAGATCTGACTGAAGTCTCTCAGTGCTGGATGTGTGCTGCAGACAGAGTCAGAGAATTGCTTTGGTGAGGTTCTGCTCCATTCCTCTCTGAACAGATCATCCAGCGCCAGTTGGAGCAAGTGGAGGAGAAGCAGAGGCAGCTGGAGGAGAGAGGAGTTGCTGTGGAGAAGGCCCTTCGAGGAGAAGCAGGTATCCCTCCCAGCCTGGTCTGGTTTTCCATGTTTTCTTCCAGGTGCTTGTGCAGTAATCCATAGCTGTTTGGATTTTAGAGGCAGTTGGACCCTGATAGCCTAGAGATTGAGCCCAGTGTGAATCTGTTTTCCCTTTTCTGCTCTTTTTGAGGCCTTGTTTTTCCTGTGTTTCTTCTAATTCTGAGACTTCCCTATTGGCAGAGACTTGGTTCATTCACCTTCCCCTGAGGTGCAGGAGGAAATTCTCCAGCCATTCTCTATTATTACTATTATTACTCTACAATTAGTAATTCTCTACTAATGGCTGACTGTTTGTGCACATTACTGCATCCTCCAGCCAGAACATTGCAGGGGTTTCCCAGCTGCCATTCACACAAAGCTGTCACAGTAAGACAACCCTGTTTGTGTGTTAAGGAAATAACTGTGAAACTGTGTGTGCTTTCTCTCTATTGTGTTGGATTATCAAGGCAGTGTCCTTACAAGGGACCATCACAGAACATCTTCCTCACTGCACAGCCCAGCACACTGGCTGCTTCCAACAAAGTTGTGCAGAGCAGAAATGCACACGTGTACTGAAAGGTATCCATGTCAAGCCATTAATCAAATGTTGTGTGTATTTGAAATTAAATTTAATGAGTGTCATCTGATCTGGCAAGCATATGAGCGGAGGAGTACCTGGTTCAGATAATGCTGATGGTAGTCTAATGATTTGGAAAAACAAATTCCTCAATTTGCAAGGAGTCAAATATCCAACAGGCAAATGCAGTGTGTGTATAGCTGGCAATGCCAGGATCATGTACCTGATCACAAGGGTCAGAGTTCAGAAAAGGCAGCAGTGGAACAGATGTCTGCAAAATGTTTGCTTGTTGCTTGAAGAGCCACATCTCTGGAGATGGAGCTTGATTAAGCAGTGAGGGTGCACCAGAGAAAAAGTCTGTCCTGACTTCCTGCCATTACTGCTCAGCCAGAATTAGTGTCTGGTGCTCCATGAGGATGTGCCAAAGAACAGGACTGAGTGCTCACCAAAACAAATAGGTACTGCAGGTGTGAAGAACAGTCTTGAGGACTTTGACATGTTTATGATCAGGTTGTCTTTTTTCATTTGTGGGATCAAAAAAATAGGCTTGTGCAAACAGCTGTCTTTGCAGAGCTGCCTCCTTCCTTATGCTGTGTGTTCCTGTGTGGCCCCACTCTGTTCTCTGGCCTGCCAGTGACTGCACTTACTAAACCCACCTCCATTGTTTCTAATGTTCTTTTACTTTTGCTTCTTTTCATCTCCAAGCCCAAATAATCTCGATTATTGTGCTGCTGAATGACTTTCATGTAAGACATGCCAGCACAAGTGGGAAATCTTAGCAACTGAGAGAATATTATTCATGACAGAGTTTTCTCACTGAAGAATACTAGAATGCCTAAAACATGCTCAGAGAGGACAGAATATGATCAAGAGTAAGAATTACAATTTTATATAGGAAGCTGCAGAATAAACTTTTGGATAAATAGCTTCTCACTCCCAGCTCTCCCAAATGGACGCAATCTTAGATGAGCTTGGGTATTTGTGAATTTCCTGGGAGAACTGTGAAACTGTGAAAGGGTCCTGCTTTGCAAAAGGGATCTCTTTTCTTCAGGAGGAGCATCTCTAGGGTATGCTTTGCTCTTGCAAAATATTTCTATTGACAGGTCATATGTTATGTTTGCAGAAGCTTAACTGACATAAAGAATTCACCATCCTAAATTCTTCCCCTTATTTCAGGGGATTAGCCAGAAACACATTCTGCTGGGGTGGGAAAAAAAAGCATGTTCTAATCTGTGTTAATTGAAACACAAGATTATAAATCAATTTTGTGCTTCACCTCTCTAGGTCCTCTTGCATGGCCATAAAACCATTTAGGCTGGAAAAGACCTCTAAGATCATGAGTCCAACAATTAACCCATTAAACCACACCCCTAAAATGTCACATCCACACATCCTTTAAATACCTCCAGGGTGGAGACTCCACCACTGCCCTGGGCAAACTGTTCCAGGGTTTGACAAAGGTTTCCATGAAGAATTGTTTCCTAATATCCAATCTAAACTTCTATCTAATATCCAATCTAAACCTCCCCTGGCACAACTTGAGGCCATTTCCTCTTGTTGTGTTGCTTCTTACTTGGGAGAAAAGATTGACTTTCAGGAAGTTGTAGAAAGCAATGAGGGTTCCCCTCAGCTTCTTCTTTTCCAGACATTTTACATGTGTTTGCAATAAAAATAACTGAATTCCTTCTTTTTGAGATCTGTGGTATCACATTCCATAAAGTTAATTTCTGCCTGCAATATCCACTAATTAGTCAAGAAGGAAATATCATTTTTGTCATCTGCATTGTGACCCAACAGTGACCACTAAATTCAGCAAGGACTGCTGTGTAAGAGGTGTGGATGCTCTTGTCTCTGATCAGTCCCTCCCCTGATGAAACCAGGAAAACAAAAGTTCAAAAAGGGAAAGGCAGTGTGTAAAGTGGTGTTGCCATCTAAAAAAAATAAAATAAATCTCTTTATAGGGTTGTACAAGGAGAAAAAATGGGCAAGCTTGAGAGATATGTCTGCTGTGCACTTACTTTGTCCACATAAATAAATAATAATAAATAATAAATGCAGTACAGCATCAAAGTAATGGCTCTTCCATAGGCAGCAGCCAGTGTTAACTGGGACAATGTATTAGGCTCTGTAATGAGTGGGATTTTCAGGTTCCTTCCCTGTAGGGAAACTAAAAATCACTTATTGATCAGCATTTAAATATGAAGTTTTGGGTAATGTTAATAGTAGTTTCTTACAACTTAAAAATCCAGACAGAAGAAACAGAACTCTGTAACTTGCAATGATTCTTTTCTTTTTCTATTATAGAAAAAGTCAGACAAGACCATCTGAACTGCTTCTCTATGTAGTTTATAATTTTCTACCATATTGCATCTTAGTCATCTTTCCTGTCTGTAAAGAATTGCAAATTTGTCTTTCATAGAGGTCTTCCACTGACTTTAATTCTCAGATCTCTCACATGGACCACTTTCCAGTTTTAGAAAAAAGTATTTTTCAGTTCCACTGGTAAGAACAAAAACCAGTTCTATAGGTAAAAATGTATTTACTTAGAATAATTTTGTTTCTACTTTCTATCCATTTTGCATCATCCTTAACATATTATTGGCAAGTAACTCACACTGAGGAGGTTGTCAGTAAATTCTTCACAGTGATCACCTGCTGTTTTCCAGAGAGGTTACAGCTTTAGATCCTAGTACTAGATACAGGCAGCTCAGTATTCTTTCCAGGAATTTCACACATTATCTGCTATTTGTCAAGGTGGAATATTTTTAGGATGACTTGCTCTTCAGCTAATCAAACTCTTAATTCTGACAAAATAATTGCACCTTTTTGGCTACCTCCTTGTCTTTTTTTTTCTTTTTTAAATTAGCTCAGCCTCAGGCATGGCACAGTTGGTCTGTTACTCTTTCAAAAGCTGAGTGCTCAATCTAACATTTAGTTTCTGATTCAGAAAATCTCACAACTTATGATTACCTAATTGCCTTAATGTGTTCTCTGTGATTATCTTTGACAACCCCAGCCTTTGATAGTTTCATTCATGGCAAGAATGAATGATCAGGAGGGTAAGCTCTATTTCAGGTGGCAGTGTAATCTCTGTTTTGGGGTGAGTTTGTCACACACAAGTGCTCTAAGCTGCTGCCATCCCTTGTTTTCCTTCCCTCCCTGCCCCTTCCTGTTGCATCATGGTGTTTACAATGGTAAAGTAGGATCTCAGTGAAGAATTTTCTCAGTTTTCTGTGGTGTCCCAAGAGACACTTTGAATGAGCTCATTACTGTAACACAATATTACAAATGCAATAGTGCTTTGTATGGTAGTGCATTCGCCTGTTTGGACATGCTAATGACTTGGATTTCCTCTGTGAATTTTTCTTTTTTTCAATCCTTAAGTTAAAAATATGTCAAATCAGAAATTTCCAGAATCTTTCTTTTATTCCCTCTAGCATAAACCTTGATTGTCATTTTTGGAGAACATCTCCTGTCAGATCAATACTGAAAAGTTTCAGAGCCACCTCTTTACATCAAATGAATCCTATGCAGTGAGAAATGTTGCTCTCAGTACTTCATGTGTCTGCTCCCAATGCAATATTCCACAGTGCCAGACCCGTGGTGTCTCCAGCAGCTGTGGAAATGCAAATCTGTGTGCTGGGGGCTGCTGTGCAGTTCTGCCCTGCACAGCAGCAGCGGGAGCACAGTCCCATCTCCCACCCCAGTGTTTGCCATTCGTGTTGGCACCTCCCCTGTGTGCCATGCACCATCCTCCACTCACTCACCTCCAGAAATCAACCCTGGCACCTTTCCTGCAGCTGTCCTAAGAAATCACAGTTTCCTTCTGACACATTGCTCAGCTCCAAAGCAACAGGATTAATTCTGCTTTTCTCAGCAAGAACAGGAGGGACATCAGTGACAGGTACTGCTGCAAACACAAATAGGTGAAGTGTCTCTGTGTCAACTTCTTGATTTTTCCCTTTGGAAGTCCTTGCCTGCCAACTGGAAATTTTCTCTTCATCTTCCCAATATCTATGTTTGTGATATATTTGTGTGTGTGTGTACATATATGTATATATACAGAGAAAGAGAAGTACAATGTTTGTGTATATATATGTGTGCCCACGTGTAGAGCTGCCTGTCTCTTGTTTGGCCTTTGTTGTTCCTGTGTCTTTCTCATTTATTGCTTTGATTGTGTGGGGCTAGGGTGGGTATCTGACTCAATAACTCTGTCTTCACCAATTCCTCGTTGTAGACTATTGGGGAGAGTCTTATTACAGTGACCTCATCGACTTGCATCTGGGTGGTATGTATGGCTGAACTCCTGCTGGCACTAACCCTGCTGACACTGCTCCCCACCCTCCCTGCACCCACTTCTCCCATCCTTGGCTCACCAACAAGGAGAAACAGCCCTTGCACATGACTGGTGATAGCAGAACCCCTTTTCCAGCTCAGGATATCCTGGCAGGTTCCACAAACCCATGTGTAAGGTTCCCTCTTCTGTTTTTCACAGTGCTGATTTTTTTCTAAATTTGCTTACTGTTTTCACTCCAGCCACATTCCCTGCTAGCAGTGGAAGGTCGTTCTGGATTTTTTTTGCTTCCCTTTGAAAAGTCCAGTTCTATCACTGAAGTTTTCTTTAGGAAAGTGTTTAAAAGGGGATAGCAAGAGCAAACAACACTGTCAAGGATTACTCATGCTCTTGCCTCTGTCTTGCCCTTCCGAGGCCTGTTTTTTTCTTCCAAAATAGCCAGAGTGTGTTATTGATCTAACAAAACAAAAATGCTCACTCAAGGGACTTTGAAAACGCTTGCAGATGGCAGATATGTCTTCTTTCCTGTTTGGTCTTGGTAAGGTTAGAAAATAATCTGCTGTTAAGAGTTCCAGTCATTTTTGCTGGAATCCAGTTTGCATCATTACACAGCTATTAAGCTTCTTGCTCTGCTGTTGCTTTAATACCCCATTTAGTGCTAAACACACATTACAGTGTTTAGTTCTCATTTTCACTGGAGAATTTGGTCATCACTCTATACCATGGTTCTGCCCTTGCTTTAATTAATGTTACATCCCGAGGCCCTTAGTAGGTGATTAACTTTTGGGTTGCAAATGGCATTTGATTAGTGTTTGCCTATCTTGAAAATTAAAATTTCCTTTGCCAGTTTAACCACCCAAAATCTATTCTTATGAAGTGAACACGTCTGTCTGTCAGCAGATCCAAGAGAAAGCAAACTCTGCCCTGTTGCCTTGTTGTCTGAGGGTCTCATTTAATCTTTCAGAGTAGAAAGTTGCTTGATCTAAGCTTTATTTTTTTGAGGGACTGCATTGCAGACCAGCTCTGCAGAGGGAAAGACCCACATGCTCTAGGCCTGATCCAGGACACATCCCTGGAAGTCTTCCCTGATTTCATTGTGTTCTGTATTTGGTCCTTCTAATATAATCTTGCCCAGGTTTTTAACAGCCATTTTTGCTCCTGCTCCAGGGAGGCTGTCCCACACAGTCTCTGCCTGTAGGATCTGTTGTGAATTACTTGTGGCACAATAGACTTTTACAGAAGAATATTCACATTCTGAGTTCAGAATATCCACCCAAGTACAAGTTCCAGAATGGAAGATTTTCTTCCTCAGCAGATCTGATTTGTGCTAATTTTGATGTGAGTCCTCTGCTAGCCCTGAGCTTCATTCACTGTCTGGCATTCTTTCCTGGGCTATCTCCTGCAGAGAGACTTGGAAATCATCTTTCTGTTTTATCCACCAGGGCTGGCCCATCCTCATGTGTGCAGAGAGTAGGAGCTGTAAAAGGGTTGATGCTGAATTACCCTTAACAGACCCTTATCCCTGTTTAATGCTGTCTCCACTACACCTCTCCCTCCTCCTGCCTCTGCTCCTAATGCCTCTCTAGAGACAGAGATCCCATCAAAATCACTAATAGTGCCTTCAAGAAAAGCAAAATCTTCTTCACTTAAAGGGACACTGTCACTGAAAAGAATTTGCTGTGCTGCAGAAAATCTTAATTGGAAATGGAATTTACTGTTTATCTCTTTGTGTGTTTGTTTTTCCGTTTCTCTGAGCTCAGTCATCTCAGAGTGGTCATTTTTGAACAGGCTGCTTTTATTTATATGGTGACTCAGTCACTTGGGCTTCCAACAGTCAGAGGCAATATTCATGGTTATTTTAAAAACAGCTGATATGTCTTAAAACTCTACCAAATTTCTGCTCATCTCAAAAACACCATTTCCAAAATAAATTTAAAGAAACCATATTGGGCAGTATCCCTTTAAATGCAGTGAGCCAGTATAGCCTGGAGAATGTGGCTTTATAGTATTATTTTATTGCCTCTGTAATTTGCTTGATATTTGCTTTTGGGGCTGCCAGAACACTTTTGCCAGAAGGGATGCATTGCTCTGGTGATACTTGTCAGCTCAAGTGGCACATACAGAGCTCAGCTTTGAGATTAACATGTCTGTGCAGGATGCTACATCTGGGTGGAGTGCCATTAAAATCCCTGGAGGTCCTGCTGAGCTTGGATGAAGGCAGCTTGGATGCTGCAAAGTTAATTATTCTATCAGCAGCCCATGACTCTAGCCATGCTGCCATAGAATATTAACAAAAATTGCCAAGCACTTTGGAAAGTTATCTGTAAACTGGTAATATTTAGTTGTTACAGATTGCACAACAGCTTCTGCAAGGGGAGTGGTAACTTCTGACATCCTGGTCAACTTTCAGTGTGTAGGATTACAGATTGCTATCTTAACTAGCTCTGTTGCTGTGCTCAGATGTCATAATCCTCTCTTCCTGTTCTGAAATGTTTTGTACCGTTGCTGTAACGCAGATGTTTCATTTCATGCTACAGATGGCCACATTTCAATTCTGAGTAATTATTCCTGTGTGTGCATTGTGCGTGTGGTGTGATTAAAAGAGCATTACAAAGGTTGCAAAGTCAACTGAAATTAAGACTTTATATTATATTGATGTTGTGACAGATTTATCACCTTCACATCCACCACGGAGAGCTGTCTCGTGTCCTTAGGGAATAATTGGTAGCAGCACTAGGTTGTCATCCTCTGGTTGGATCCTGATGAAAATGGGACACAATCAGTAGGTTTTATAGATGTTTGTTGGTAGCTGTGGAATAGTGAGGCTTGAAAATATGGATTCTGAGCCAGACTGTGGAAGGATGCACTGGTCTGGTGGATATATACTCCTTGTCCTTTTGTTCTCTCTTTTGAGACAGTCCTCATCCTGATCCTGTCTTATTTCATCCAGAGCTCCTTACCCCACTTCCATTTTCATTCTCAGGCGTTTAATTTTAATCCTGCCTTCTTGACAAAGAAATCCCAGCATTCTACCCTTCAGACCTCCTATTTCTCTCCACTACCTACTCCTGGTCTCATCTTCCCACTGACACAGTCCCCACAGTCTAAATCCCAGCCTTTGGACTTCTTCCAAAATTTCTGGGCTCTGCTCCCTCTTGTGCCCAGCATTATTTGTCTGTAATTTTTAGGTCCTGCCTTCTCAAATCTGCCTTCTCCTTTATCCCTTACCCTTTTTTCCCCTCTCCTTTGTCTGCTCTCCATTAGTGACCTTAGTCCCAGCCTCAGTTCCTCCTAACCCACTGGCTCCTTGTCTGCCTCTGGAAAGTACCTCCATGGTTTCCTCTGCCTTCAAGTGAGCAGCTTCCTTTTCCTTTCACCCAGCAGGGAATCATTAAATAAACAACCACACACTCCCATCTTGCTTTTTTTCTGGGCTGGAGTATGCCAAGAGAGGCAAAAAGGATGCAGGAAAGAGAGCTGGTGCTTTTAATAGTGTTGATTCAGATACATGTTCTCCCTTCTTGACAAGAGCCTTACAACATCTGGTAAACAGGGCAGGGAAGTGCAATTGTTTGGGGTTTTTTAAATCTTTGTACTCTGTTTAAAGCACACTCTACAACAACTTCACCTTTTTAAACTTATTTAAAACATTTGAGCTTATTATGTCCTTTAAAGTCTTGCAGGTCTAATTCTGCAAGGCTGGAGTCTGATATATTCAAGCAGGATCAGTCCCATTTCTTGTGACTGGCAAACACAGCTCTTCTGAAAGGGGAGTGGAGTTGTAAGATAAACATTGTTTTCGAGGCCTGCAGCTGTTTTTGACACTGAAGTGAATTGGTGACTTGTTTTCTTTGCTGTCAATTTTGAGCAGGAAAGAGCACTTGATAAGCAGAGCTTAAGTACCAGTACTTGTTAGGCAATTGCCATTTACCTGCTGCTTTGTGCACACAAAAACAACAGTGTTGGGAGACAGGCTGAATTCATTCTGAGTGCATTCTGAAGTGCCTCAAGGTCCAGTAGAAGCAGAAGGCTTCTCTGGAGTCACTTGTGCGTGTGTGTGTTCTGCTCCAACCACTGATTTCCCCATTTTTTCCCTTCCCTTCCCTGCCTTTCCCCATCCCCTTCTGCTGGATAAATAGAAGTGGTTCCGTTTGTATGGCAATCCAGTGCTCTGTGAGTTTTCCCCAGGTTCCTTCTAGTGATTCTACTAGGATATTGAGTCTGACCCAGATTTAATAAACTGTGATGTGCTTGCAGGACATTTGTCAAAATCCTTGCTCTCAACCTGCAGTTCTGTGGATCTTCTCCAAGAGTTTGCTTTCTGTGTCCTTGGTTTTTAACAATGCTGCTACTGAACAACTTCACCAAACAGTAAAGTTAAAATGCTTTATTATTCAGTCCTTGGCTTTCTGACCATAACCTGTTGAGTTTTTTTTAAGGGTGGAAAAGAAGACATTTACTGTGATCAGTGCTGTTTGACTTAGTGATCTCTTTTGGACTGATCCATATTTTAAGCACTGATTTAAAATCAGAGCTTTTAGTATTCCTGATAAATCAGGGATGAAGTTTGTTAGTAGAATAAATTTCCAAAGTGTCCTGCTTTTAGCTTGTGAGGGCAAGTGCCACAGAACTGAGACTGGATTTTCCTGTCAGTGTTGCTGTTTTCCAAACCACCATGGTTAGTCAGCAATATAGAAATCAAAGTCTCTGGATGTAAAGTTTGTGAAGGATGTAACCCTCTTGCTGTTCAAGTAAATTTAACTTGCAATGACTCATCACTTCTCAGAAATCATCACAGTTCTATTAAAAAACAGAGGCAAATAGTGAAGGGGATCAGTGTGAGCTGTAGCTTAGGGGTGATGGGCTCTGCCACCCCAAACTCTGCTGTGTTCTCTTCATCCTGGTCCATCATTTTGATCTCTGTGCTTCTGATTGTGAGGAAGGTTATGGAGCTAGAGAGGAAAAGGACAAAACCAGTCTGAAGAAATGCTCTTTAATCAACAGGTAAATAAAGATTAGAAAAGAATGCAACAAGTCCAGTGCAGCTTCTGTAACAAAGAACAATGTACAGTGAAAATGAAGGTGTATTTTACAGTGGCTACACAATTTCTGGGCCTTGTTTTGAAGAGACTTTGAAGCTGGGATATTTATTCTTGACCCAGCTCTTGGTTTCCACCACTGTAGCAAAGTCTGCAATCTCTCAAAAATACTGTGACAAACAGGAGCTTTCTTGTGGCTTTTTTACACAGGAGCAAGGTAATTCCAGTCACTTTATTGCTGGGATGGTGTGCAAGGCAGAGGTTCTGCCTCGAGAATATTCAGTGTGCTCAGGAATTGAGGGACACTCCTGTCCTCAATGAGCTGCAGCTCCTGCCTCCCACCATGCTCTGGCTTGCAGCAGCTTGGCCTGCTCAGCTCTGCTGCCAAGAAAAGAAGAGTTGGCTTGTGGCACTGAAAGGGAACAACTCGTGACTAACACTCTCTGTTGGGAGTTTTAATCCCTCTGGTGAAAAAAAAAATGGGAATTTTTTGTCCAGAGGCTATAGCCACACCTTAGGCTCTTGCTGGCAGCACTGGAGGAACCCAAGGGAATGGTCACAGAAATGTTTCCTCCCTTGCCCTTCAGCTCCTTCCAAACAAACTTCAGTGGGTCTTGCTGCTGCCAGCAGCACTCTTTCCATGTGATGGGTAAAGACCTGAGTCAGTATATTTTTGGTGGTGAAGGAGACCTAAACACAAAGGGGGGTTTGCTTTGCTGAGGTTTCTTTAATTTGCACAACAAATGGTTTTTTCCCATCTGACCCTGGCTCCACATCCAGTAAACTTGTCTTGCAGTGATGATCCTATTTGTAATTTAATGAGACTAGGAGGTGGTGATTTCTCTTCTTTAAATAATGCAATAAAATTAATAATAATTATATTTACTGTAGGACTAGTAATGGCTTTTGGAACAATAAGCTTTGTAAGTAAGTTCTCAGGTTACACTTTGTTCATGCTGTTGAGGACTTCAAATACATAAGGAAGGCATTCTAAAGCCTTGCTAATCGTTCTACTTTGGACAGGAATTGTTTCCAAAGTAATTACAATGATCATAACCTGTATTCACCAATGTAATTAACTGTAATTTACATCTAGAGTAGCTGGAAAGGATCTTAATTGCAAAGGTTATGTTTATTATCTTACTGAAAAAACATGTTGATTTTTCTAGTAGCAGGACTAGTGTAGATAACATGGACTTTGTCACTCGATTCAAGGACAAATTTTTTTTAGACAAGAGTGGGAAGATAACTAAGAGCAAGGAAGGAAAATACAGTTGTGGGGAGTGAGCTCTGTATTAGTCAGGTGCTGTGTGATCCCTGGGGCTTTTTATTGGAGAACAAAGCTGAGATCCTCTCTTACTATCAGACCACTTAATTACCAATGACAAAAGCTTGTAGTTTGTGCCCATTTCACAATGAGATGAATGACATCTCATTTTCACATACTGAGTATTTATTTTCAGCTCAAATATGGAAAACTGGGAGTTCCTCACCAGGTCTCTATTTCCATGGCTTGAAATGTATCAAATCCCCAAGCTCCCAGTTCTGAATGAAATCTCCAACCCTGAAAGAAGTGGGTTTTTCCATACTGTTAAATCTCCATCTCCCTGACCACCCTCAAAATAGTGGTTAGACCAAGTTAGATTATTAAAGCTTTTCTCTTAAAGAATTAATTTTGGATAAGATAGGATGGGAAAATGTCCTAGGATGACTTTACAATGCTTGTATCCTCAGTCATCTGTTTTATTTAAAAATATTTACCAAGTATCATGCACTAAATGCTCTGCTTTGTGTGGAAGCATATTCTTCACCATACCTTTGTGGTTTGGGGTTTTTCTTGTTTGTTTTTGCTTTTGTAACCTGATCTGTGAAATGGTAGTAGTAGGAAAAAAAGCCTTAGTATTTTTCTGTTTTAAATGAAGTTGGAAAATTCAGAACAGCTGTAATCAATGTTCTGGTACTTTCTCACTGTTATTGGTATTTGATGCTTTATTTGTAGCTGTCCTCTGGCCAGGCACCTCCCCTAATGTTGCCCCTTCCTGCTTCCAGTGCAGAGGTTTCTTTTCCTGAGAAATCCATGCTGCTCAGTCAGAGGCTTTGAAGCTGGTGTGCTCTCCCTCTTGCTCCAGTGTGTCCTCCATGTGCTGGTCTAGTTCTGTGATGGTCCCTTCTAAAGCCTTCCCACTTCTCTGGTACTCTGATTTTGTAGAGCTTTCTCTGAACCACAAACATCAAACTCTGCTGACTCCTCCAAAATGAGCGTTATTCTTACCACACTGTTGTTGTGGAGTTTATGCCTTCTCCCAACACAGAAATGCCACCTCTTTATAAATGCAGTTGTACCCAGTAAATGTTCCATTCTGGTAGCTCTGACGTTTCAGAGTTCATCATCTCCCTGGTGCACATTCTCCTGTGACTGTTAGTTATTCTGGTTATTGCCTCCTGTTTATCTCTGTAATGTTAAGTACAGCTGAAAAGCAAATTCTTGGTGTTAAAACAGCTGAACCTTTTGAGAGGTGGGAAATGTTTGTCCTTCACTGGCAGATGAAAAAGATGATAAAGATTCAGTAAGTCACCGATGCTAACAGGACTTGTAAGATTGAAAATGCTTTGTGGAATGAGAACGCCAAGGGAGAGCTTTAAATTTATTGCTTTAACTCTGCAAAGTCCTCAGTTGGTCACTGCCCCTGCAGATCCTGATGTGAATCACTTTATCTGTGTAAAAAAGCCTTTTCCCCCAAGCACAACAGTCCAGTGGGGTACATATGTGTTCACCCTACTTGACACAGCAGATCCTGGCAGGCTGGATCCATGGTGATCAGATTCTCCCTGTGATGTTCCCTATCTGAAGACATTTTATTCCATTACAAAGGACTCTTTTACCATCAGTGGATGCAGCCACGGTGATAAGAGCATGGTCCTGATAGAGCTTAAGGTAGGGTGGCTGCTTACAGCTGGTGTCTTATGCATGCAGGGGAGACTTGCTGTAACCCTGCTGGAAATCTGGCACTTGTCAGCAGGAGTTAAAGATACATCTCTGCTCGTCCTGACATCTGGGTCACAAACCTTTCAGTTAAACACCTTGCACCTGAAAACTGCACATGAGGAAAAGTGCAGTAACAGTAACCTCCTGCTGGTATTTGTACAGCTCAGTAAGAGTTCACCAGTACCTCAGTCTACCTCTTACCTGTTATCTGTGCTTATTAGGGACATTATTCATCTGTAGACTGTATCCCTTGTTTCTGCTTCTCCATTTCTTGTATTTTTTCTTTTCTTTTTCTTCTTGTGTTTCCTTTCTTTCTCACTCTTATGCTTTTTGTCCTTTGCTTGTCTTTTATTTCACCCCTTTCCTCCTCTTCCGTTCCACTTCCAACTTCCTCTTCCTCTCCTGCCTCTTCCTCTTCCTCGTTTGGTCCTATTGAAGTTGAGCCCAATGCCGGGACACCACGTCGTAGACCTCTCTCCTTCTGCCCTTGCTGTGCCCATGAAGGTAACGTACCCTCCCTCACCCCTGTCCTCCTGCCCACGCCTGGGTTCTCAGAGCAGCCCTAGTCAGTGACCACCAGCCCCCAGCCCTGTTCTTGCTGTGTCCCCAAACCAGCTTTGTCTGTGGCTGCCTGGGGAGCAGCTTCTCTGAGCCTGTGGCCAGCTGTTAAAGGTACAGTATCCCTTTGGCCAGTCCCAGCTGTGCAAGAGAAGGTGCAGGGACTGGGAGGGACATGGGCAGCAGCTGTGGGACCAGATGTGTCACACTCAAAAGTTTCTGTTTTCATTTGGTGGCTTCGATTTCTCTATTCCTCCTCAAAGATGTTTGGAAGGTGGGGTAAGGGATGACCATCTGTTTCCTTGAATGTGGCCTTTTAATTAGCATATAGGGATTAAAGGAATACTGTGTCTTTATAAGGACTCATTTGAAAAACATCCTTGAACTTTAAAAACCAACAGACCTTAAGTCAGACTAGTTCTCCCTCATCTGTCTTGCTGAGTGCATTCTTTAACTATCCCAGGAGTTTGCTGTGGAGTTTCCATTGCCAAGGCATGGGGAAGGGGTTGTTTATGTGTGTTCATGGTGTAACTTTGCTAACCACTTCCCTGCTTTCCATGGTCCTCCCTCACATCAGTTGTCAGTGCTCCCTTTCCGATCCTCCCATTATTCCTCTGCTCATTGGCTGTTTAAAACTACTTACGTATTCCATAGGTCAGTAGCGTTGTGTTTTTGGCTTTTTCTTAGAGGCATTTGTTTTTCTCTACATCCTGGCACCGGAGAGGAAGGGGAGACTTCCCAGTGTTTCCATGGCGCCACAGCACTGGACATCTGCATGTGCAGTCTCCCTCTCCTGTGCCACGGGGGCATTCTGTGCAGAGATGCTCAGGAAAGAATGCTTGGAACTGAGCAACACACTGGCATCGAGCTCCTTAGGGTGGTACAGCAGAGTGGGGTATTCCCTGAGGGGCTGGGATGACACATTTCCAAAGGCAGGGGAAAGGCAGCCCAAGCTGCAGCTTACTAGGGGTTGTAGGCTCTCCCTTGTGTAGCTGCAGAGCAGGGGCTGTAGGCTCTCCTGGTGTAACTGCAGAGCAGGGCTCCTCTGGTGTACTGAGGATGAGGCAGGGCACAGGTTGGAACTAATAGCCTTTAATGTGGTATTTGTGATGTGTCTGTGTGTAGAGTTTAATAATAAGCTTGCTGCCTGATTATTTTAGCATTAGATGGACTGTTTGAGAGCTTTTGTTCTTGATGGAGAGTGCATATCCATGATCACAAGCAGGGACAGGGCTCTTGGTTACCTGGGGATGCTGAGGTTATGTGCAGTGCAAGCTACGGGATGCAGCAATCCAAAAATGCTGTTGAGCTCAATTTGAGGCCTTGCTCCTGCTTCCATTTCCAAAGCAGGAACTTTCCCCTGCCCTGCTGGGGTCTGGTGTAAATCACAGCATTCAGATGCAGGTGCTCAGTGTGGAATAAGTGGCCCAGACCAAGAGCTTGCCAGGAGAAGCCTCCTTGGTAAGTTCTTGTGTTTGCTAAATACCAACAGAAGGCTTTGGGAACAGCATTCTGCATTTATTCCACATGACTCCTGACAGACACAAGACTCATCTGTGGACTACTGAATAAGTTTAGGAGTTCATTCTAAAATAAAAGTACCAGCTAAGGGTTCTGTACTAGGTTGTCAAGGCCCAAGGTTTCTTTATTCTTCTTTCATACTAGCAAATGTGTCTGGAGGTTCCTTTTCTTTCTAGCACTGGTATGCAGTACAGTAGAATTAGTTTTTGTGTTCATTGTGCAGAGGGATCTTCAAGATAAATAGATGTGTATGGCTAGGAGGAACAGTGAGAAAAGGTTTACTTAACTGTTGAAAAAAGAAGAGACAAGATGTTATTTTGGCTAGTAAAAGAAAAACTTGAGGACATGCAGTTAAAGAAAATACAGGTAAAACACACAGAGTGGCAATTGAATCCTTTTCTGATGAGCTTATGTATAAGTAGCTGGCACGAGCATGTATAAAATTATTCTAATGAAAGGAAAAGTTAAATACTCATAGAAATTGGGGCTTTCTGCAGTAAGAGTGAGGAAGAAACAAATAATCACAAAAATATCAGAAACAAACAAACAAAAAAAAATAGGCTCCAAAGAGAAGAGAATCCTTTTGGAGGTGACTTCCACTCAGCTGAGTGCTGTAGACAAAGTGAACGGACCCGGCTTGGGAGTGCTCTGGCAGCATCTTGCTCGGCTTTCTTTGCACATTTTGCCCCATTGTTGTTTTTACAGTTTGGGCTTGTAAGGATTGCAGGGCATTACCTGAAAATTCACCAGGTTTCTTTCTTGGCAGGCATGGGTAAGAAGGATGACCCCAAGCTGATGCAGGAGTGGTTCAAGCTGGTGCAGGAGAAGAACGCCTTGGTTCGCTACGAATCTGAACTGATGATATTGTGAGTGAATGGGGAAAAAATGGGGATTTTGTCACAAGTAGAAGCAGAAGATCTGTCAGTATTGTCTTACCTCCTGTAAGGCCAGGAGGTCAGCAGCCTCTTAGGCTGAGATAGGAATCCAAGCACATTTTAGAGGAGTGGTAGAAGAAGGAATAATAGTGATAAGGGATGGAAGTTCCAGTTATTTGTGCACATGCAGAAATACAGGTATGTGAGCCCTTCTCATGCTGTTCTTGTATAAAACACATCCTATTTATGCAAGTGTTTTCGAGCTGTGCAGAGGTAACGTGGGACTCCTAGTTTGGGTAAAGTTGTTTTCCAAGCATAGCCAAAGCATTTAATGCAGTCATTTCTGCCATGTGGGTCTCTCTTCTGCCTGTAGTGGGACCCCAGTGCCTCTCACGTGGGCTCAGATGGTAGAGATGTTTTCCTATTAATTAAATTGGGTTTTTTTTTTCTATTTCTGTTGTGCAAATTCACTAAAATCCATTTCAGACTGTGTCAGCTCACCTCAGCAATGTGGAAGCTCGCGGCTTTAGTGTCAGAGAAGTCCCAAGGTGGTGTTTGCAGTGGCCTGATATGTCCTTAAGTAATAAATGATTTGTTAATAAGTAACTTTGGGTTTAGAGTGGGAAGTAGCAGGGGATACCTAGAAGCACTTGCAGATTTATTTGCTCTGACTCTGCTCTGTATTTAGTTTGCTCCACTTTTGGCATTGTACTTCGTAGCTGAAGGCAAATAATCTAAAATGCTAAAGACGCAATTAAATCTTTTAAAAATACAATTAAATATCTAAAGTGATTTAAAAGTTATTCCACATGAGATTGGTAAAATGCAGATATCTAGAGAGGGAGCAGAAACTGAGAATGAATATGAAGCAATGTATGCAGTATTTAATATAGCTGGAACCTGGATTTCTGCTCTTTTCCTTTCAGTGCTCGGGAGCTAGAACTGGAAGACAGGCAGAGCCGACTGCAGCAGGAGCTCCGTGAGAGGATGGCAGTTGAAGGTGAGAGCAGAAGGGAATGTTTCATGGATTGTGTGTGTGTATTTCTAGCCTTGTGTATGCTGATAATTTCTGATATCTCTGTAGATCATCTGAAGACAGATGAGGAGCTCTCGGAGGAGAAGAGGATCCTGAATGAAATGCTTGAAGTAGTGGAGCAGAGAGATTCCCTTGTGGCTCTCCTTGAGGAGCAGCGGCTTCGAGAAAAAGAAGAAGACAAGGACCTGGAGGCAGTCATGCTTTCCAAAGGTTTTAGCTTGAACTGGTCCTGAGCTTAGTGCATTTACCTCTGCTGGTCTGTGTTGTCCAGTTGGCCTACCCTGAGTTTGCCAGAATTACATGAATGAGAAGATGCTGAAGGGGAAACCTCCGAAGGGTCCAACAGCACACAGTGATTTGGTTTGAAGCACTCAGAAGCCTTTTGATCAGTGTGTTGGTTCCAGAAGCTTAAGTTTTACATGTCTGCAAGCCAAGTTGAAGAAATGAGTTGAGACTGTGGAGTCTCCTTGAGGTCCTGTATGAGGGACCATATTTTGTGTGTGTGGTAGGAGGGAGGGGGGAATAATCCATGTGTGGGGAAGGAGGTTAAGGGCCTTAACTACTCTGGATTTAAGGCAGTCCATTCCTTTCCCATTTTTACTACACCAGTTCTAATAAAAGGGAGGGAAGTGGCAACCCTTCCTGAAAAACCACAGCAGCCTGTAGCAGTGGGGTCAGCTGTCCAAGAGAGCTCCAGAAGCCCAGAGCAACACCTTTGCTTTAGTCTTCTTCCCCACCAAAGAAACCTGCAGTTGATCCTTATGCATGGATATGAAGAAATACAAGACACAGAAGATACTGTTATGTGTGATGGAACTCTCTGCCTCATGGTTTTTGGAGAGAAGTGGGCTTCAGTGGACTCTTTCCCTACCTTAGCCTCCTAAATCTTCTTGTAAGGAGCAAGAGGAGCAGAAGAGAGAGGGAAGATGCCCATCTGCTTTGCTACACACTGGAGAGACAGCTACTGCTGGCCTTAGTCTTCATGGCCACAGCTCAGAGGCTGGTGGGCTTCCTTGTTCTGTTTTTATTGTGACTGTTTTGACACTGGAAAATACTGCTGTGGGACAGTGGTAAGTGTGTGCTGGGGCAGGGGTGTTCCCAGGCAGCATTCCCTGGTTATTAGGCCCCAGAAAGGGAGAAGCCCTTAAGTGACTGAACCACCATTAAGACTTTTCAGTGTTTTTATTTTTTTTTTCTCTATATTTTGTTTTTGCACATTGGAAACAAAGCTTAAGACCTGCCTGGGCCCTCAGTCACTTTGACCCTTTTGTCAATTAACTTATTTTTTTAATACTTGAAAGAAGATTCATTTTTGTATCTTTTAGGAAAAAAATGGACGAGTGATGGGTGTGTGTGCCTGCTGCATCCTACAACTTCCACTTCAAAATTACTGGACGTTGTTACCTGTGGCTATTTATTAGTGTTCTTATTAATAATTTGATTGTTACACATATTTGATTGTGGAGGGAGTGTTTTAACTCTGTTAGAGAAAGACACTACTGCGGATCAGTCCCTGCTTCACAGCAAGGGCAGCCTTTATGTACCCATGGATGCATCCTGCCCTAGGAGTTTTCCTCTATGAAAAAATCCTGTGCACTCATGGAGTTGAAGAATCTATTTGTGTTTTTAGCATCCCTTTCTTCCACATCCCAGATTCTCTCTTTTGGACTAACAAACCTCTATTTATTTAAATTTTACATTTTTATAACAAGAAAGCCAAAACTGTGAGGTAGAAATATCCCATATGTCTCTTTCTCACTGAAAGAGGGGCTCTTCACAGTCCTGATACAGTTTCAAGGGATTTCCATCAAAACAAAAATAGCACATTTCCTGCTGCATCTATTAGAAGAAGCTCCTTTTGGCCCAATTAGTGAATCTGCTGCTTTTCAGCCAGGAGGGTCCTGATGTAACCACACAATAGCAGGTGAGCAGGATATGCACTGAGCAGCTCAGCACCCTTCCCTGTGGGACAGACTCCCTGGGCAAACCGTGTCCTTAACCCATCCTGCAGAGCTGAAACACACCGTGCACTGGGGATGCTCCCAGCCTTCTCGTGATGTATCCAGAGGGTTTCCCTCCCTGGGATGTGTCCCATCCTTCTCATGATGTCCAGAGGGTTTCCCTCCTTGGGATGTGTCCCATCCTTCACAGGATGTGTCCAGAGGGTTTCCCTCCCTGGGATGCTGACTGTGTTCTTCTTCTGTTAAAGAAGTTCAAGGCTGCTTTCTGATGTTGGAGAACCTGTCCCGTTCCCAAGCACATTTGTACAGCCCTGACTCTTCCAGCTCGGATTGACACTGCCGGTGCAGGGCACCCCAGCAGGGCTGAACATCCTTCAGTCTTTTGTCCTGGCACAGAAGCTGGTGTGGTTTGTTGTTGTTGGCTCTCTGCCTCCTTCAGAGGGGTCTCCTGTAAGCCAAGGTGGGGGGTTTGGGTTCACCTCTGACTTGGGACAATGCCCCAGGCGGAGGGAGAATGAATAGGAGTGTCCACAGGGACTCTAAGCAGTGCTGGTTGCTAACTGTGGAAGCACAGTGGTTTCCACCCAAAGTGTTCTCCCTTTATTCTGCCTAGTGTTTAATGCTAAGGCATTACAAATTAAATCCAGATACTCGTGAAACCAAGCAGACAGACAGGCAGCTGCAGTGCTACTTCATAACTGGGTGTGTTTAGCAAGTGGTACCTGCCATACCAGCATCCCAGAGTGTTGGCTTTACCAACAGCACATCCAACAAACAGAATTCCCTTTTGTTTGCTGGTGCCTATTGCCTGAGTCAAACTGGCAATGGTAGTTCACACAGTCTGCATTGGAGGGGCCAGCAGAAGCTGGAGTGCAGGAAGAGGGAAGGAAGATGGAAAGTTTACTGTAAATTGTCTTGTGCAGAGGATTGACCTCAGTCCATTTTGTAGTGCACTGGGTATATGGACCACATCTAACTTGTAACAAAAGGTCATTGAATGTGAGCTGTAGAATGGAAAAAAGTCCTGAAGAGGAAACACGAGCTGGTTTCTTTTCCCTTTCATGTTGGGAGATATTGGCCAGATCTTTGCAATGCTGAAGAGTGAGATCACTTGAGGGTGTAACACCTTATTGCACAGAAAACCCCCATATTCCAACCCTAAACTCTTTGGACTGTGCTGAAGGCTTCCACCAGCAAGAATGAAAATTAAGAGCTAACATCGCACATACAAATTCATTAAAAATACACAAAAGGGAATGTTCAAAGTCCTTTTTATATCAAAATGGTTGTAAAAGGCACAACTTATTTGCTGTTCAGTTGCACTTTAAGAATATAACTTGCATATCAGACTGCGGGGTTTTTTAACTCTCTGAATATTTTTAATTCAAATTTTGTATTTTTAAAGCTGAAGAAGGCTCTCGCGAGCACAAGATTCCGCATTTGTATCCGAACCCGAGGATGTTGTAGCTCTTTGTGCTGCCCGTGTCAGCAGCAGCAGCGACTCAGCATTCAATGAGGTGTGTCCATTTCATGGGTGAGGAGAGCCAAGAGACCCCTCAGCCCCCAGGGTGGGCACCCCAGGGTGGCTGTCCCCCTCAGCCCCCAGGGTGGGCACCCCAGGGTGGCTGTCCCCAGGTCCTGATGCAGGGCTGGCTGCTCCATCCCATTCCCAGCAGCAGCTGGGAAGAGAGCCAAGCTGGGAACCTGGGCACACTGAGGATGGGGCAAACCCTTCAGTCCCCCACAGGGAAGGGAGGGGAACACCAGCACCTGGAAGGAAATGCCCAGGAGGCAAATGGGAGTGAGGACTGCCAGAACAACCAATCTGCTGTTTTCACAGTACCTTTTTTTTTTTAACTGTTCTGTCCCTTTTAACCATATTCTCATTGAAAGTCACAAGTGGCTGTAAAATTCTGAGCTTCAGAGAACTAATGTGTGGGGAGATGACAAGACATTTCAGCTCCAACTTTCAGACATATTCCTTCTTTCAGTTAACTGATACCCCCTGGTCTCACTAGGGCATGTTGTAAACTGCATTGCTGAACATATTTTAGAGCAAAGCGCAAGTTTTGAAAGTCCGTCTTTCTCTCTCCGTTTCTGCATTTTCTGTAAATATTTGTTTGTATGTAAAGGCACCAGTGGATCCTTGGGCTACCCCCATGGTCAAGAATCTGAGTTTTGTGCAATGCCTAGGCCTCTGTTAGAACACGGTGCTTGCGTAGAGCTAGACACCACATTTGTGTGCACTCTGGTGGGTTTTAATATTTTTATACATCCTAATCCTGAACGTTATGAAGTATTCTAAGTGGTCTAGACAGCATGATCTAGAGCAGCCGGCAGTTCCCTTTTGTGAGCAGCTACCTTGTTTGGGTAACATTCTTCTAAAATGAGTTTTCCATTAAGTGTTTACACCACACACCAGTGGATGGAGAGAGGTGTTGCAGTGTAAAATCTGTGTGCAAACTGAAAAGCTGCAATGGGAATTTCAGTTTGCAAGGAAGAGAGCTCTAAAGCATACTAAAAACCAGCCTGTACATAGTTCACAGAGAGAGAGATCGCTGGCTGTTGACCTTTGCAAAGTAACAGAGATGAGAGGCTTTCCAAAAGTTCCTGCTTTTGGATTGTTCAAGGACTGCTTGGCAGGTACTAGGCAGGGTAGCAGGCAGAGGAGGATGTCACTGAAAGCAGGTGTGACGGGGAGGATGCCACGTCCTGGTGGCATTGCAGTAATTTAAGTGCTCTGTATCTGTGGGTGCATGCGTGTGTGTGTGAAGTCTAATCCAGGCAAAGGGAGTTGCTTTGGCATCTGCCCCTTTGTATGAACGTGAACTCTGATATTCAGATTGTTCAAGGCTTTTACGGTTGGCATGTATGGAGCGTGAACAGAAAAGCGAATACCCTACCTGTACAAAACCAGCTCTGTTCCAGCCCGTTTTCTTCTATTTGGTTGTGTTTATTGTTTGTTTCTATGCACACTTGCTTCATTGGTGTTGAGATTTTAGCACCTCAGATGGCCAACTGAACTAAAAAAAAAAAAAAAAAAATAAAGTCATTAATTATTTTTTCTTTTTTGTTGGTGGCGCTGTTGTTTTTTTCCTCTGTTGTCACTTCCTTGGTTGATGATTGATGAGGACCTGAGAGGAGGTGATCTAGAGATTAATCTGGGTGTTAAAGGGCCTGGCTTCCATTTCTCTTTTGCTGGCTCGCTGAATTATCTGATGCAAAGAAATCAATGATACACTCCTAGTACATGTACATATTCTACATTGTTTCTTCAGATTTTTAGTGAAGTTACTGTAAATAGCCAAGAAGGGATGAAGGCAATATAAACTGGGTTATAGAAACTAGCATTTCATTTTTGTAGCTGAAGCTCTCTTCCTCAGCCTGCAGTACTACCCTGAACATCTGATGCTGGTGTAGCAGCATTCAGTAAAATAATAGGAGAACTGCATTAATGCCTCTCTGCTATCTTTTTTTTTTTTTTTTTTCTTCAAGAACGAAGGATGTGGGGGAATTCCCAGCTGGGGAAGTCCCGACCAATGTGTTCTATTTTCTTGCTCACTCAAGCAAAAAGAAAGGATCAAGCCTGGTGTTCCTATGGTGGTGTGATGAATGGAAGCCTATCAGGGCAGCAGCAGGGATGACAGGACTGGGATTTCCCCTTGCCTGCAGGCTGGGCCAGCAGGCTGTGCTGCGGGTGGCAGCAGTGACAGCGCTCGCTGCCTCATCTGGGCAGCTCAGTAGGGCAGCAGTTCCTTCAGTAAGTTTCAAACCTTGCAATTCTTCCTGTTCTTTTGGTCTCTCCCTCCCAAATAGTGGTGGGGATAAAAATAGTAGTGGGAGAAAGCTGTGGTTACCCAGGGATGGAGGAGCTCTCTCTGCTGTGGCCAGTCCACAAGGATTTCTGACTTGATGCCAAAAGAAAAATGAATGTCTGGAAAGCGACTGCTGGAATCTGCAACACAGGAGGTTGGCTCGCATCCATAGGCCGATCTTGCAACAATTCATCACGGCTTTTTAAGTTACACTGCAAATTTGTTAGTCCTCAATTCCAATTAGGAACAAAGACATTCTGCTGTTTTATAAACTGTGGATGGAACAACGGGTCTAGGAAGAACTTTTATCTCTTGCTAGCTTGGGCAAAAGCTCCACTGGCCCTCCACAAGATGAGTGCTCCTGCACAGATTAGCTACACACATCTAAGAAAGTACCCAAAAAAGCCCCTCTAACAAGCAAACCCCATCCCAGCACCCAGTCTGGTGGCAGCTGCTGCTTTCCTTTTCTCCTGATAATGAAAGTAGCCTTCAGGAGCCTCTGGCCCTTTCCACAGGTGGCATTCCACGCCCATGCTGTATAATTCCCCTTGGCACAGATCCACAACCCCTTCCTGGCTCTTTGCCTCACGTGTGGAGGTGAGAAAAAGCGTGGAAATTACCGGGGTGGGAGGGTGAGCGTTCCCTTGGCTCTCGGGACCTCAGGGGGAAGGTTCAGTGGGTTCATTGAGGAGTGTGCAGAGCCTCTTTCTGGCAGCAGCAGATATATTTTATCTTCTACAGCCCTCCTGACTGTACCTCAGCCTGGCTCAATGAATACAACTTGTTGGAAAAATAACTAAGGAAAAGTCACGCTTACAACCCCCTGCCATGCAGGCTTCCCTCATGTTTTATCAGGTGTTTTTGAAAAGTCCTCACCATCAGTGCTGCTACATTGCACTTGTAACTCCCACATATTGGAGAATGGAAACCTAATTATGTAAGGATTCTACCTGGCCACACATCTCTTAAGAATTCCAGCAGGCCCCGAGAAAATCCTGCTTTAAATCCGAAGCATCAGCAGCAATGGAGCAGTTACCAGAAAAATGACTCTACACGTAACAGTGGGTGAAAGCAACAGTGCTGGCATGTGGCTGCATCTCATCCTGGAGCCACAGGGAAGAAGGAGCCTCATCCTTCATTTTACTGTGATAAATAGTAGATATTACTTGAGGGATACGATGAAAAGTTGCTTCCTTCTTTAGCCTGTATCCTTTTACACAGCACTCAAAATAAGGAACAAAAAAAAAAATCCCGCTCCAGGAACCAGCTCCGGAAAAAGTGGTATTTTGCCTTGGCACCTTGGGAACAGTGTGAATGCCTGTGGGTACCAGGAAAGTGGATAAACTAGTATTTCCTAACCTGCTGAGTATGTGGTGCTTTTCTGCATGTCTCAAGTGCAGAAGTCACATGGCTTTCTGTAAGCAAGAGATAATATCTTTTTTTTTTTAATTCACATGTTCTATTCAAATATGTAATCCATGTTACTCAGATACCAGAAACAAGAACATATAAAAAAACTCACAGTGATTTCTCAAAAAAAAAAAAAAAAAAAGAAGAAGAAGAAATACATTTTGGGCAGAAGGGAGAGAGAGGGCAGTGCTGCTGCTTGGGGCAGTGCTGACTTTGCAAGACAAAGCTGAACAGCTTGAGGAAACAGAAACTTCTCTTCAGTTCCTTGAAATTTATGTTTTTGTGTGTCATTTTTTTTTTTTTTTTTTTGCTCCCTAACACCATTCCCAGCAGGAAGCCATCCAGCGGGCTGATCAACATGACTCAAACGTGACTCAGAATTGGTTCAGTCTGTTTTGAATAATCCCAGGAACTTTAAAAACCACGCTAAGAGCAGGCACCCGTGCTTCTGCAGGGCAATCAAGAGCGTGCCACTGGCACCGTGACTGGGCACATTAGGAAGGAAAGTGTGACAAGAAGGACACCTGGACTGAATACCAGGTAAGTGTGGCTCTAAAAAGAGGTATGTTGAAAGGTAAGGCTGTATGAAATAGGAAGTAGTTGAAGCAGGACTGTATTGCTAGACTTGAAAGGAGACCGTGGCAAGGTGGGGCTGGTCTCTTCTCCCAGGCAGCAAGTGACAGAATGAGAGCACAAGGTCTTAAACTGTACCAGGGGAGGTTCAGGTTGGACACAGAGTAATTTCTTCACAGAAAGGTGTTAAGACATTGGAATGGGCTGCCCAGGGAGCTGGTGCAGTCACTGTCCTTGGAGGTGTTTAAGGAAAGGCTGGATGTGGCACCAGTGTCATGGTCTGGGTGACACCACGGTGGAGTTTGGTCACAAGCTGGAGCCAGTGATCTCAGAGATCTTTTCCAACCTAACTCATTCTGTGATTTTAAGCCCATAAAACGATCTTTAATGAAAATCTGCATTTATTTAGCAGGGATAGAAGTGGCTGTAGATGTGTTATGAGGAGTCTTTGACCAAGCAGCACCAGGTCAGGACCCATCAGAATTCCAGAATGAGGATCGCTGACGGGAGGGCTGTGGCGAGGCCTGGATCGGGCGGATCCCGGGGCTATTCCCGAGGNCGGGCCCGCTCCTGGGCCGGAGGTGGCGGCTGCAGCTCGCAGCCCCTCAGACCCTGAGGGGGGGGGGTGAAGTGACCCCCGGGGGTCCGTGTGCGCGTTCTGCTTTCTCTGCTGGGTGCTGGAAAATCCTCTGCCTCCTGGCCGATCTCCCGGTTCCTTTCTGCCCCCGACTCCGGCCTGGCGTTTCTGAGGTGCGGTTGTTGCTTCCTTTGCCCCGTTTCGTGCTCAGTCGCTGCCGCTGTCCCGCTCGTCCCTCGTGGCCCGTGCTGGGAGTGCCTCCCCCGCTCTGCCATCGCTCGGGCCCCTCTGCTGCTGCCCCGGCGGGATCGAGCCGCCCGCGCCTCACCCTCGTCCCTGCTTCCGATATTTCATAAAAGCACAAAAACTTCTCGTGCCTTTGGGCTGCGGGGTAAAGCATCATAAAACTCAGCATCTCGCCCTGAGTTTGTGGTGAGGGCTGTGTCAGGCACGAGCGGTGCTGGCAGGGCAGAGGAAGGGATCAACCCTGTAGTGGCGGCTCGGCGGGGACGCGCGCTTGCTTCAGCCTTACAACAACACAGGGATGTAGGAGCGGTGGCTCCGGCAAGAAAGCAAGGATCTCTAAAAATAGCGCTAACATTTTTAGGAAGAGCAGGTGATTGATACAGATGAGTCAGTGCGGGGTGAGGTTCGTTCCCCGCTCCTTGCCTTCCCCGCAGCTGCAGGTGTCAGTGCTGCCTGTTGAGGTGCTGAGCGCCTCTGGCTGTCCCTTTGTTTCCCGTGGGCAGCGCTCACGTCCCCCCCGACACACGGACGTGTTGGATTGAGGGTGAGAGAAGGCTGGAACAGGGGAGTGGGTAATGTGTGAAGTGAAAGGAACGGAGTGAGCCGGTCTCCTTCCTCAGAAGGATGTTTCTGTGAGTTACATGCTCTGGTGATGGTCTCTGTACCTTGGAGTGACAGTGGCTCTTAAACTGCTGTGTTTGGAGGGGGAAAGATGTTCTTGTCTTCTTTTAAACAGTAATATTTTGTAGCTTTAATTTAAAAAAAAAGGTACAATACTTCAGAGTTATCTATATCACTAAAGTCTTCATTCAGAAAGTCAATGCTTATTTCAGAAACGGTGAACTTTTCTTTATGTCTCTCGGAGTATCTGGGCCATAATCTTATCATGGGATACTTGTTATCTGTTCAGAACGGTTAAAGTGTTTGGCGGAGGAAGGAGCAAAGTGGTTCCCCCACAGGAAATTATTTTTGAGGTTTTTGTTTTGGTTTTTCTTTCTGGTGAAGGACTTTTTGCAAAAGTCCACCTGTGGGGAAGAGTGGGGTTTTTTTCTGTTGTAACTTTTTGTTACTAATCAGACTGAAACTGTTTTCACCTGTCTGTGGAAGCATAACATCTTACAAGGTGNTCCCGGTGCCATTCCCCAGCCCCGGGCCGTTCCCGGTGCCATTCCCCAGCCCCGGGCGGGTCCCGGTGCCATTCCCCAGCCCCGGGCCGTTCCCGGTGCCATTCCCCAGCCCCGGGCGGATCCCGGTGCCATTCCCCAGCCCCGGGCCGTTCCCGGCCCTCACGCCCTCAGCCGCGCGGCCGTTGGGCGGGCCTGCGGCAGGCGCGTGCCGCGCGTTCCCGCCCGCCCCTGAGGCGGAGCTCGGCGCTCAAATACCGAGTGAAGCGCGGCCGGGAGCGCCCCGCGCTGC
>VXBR01004848.1:421660-474205 GCA_013400215.1 Cisticola juncidis | reverse complement strand
CGTGTGCGCGTTCTGCTTTCTCTGCTGGGTGCTGGAAAATCCTCTGCCTCCTGGCCGATCTCCCGGTTCCTTTCTGCCCCCGACTCCGGCCTGGCGTTTCTGAGGTGCGGTTGTTGCTTCCTTTGCCCCGTTTCGTGCTCAGTCGCTGCCGCTGTCCCGCTCGTCCCTCGTGGCCCGTGCTGGGAGTGCCTCCCCCGCTCTGCCATCGCTCGGGCCCCTCTGCTGCTGCCCCGGCGGGATCGAGCCGCCCGCGCCTCACCCTCGTCCCTGCTTCCGATATTTCATAAAAGCACAAAAACTTCTCGTGCCTTTGGGCTGCGGGGTAAAGCATCATAAAACTCAGCATCTCGCCCTGAGTTTGTGGTGAGGGCTGTGTCAGGCACGAGCGGTGCTGGCAGGGCAGAGGAAGGGATCAACCCTGTAGTGGCGGCTCGGCGGGGACGCGCGCTTGCTTCAGCCTTACAACAACACAGGGATGTAGGAGCGGTGGCTCCGGCAAGAAAGCAAGGATCTCTAAAAATAGCGCTAACATTTTTAGGAAGAGCAGGTGATTGATACAGATGAGTCAGTGCGGGGTGAGGTTCGTTCCCCGCTCCTTGCCTTCCCCGCAGCTGCAGGTGTCAGTGCTGCCTGTTGAGGTGCTGAGCGCCTCTGGCTGTCCCTTTGTTTCCCGTGGGCAGCGCTCACGTCCCCCCCGACACACGGACGTGTTGGATTGAGGGTGAGAGAAGGCTGGAACAGGGGAGTGGGTAATGTGTGAAGTGAAAGGAACGGAGTGAGCCGGTCTCCTTCCTCAGAAGGATGTTTCTGTGAGTTACATGCTCTGGTGATGGTCTCTGTACCTTGGAGTGACAGTGGCTCTTAAACTGCTGTGTTTGGAGGGGGAAAGATGTTCTTGTCTTCTTTTAAACAGTAATATTTTGTAGCTTTAATTTAAAAAAAAAGGTACAATACTTCAGAGTTATCTATATCACTAAAGTCTTCATTCAGAAAGTCAATGCTTATTTCAGAAACGGTGAACTTTTCTTTATGTCTCTCGGAGTATCTGGGCCATAATCTTATCATGGGATACTTGTTATCTGTTCAGAACGGTTAAAGTGTTTGGCGGAGGAAGGAGCAAAGTGGTTCCCCCACAGGAAATTATTTTTGAGGTTTTTGTTTTGGTTTTTCTTTCTGGTGAAGGACTTTTTGCAAAAGTCCACCTGTGGGGAAGAGTGGGGTTTTTTTCTGTTGTAACTTTTTGTTACTAATCAGACTGAAACTGTTTTCACCTGTCTGTGGAAGCATAACATCTTACAAGGTGTTATTTAAAAAGAAGGGGTTTTCTGTGTGGTTTGGGGTTTTTTTCCCCCCTCTCCTTTGCAACCTCTTTACATGAGCTTAGTGCTGTTCAGTGTCTTCTTTAGGATAACTTTGCAACACATATTCCTGGAGATCTCTTCTGTGCCACAGGTGTTACACAAAAACACTGGGAGAATGCATTGTATAAAAAGTAACACCCTCTTATTCGCTTGGATTTCTGCAGCCTGTCTCTTCCCTTTTTCTTGTCTTCCTTTGTAGGTTTCTTCTTTCATTAGAGGCTTAGGGACCTGCTGAGGCAAAACACTTCCATTGTGAGTGTGCAGAGTGTAACAGGTGATGGTAACCTTGTGGATAGGCTGCCCTGTACCAAGGAAGGCTGCTGTGAAAAACCTCCCCTTTTGATTTCTCAGCACCTTCTTGTTTGCATCTGGTGACATTTGCTGAATTTAGGAAGAAAAGTTGTGACTGATTTTCCTGGGATTCAGACATACCTGAACACAGAATCAGGGTTCTACACCTCTAGATGACGTGAGGGCCTTTTTTAAAATGCTCAGTGTGGGTTGGTTTTTTTTGTTTGTTTGTTTTGTTTTGTTTTTAATTTCCGTTGGATCCTAAACCAGTAAGAACTGTGATATATAATTAGGGAATGATATGGTGGGGAGGGTATTCACTGAACACTCTCACCTGAGGTCATTTATGCCACGTTTCCCCGTGTTGTATTTTTCCTGTGTAACAAGATGACAGGAGTCATCCATACTCAGCAGGAGTCTGAGGACCTGACAGATCAAACAGGGTTTGGGTTTTTTTTCTGTAACAGAATGAAAATGTTTATAGAGTAGAAGCAGGCAGACACATAAATCTAGTGACTGTCACCTTTGGAGACCTTCCTGGTGCAGCCTGGTGCTTGGAAGTCATCAGATGGGGGAGAAGGGAGTGCCTCTAACAACTCTGAACAGGTTTCTGTGCCTGGTGCAAGGACTGCTGGTGTGACTGTGGGGGAGCAGCCTCGAGGTGTTGGTTCCTCGATAAGGCAGCTCCTTTGGCCTCTGGGTATGAACTCCCCAGCAGGAAGGAGCCAGCCTGGTCTGCAGTTTCTCTGCTGAGGGGAATTGAGTGCAGATGGGCACAGGTTTCATTTTTACTGCTTAGCAGTTCCTGTGAAAGAGCAGAATTTACTAGCCATTTTGGGTTGTCTTTTTCTCAAGGAGCCTCCTTTTCCTTTTTTTCTTGGCATGCTGTGGCTTTTTGTCTGTGTCAGATGACAGAGTTTTGGTGGCTGGAATTATCTGTATATCTGTGTGCTGTGCAAAGCCAAGTTCATGAAAATATTTCTAATTAGTGAGTGGAGCTCATGGCTTAGTCAAAGGTGCAAAACTCTCGGAAGTCTGAGCCCCTTTTAGTTTTGGATGGCTTTGCTTGGGGTTGGAGGAGGTTGCAGGGGCTGAGTTTGACTTTAGTTAAAGCTTATCAGTTATGATTGCAATATGTGCATAAGTGATCCCTTCCTCAGAGATTTTACAAGTCTGTTTTTTTTGACCCAGCCATGATAGGAAGGATATAGGGAAATGAGGGTTAAAATGTAGAAAGAAGTGTTGAGTCACACAGTGTCCAGTGTCGTTCTTTCGGTTTGCAGCAATCTGTTAAGCTGTTGTGGTTGCCTTGATTTGCACCAGATGTGTGTGGTGAACCATGTCCTGACACTCTGTGTTCCCCATCTATTCTGGGAAGAGAGCAGGATCCTGGTGAGCTGCACTGGTGTGGATCAGGCACCTCCTTGCACCTGATGGCAGGGATTGCCTCCTGAGTGCTTCTGAAGCAGCTGCTCAGTGCAGAGCTGTGTGGATGTCTCCTTCACACCCTTCTTGGCAAACAGCTGCTCCAAGAATCCTTCAGCCGCCTCTCCTTGAGTAGCCCCATGGCTGGGAGCATTGTTAGCACTGCCTTGGGTGCTTGGTGACTTCTCTTGATCCAGTCTGCTGCTTTCCCCGTCTCTTTGCACCTCTTGGCACTGCTTGGAGGTGCTGCTTGGCCCTGGTGGCCTTTGGCTGGACTGGCAGATGTGAGGAAGGGGCTGTACCCCTTCATTTATTATGAGAATGCTGCTCTTTCTCCCACAGTGTGATTGTGGCTTTAAACTCCTCCTCCCTGCTTTCCTTTAAACTCTCAGAGCTTTTATTCAGCTTCACTGAAGGATGAGCGGGGGAATTGGACTGTGTGCAGTCATGGCACTCGTGGATGTTTGATTTTTGTTTAAATGTCTGCAAACCTGCTCTATTTCCTGGTAAAACGCTGTGACTGTGACCTTTGGCCAGTTTGTAGTGCTCTTACTGCTATTTATGGAATGGGCAATACCCAGGTCTCTCAAATGTTTTGGGCTATTTCCTTCACCTTTAAAGGAGACGTGTGTTCCTTGGCAAGTGTAGCTTCTGGTTGTTCAGTGTAATTGCTGTAATTCCTTAGACTGACAGCCACACAAAAATCCACTTAGATCAGCAGTTGCTGTATTTTGGGCTTGTAAGCTCTTCCTGTATTTCAACATCAATCTGTTCCTCCTGAGGTAGAATTGAAAGTGAAATTGTTTTGCTTTGTTTTATGCACAGTCATGTGTTTTCTCCTAGAAAAACAGACACTTTTTCAGTCTGCTTGTAAACCTACAGCTAAGAGAGTCCCTAGGTGTTGAGTGGAAGAAGCAATGGGCCGAGGCATTTTCTGTGTGTGTGGCACTGGGAAATGTGTATTCTGCAGGCATCTATTTGCACTTTTCCTGTCACAGTTCCCAAATGTCTCCTGCAGAGTTTCTTTGAGAGGGAGTATTTTCTTAGCTCTGTATCACTGTGAAAGGTGTTTAAAAGACACAATTCTTTCTTTTATGCTCACAGTGTCTGAGGTGCTGCTAGCAAACAGCTTTGATCAGGTTGATGAATTCTGCTTTGAGTTTCTATCATTTTTGGCTGCCTGATTTAATGCACAATTTTCTTTTTAAGGTTCTTGAGGATTTCTGGGCTCCTGTCATAAGAGATTCCTTCAAGATTATCTTGAGTTTTTTATATCTATATTTTTGTAGTGGCTTCTTCAGTTTAGCTGTCATGTTGGGAGTGGAGTTTGCAGTGCAGCACAGTGGGAGAAGGGAATCAAAGGATCTGTGTCAGACTTTCGTTCTGGGGATCAGCTCTGGCTGTCTGTGCTGGGGCACAGCTGCTTCATGAAAGTGAGGAGTGTAAGGGACATTTACATCTCTGATACACTGGATGTTAACGGGGAGAGGAGCCCATTGAAAATTCACTTTCATGTTCTGGAAAAGCGGTCAAATATTGACACTGGGTTGTGGATGCTCTCAGAGCACATGAGCATGAAGATTTACACAGATTTGAAGACAAATCTGTGAAGATTTGTCTTTGTACCCCTTCCTCTAGAAATGCTTTGAGTCTTTTTATGATGGATGTTCAGAGTCTCAGAGGGTGAGCAGGCTCCACTGAAATCATCCTGGGGAGTGCCAGCTGTGAGAATTCCTTTGACAGTAAATTGTCCAGTGCACTGAATTGTTCCTGGGCAGCTCCTTGAGGGCCATCCTGGCTGTTACATCAGCACCCTTGTTTTACATGAGCAGGGAGCTCCTGAAGTGCTGTTCTTTGGATGTGTCATTTCTGATGGGCCACTCTGATCCAGGATTTAAACTTCACACTGAAGCATCTTTACAGCTCCTGTTTGTTCCAGAAAGCAGTGCAGATATTCCTGATGCTTGCCAGTCTAGAAAGGGAGTTTTTGCCTACATGAGGTCTATGAGATGAAAGGCAGAGGAGATGCTACTGTTAGGGGCCACCTGTGCCCATAAACCTGACTTTTTGAGTTCTTTTTTAATTACTTCTTACCAGTTTTTTGCTTTGCTTATCTAACTTACCAGTCAGGCAAAGGAGGACAGATTTACATTCCTCTTTACTGTTGGTATCAGCTATAAAATGCATCCAAGTTGCAAAATGACATGGCATTCCTGAGTTTGTCCATGCTCATGCTGGCACAGAACAGTAGTACTTGTCTTAAAACTAAAATCAGGAGAATTCTCTCATCCTGTAGGTGGCATGGCAGTCCCTGTATCCAGTCCCACACTCTGAGGTCTTAGGGCTGGCAGAGCCTGTCCAAGTGGCACCTGCAGCTCTCAGAGCACTGCTGCCAAGTGCTGGGACTGTGTTTGCTGCAGGACTGAGCACTGTGTCACTGCTGCAGTGTAAAAGCAGCTTTGTCAGAGTGCCAGGGTCCAGTGCCCGTGGCCCAGCTGGGCTGTGCTCTAAATCCAGAAGCAAGCCTTGCATCTCTGGTTGGACACTGCCACTTGCACATCACCAGTGATGGCTGGAGTTTGCCTGCTCTGCATCTGTTTGTCCTTCCTTGATAATGTCAGAACACTGGAGCTGTAATTCCCCAGTGCTTCCTGCTTTTCCATCATTTTTGAGAGGCAAACATGAGAACTGCTTGCACGTGCTGCAGCAGGGGTCTGTTGCAGCTGCTGGGCTGAAATACTTAGATTTTCAACAGGAAGTTAGACCAGCAGTCTTGTGTGATAGTGGTGATGGTGCTTTTATATCAGGGTTTGCTCTGCTCCCTCCAGCCAGGTCCTGAGGAAATACAGAAGTATTTTCCTAACCTTACCAAGGAGGTGAAGTGCAGGATGAGCTTACTGGGCTGGAGTTCTTTTGCTCAACACCGGAGGGGGAAAACTCGGCCCAGTGCCAGATCCTAGAAAGTGCCTGCACTCTGATAGCCAAGATCCAAGGCCTGCCCTTGCCTCTTAGGCATGGCTGTGCCCAAAACGTGGAGCTGTGGAGGTTCTGTTTGGGTCTAGCTGTAGTTGGCTGAATTCAATACCAGCTGCAGGCTTCCTGCTGACTCAGTTTAAGCTCAGCTGTGGCTTCTGAAGAACAACGTGTTGTCGTGCTGCTTCTGTCACTGATCCGGTACAGAAACCGCACTGATGGGAGTTCCTGCCTGTTTGTTAAGAGCATTAGTAATACGGCCTGGCTCCTTCTTACTCATTCATGTGCTTGGGGCCTGGTCACCAGAAGCTTTTTGAGCCAAATGAGAAGGGTGTTGATCAGGGATTTGGATGTCTTTCCTCCCAGGAAGTCAAAGTACTGCCCTGATAACCAGAAGATTGCTGCAATTCATGTCATCCTGAAAAGGCAGAAGACCTTCAGGAGCTTAAATTTCTATCAGAAAGGACAACTGACAGCTTCTTTTTAGAGTTGTCTCTAATAAAGTTTATCTTGCAAAGAGGAAGATAAACCCCCCTGTGAACAAAAAGTGCATTGTATTTCCAAGCCAAAATACACAGTTGAGAGTGCTTGGTGTCCAAGCCGACATGATAATTCTGTACTGAATCAGCATAAAGAAGCAAAGGTAAAAGTGCCCCAGCTAAGGCAGTAGTAAGTATTCAGCACGTTTTGCATCAAAGGTATGAAGAGTAAATGGCTTTGTGTTCGTGCTGGGTTTTGTATTCCCTTGCTGGAGAGATCGGTAGTGGCATTATTTGCATCCTAAAGAAGGAGGCAATTTGAAGCTGAAAGGAAGAGAAACAAAAGCTGAAAACCTCAAGCAGTCGGCTGTACTGCTTAGGAGTATCAGGGAGAGGTTATCCTAGTTGGATTTTAAGTAGTCTGATGATTCCTGCCTAATAGGCCATTCCTCCCAAGAGCCAACTAATAAACTGGAAGTGTCTGGGGAAGGAGGTGTGTCCTGCTCTGGGCCACTGAGCTGCTCCAAGTGTGCTCCTCATGGCTTGTCAGTTCTGCCACTTCCAAAATGAGCTCCTGATGTTGCATCCTCCCTCAGAGTCAAACGGGTGGAAAGTACCCTTAGTTTGGAAGCAGTGTTCCCTGTGGCAGGGGAAGTCCTGACACTCACCAAGCCAACAACAGCTCCGGTGTTTTCCAGATGCACCAAACCATCCTTCAGTTTCACATCCATACATGTCCAGAGGGTCTTGTTGAGCCCGTCCTTCACCTGGCCTCTACATTGCAATGTCTCTGCTCTCCCACCATCCTGCTTCTCTTCCCAGAGCCTAGGAGCAAATTCTGCTTTAGGAGTGAGTCTCACATGAGGCAGAATCTTGGGGCATTCTGGCAAACCCCTTGCAGAATAAGGAGTGATGGGGACAGGTTTCCTGTGGTAATATTAACATCCTATTGACTCATGTCAGCACTGCTGGTTTTGCACACCAAGATACCTTCCCTGGGCTGTTTAGTTCCTGTTGGGATTATGGGCTAGAAATGGAACACTGAGGAGTGGTGGGGCTTTTGGTGACTTTGGGCTCTGTGGTATTTGCTTTTTCTCCTGACCTGAAGTGCTGCAGACAACAGTGGCACAGCTCAGAATATCCTCAGGTAAGGAACTTTCTAAGTCTTTGATGCTGTTTCTCTTTCTTTATTTTCCAGTAGTGACTGGTTATGTAAAATAATTGTGCCTGTGGCAAGTTCTCATGAAGACAGTAAAAATGAGTGGTTGTGGTTTGATATGTGGATTTAAAATGTCAGGACATACCAAATACTTGGTTTTCCTGCCTGTAAAATGATGCCCTTGCTCTGTAAAAAACTCTGTAGCTCAGCAATGAAACATCTGCCTACAGGACAGGTAAATGCCACCAGGTCCTGGAAAGGACAAATAAAACATTGTTTTATTTCTTCCAGTAGTGATGTCATCCTGAAAGCTCTCACCTTTCACCTGCCACACAGGGAAAGCAATGCTCAGGGTGGAAGTTTTTGACTTTGCAGTGACTGATGCTTTGTTGTGGTTTGTGCTTTGGAGATTCTAATTGCTCCTAACTCAAACATGAGACATAAACATCTTGACAGCTCACACAATGGGTGCATTGAGCAGACATTGTCACTGTCTGATGTTTGTGTGGAAGGAGTCTCGGAATCCAGACATGGTATTAAAGGAGTCCGTGGCCTTCCTGTGTGCTTTCCTAAGCAGGGTCTGCCAGAGCTGAGAATAAAACCTGCCAGAGCTGGGAATGGAACCTGCCAGGCTGAGCTGTGAGGAGAGGGGGGGAATCTGACGGGAAGGGATGATAAGCACAGACACTGTTGGTGGGGTGGCTTCTTTTCTGAGCTGCCTTGAACACGTAGCACAAGTGTGAAAACTGATTTGTAGGGTGGCTCAGCAGTGCTGCAGGGATTGTGGGACCTGCTGTTAGGGCAGCCCTGAGAGCTGTGGGGAGTTCCCAGCAGGTAACCACAGTTAATTGTGGTGTAACCAGTGTAATTCAGGCTTTCCCTTTGGGTTGAGGTGTGGGAGAAAGGCATGGAGTGCCAATTATCGTGCAGTCCTGCACACCTTTTTCTCCCTCTTTTCCACCCTGCACACTTGTGGTGCCATCTCTCCTTAAGGCCTGGAGTCAGGGGGCTTCTGGCCCTGCCTGCTCTTGCCTCTGATGATGCCACCCTCACTGGTGGAATGTGGGTGGGAAAAGCCCCTCTGGTGAGTTCCTTGTGAGATTTAAAGGATTATACAAATTGGGGGTGAGAGGGAGAAGCAGAAGACGGGACACCAGAGCTGAAGGAGCTGTGTTGTTGCAGAGCAGTACCATCCCTCAGGGTGTGCTCAGCCCATCTAAAGAGCTGGGATTGCCTTGGAGGAAGCTTCCAGAGAGTTCGCTTGTGAAAAATCACAGAATTCGCTTGTGAAAACTGCGGTGTGTGGGTGGAGTGAGGTCTTTCCTACTGCACTGACAGGCTGCTGGTGGATGTGTTTCTCTAATTGTAATTATGTTTTCTTACCATGTGCCTCTCCACAGTCTTGCATCCCATATAATGTTGAGTTGGAATGAACATGCCCTACCCTGATTCTGTAGAACTGATTTAAGGCTCTTAAACTTGTGCTTAAAGTACCCCTTCTTTTTTTTTTTTTTTTGTTCTAAGAAAGAAAGAACAGGTCTAAAAATCTGGTTGTAGTCTTATGTGTTGAACACTTCAAGGCATTTAGTGGTTTCTCAGAAGCAGCTCATTTCTCACAAAGAAATGTGAGCTTCTCACAAAGCTCATTTGTCTAATGAGTGAACTGAGGTAAAAAAATGAATAATATATTAAAATTAATTGATGTTTCAATTAAAATATCCTGTAAAAATTCATTCCAAGATTTCAGCAGCCCTAAAGCAGCCTTAGCAAATGATCTAGTTTGACTCTTAATTAGAGTGTAGATGGTGTTTGTGTCCTTTAACCATCTTTTCTCCAACTAAAGATTCTTTATACCCAATATAAGGTAACCTTTTCCCCTCCATCAGAAACAGTCTTAATTTGAATCTAAAACTACTAAGATTCCAAATCTTAATGATTAATATTTTTGTGTGGTATCAGCATAATTACACTTGACTGTTTGGGGTTTGTTCTTTAGGGGACTTTTTTTGTTTGGTTTTTCGGTTGTATTTTTTTTTTAAGATTCCATTAGGGAATTTGACTTCTCAGGAGGAACTGACTCTTGAAGCCCTTTGCATTGATGCAAAGTGGTAATGTAAAACTTGAGGTTCCTGTAATTACTAGTTAACTAAAATAAAAAATAATTTGCCCTGTATTGTAGAAGTAGGAAGCTATTTTGGTGTGTGAGAGAAATCCTTTTCCCTCTTCTCTGGTGTGTTTTTGACCACCCAAGCAGAGCTTTCTTAGCTGATGGCAGGTATTGCCTTCAGGGGCATTCACTGCATGGGTGGTCAGTCTTGGATTTAGGAAATTCAGTTTGTGAAGTTATTGTGTTCAGGCTCCCTTGTCTTCATTTTTTGCCACGTTAGTACTTTGGAGTGTGGTGGACTTTTCATTGTTCTGTTTGTGTGTTTGTTTTATCTCTGCTCATGTGCAGGAGATGATAAAATTGCTATTTGCAGCTCTGGTGGGTGACGTTTTTTAATGTCTGTGTTTGTGGGCTTGGCCTGAGGGGTGTCTATACCTGCACAGAGCTGATTTGATCCCTGAGGGAAGAACCCAGATGTGTTGTAGGTCTCTTCCCTCTGCACAGCCACTGACACCTGCAGGCACCTGGAGCAGTCCGTGCCTCTTCATTTAAAGCAGAGAGTGGGAAAATGCCATTAAAAAGAAATGTTATCTCTAAAGAATATGTGCAAACTGGGCTTTACCTAACCTACAGAAATAGTGCTTGTGTGGACACGTCCTGAGGAGTTTGCACAAAACCAAAGTCCTGCCGAAACTTAATTCTAAATCCCCACTTTCCTCTTAATCTCAGCTTTCTGTTTCGAGTTCTCAAACCTGAATTCACATCTGTATCTCTTCCAGCAAAGTCAAGCCCAGAAGAGAAAGGTCACCCTGACCTGTTCCAGAGCCCCTTCAGGTCCCAACAAACAGGACAGAGGACTCTCCCCAGCCAGAACATTCCATAGGGCAGAGGTGAGTAGCAGCAATGGGGATTTGAATGGAATAGAGGAAAATGCAAAGCAGCAAGGGATAAGCCTGTGTTGTAGCTGTCTGACATAATTCCATGAAAAGAAGAGCTCATGGTTAAGAGGCCTCCAGTGGGCTGTTGTGTGTTTCAGACATATTTGAGACTGTTTTGGTCTTGGATTTCTAAGAGCCTTTGAAAAGTTGGGAGATTCTTGGTCTCCTGAAATACGACTGTGGTTTGCTTCAGAGTTGGAATTTCTTTCTGCTTTGGCTTCCCTCTTTTCTACCAGCACACTTAGATGACTGTGCCCTCCCTCGCTGGTTGTCTCTTCCCCTGGGCTCTGTCCTGCTCTCTTCCTAGCCAGCCTCCCTGGAGGCTTGGCAGAGTTGCTCTGGCTGGAAGCCTGTGCTGGCACTTGATCCAACCTTCCGCATCACAGATATTTGTTAGGAAGTGCTGAAATGAGCCTGGGTATCCACGTGGGTCTCTGGCAGAGAGGGTGGGAGAGGCACCCTCGAGGCCCTGCGGGTGTGGAGCGATGCCAGGTGGGTTTTTCATTTCAGAGTGTGCACGCAGACCCATGGGCTCACCTGCTCTCAGGAGGTGCTCAGGAGCTCCTCTCTGATCACCCTGCTCTTTATCCCAGCCCCTGGCTCCATGGAGGGCTGTCCCTCCCTTCTCAAGAGCAGCTCTTGGCTTTAAAGCCCTGTTTGGAGGTTGTGTCACTGCACTGTCTGGCACTTGTCTATGGCAGGAAGAAGATTTGTGCCTCTCATTCACAGGGCCCTTCCCACTGAGACAGTTGTGGTTTCCTCAGCCCTTTGAATGACTGATGGTGTTTGATGGGCAGCTGTCTCCAGAAACAGGGATATGCATCACTGAAAAGGACATTTAAAATGAGACATGGCCAGACACAGCTGTGAGATGTGGATCTATGGGAACTTTCCTCCCTTCACACTTTTCTTTCTTCCTCTTTCACAGGACAAGGACTTCTAGTCTGAAACAGAGAGTGACCCAAGCTGCTCTGTCCCTGAATCCATCATGGAACAGGTTAGAGTCAAACATGTCTGAAGTCAGCTGTTCACAGCACACAGTGGTTCTCTGGTGCACTTTTCCTGAGGTACTTTGAAGGGAATCAGTCCCAGTGTTGGCTCGTGTCCTTCTTTCATTTCTCAGAATTCCTGCAGTGTTCCTGGCACTGCTCTGAATACAAGGATGTGGATGGAACCAGTTAGGCTGCAAGCTGCTTCCTTGCAGTTCTTGATGTGGCACTTCCCCTTGTTGGTACTGCAAGCTGGAGATGTGGCTATGTAAGAGACTACAATGTTTATTGATAAAGCTACGAACTGCTAAAACTAATAAAGGAATGGGCACAGCCCTGTGATCAATGCATTGCCTTGGTTTGTGCAATGTTAAACACAACTATGATGCTGTTACTTAGCACATTTAAATCTTAAACATTGAACTGTAACTGAAATGTCTGTCTGCTGGTTTTCTGGAGGCCTTAGTTGGTTATGAGGCCTGGTGTTCCAGTGGGGCCTCTTGCTCCCATCAGGCTGCCTCATGAACATCCTCAGCCTAATTAATTTGGGCACTCTGTGCTGCCTTGTTTGAAGGCTGCAGGTTGTGTGGCCATGGAGGCAGCACTTTTATTGGAGGTGCCCATTTATTGGAGCTGGAAGTGATCTGCCCTCTCATGCCAGTTGTGAGCAGCTGCTTGGCTCTCTGCAAGGAGCTGAACAGGTTTATTATGGAGCTGGTTGAGTTCCTTTGAAGAGGAGAAGAAATGTGAACTTTGAGGGTTTTTTCAGGTCTATGCTCTTATCTCTGTTTCCCACCTTGTTACTGCTCTGCTCTGATTACATTGACATGGGGAGCTGCTGCCTTCTTTGTGCACAGCAAGTAGAATGCCCAGCTGCCAAATACAGGGGTAAAACCCTTCCAAACACAGGTGTCTGAGCAAGGGAAGTGGATGGGTTTAGCTGAATACACCCATTTCAAAAGGGGAGCTCAGAGTGGGGTTGCTGCCATTGCCACAGTTGGAAATGTGAGGAGAAGGGGAGCTGGTTTTCAACACCAGTTTGTGAGAGCCTTCTGTCAGTCCTGTGTGGGTCCACATCCAGTCAGTCTGCATTTGCTGAGGCCTTGTGGCCCCTGGCTGATGCTGTTCAGGGCACCCTGAGGAGGCCACACAGACGTGTTCAGGGTTGGAACACGGTGCTTGGAGTGGGACATGCTCTAGGCTTGGGCTAACAGTGCTTTCCTCCTGTCTCAGATGGATGGATCTCTTCAGATGGAGCATGCACTGCTGTTCACCTTCCTGGAGGCCTCCTCTGACTGTAAGTTCAAAGCCCAGCTGCATTCCCTGCAAAGCCAGCAGATCATGTGGTGCCGAGCCAGTGATGACGACGAGCTCCAGACCGACGGCAATCGCAGCGGCCACTTCCAGAACGGTGACCTAGGTGAGCAGGCTTCTCTCCACCCCACAGGTCCCTCTGAGCTGGGTGGGGGTTTGTCCCCATTTCCTGTCTTTGCCATTGTCTGTTTCAGAGGAGTAATGTTGTCTCCATTGAGAAGGTTCACTGCGTGGCTGTGGGTTGGGAATTTAACACTTAGGTTAAGACAATTTGTGCTTAGTGCTTTCCCTCTCCATGGATTTCTGGAGCACATCAGAAACATCCTGAAACATGTGACATCCTGTCACATCAGACAAGGGCACAAAGCTGGCACTGGTGACAGCTGCCCTTAAGGAGTGTGGTACAACACAGTCCAGTTAGTCCTCACACTGCTCCTCAGGCAGAATCAGTACTTGGGCTAGCATCAGAACAACTCGAGTTCTGCTGCTGGGTGAACCCCTTTCTGCTCTGCCAGTGTGGTGGAAACTGTTCCTCAAGCAGCTTCTGCTCCTGTTCCTGCTTTGCCAGCCCTCTGCAGGGTGGCTGCTGCCCTTTGCCCAGGGTGTGTCAGGCACATTGACCTCAACTGAAGCAGGGTGAGCAGGAACTGTTACAGGAAATTGCCCTCTTACACAAATTTATACAGATCTCATGGCAAAAGCAGGTAGGACAAGGTGTGAGGATCTCAGCTGAAGACTGACAGATTCAGACTAGATGTAAGGAAGATTGTTACAATGAGGGTGGTAAAACACTAGCACAGTTTGCACAAAGAGGTGATGGATGCCCCAGCCCTGGAAACATTCAAGGTCAGTTTGGCTGGGCCTTTGAGCAATCTAATCTGGTTGAAGATGTCCCTGATTTATTGCAGGGGCTTTGGATGAGATGGCCTTTCAGGGTCCCTTCCAACTCCAACTTTTCTATGGGGTGCTCTATTTTAGATGGTGCTGAAGAGATAAGTCCTGACAAGTCACCTAAATTCTAGAATCATTAGGTTGGAAAAGACCTTCAAGGTCATGCACAGCATCTCAATTCCCCTCTCTGGGCAGGATGTTCTGAACAGGCTGTAACTGGCCTGTTCAAATTTTGGTTGGAGGTGTTCTAACATGCCCTGCAGTGATTTTTTTGGGGGCAGGATGAGGCTGCACTTTACCTAAACCACAGATACAAGCCCCTCTTTGCCACTATTTCTGATAAGCAACCTAGGTGCACTTAAAGAAATCATGCTCAGACCTGTTGTGAATACACTCAGGGGTGGGAAGGAGGTTGCTAATGAATATTAGGAAGATGCTGTGACCTGTACAGAACCTGGTGTGACTGCAGCCTGTGACCTAAATTCTGCTCTTTGTGTTGGCAGGATTGGCTCCAACACATGAAGAGGTTATCCGGATCATTGCTGCTCAGCTCGCCGAGATTGGAGACCAGTTTGATAAAGAGATCCAGGGAAGAGTAGTAACTGACCTAGCGCAGCACTTCCTGAATGAGCAACTGTCTAGAGAGGTGAGTGAAAAGCAGCCTGATAAGCAGTTTGCCTTTTAAATATTCTGCATCCTTCCTGCTGGGACTTCCAAGGCATCTGAAAATTCATCCCAAACACTATCTTGGAAGATTTGTTAGAGGTGATTTGGTGGCAGAAGTTAATGTGTAAATTGGGTTCCTTGGGCTCATCTCCTTTCTGCAGATGGTGAAATGGTGGTTGTGGAAAAGGACTGATTCTGAGGCATTTTGTCCTTCTTTTGATGGCCCCATGGCTTATCTTGAAAATGAGCAGTCTGGTTAAGGCTTAGTTTTAGCACTTAAGACCTTTGGACTTTCGTGCCAAGTCCTGTCTATCTGCTGACGATCATGTGGGTAAAAATTCAGCAGGTTAGTGAGAGGAGCTTCACCTGTGCTTGGTACTGACCGCTGGAGAGACAGAAAGTCACGAGACCCTTTTCTGGTGCTGTGTGTTCAGTTCTGGGAGCAGCAGTGGGTTTGGGCCTGGCTGGGTGAGCTGCTGGGTGCCTCTTCCTGGATGCAGCTGGCCCAGCATCTCACAGGCCTTGCTGCTGTGCAAGGGAAGCAGAGTGTGAGGTCTCTTGTGTTAAAAAGGAAAAAGAAGGCTGGCTAAGGATTAGATCTAAGTCTGGATCAGGTGCCATAGTTTTTGAGGGGTGTTTTTTATGTAACAGGCTGGCTGCCAAGGCTGGGAGGAAGGGGAGCAGCATCCTGTGGAGTGTTAGCAGAAGCAGATCAGTTACTAGCTCAGTCCTGTCAGGCTGTGCTGAGTCCCCTCTCTGCCCCAGCTGTTGCACTGAGATCCCTCTCATCCTTCCATACAGGAGATAACCCTGCACATGTCCAGGGCAGTGGGAGAGCTCACACGATCCATCCCCTCAGACATGGAGCCCGAGAAGGCCATGTTGGTGCTAGCAATGGTCTTGACTAAGAAAATTGTGAACACGGTGCCCTCCCTCCTAGTCCGTGTTTTTAACTCCACTGTCAACTACCTGCACCAGCAGCTCCACGACTACATTGCTGATATGGTGAGTCAGAGAGCTCTGTGGGACTCACAGCCAGCCCTTGGCTGTCCTGGGGTATTCCCTGAGGGTGGCCTAGCTCTGAACTGCCCGTGGCCTCTGCTTTCCTCCAGTGCTCTGGAGCTTGGGCCAGAAGGGAATGGCAGTCCCTGCAGAGCTCTGGAGAGCAGTGTGCTTGAGGGGGTCATGTCACAGTTTGTGCTTGCCCCCCTTCACAGCAGCCAGTGAACAGAGTGCATTTGTTCTGTCGGGCAGAAAGAGCTGTGACTGCTCCTCTCGTCCCTGCAGCCTCCTCAGGGAGCTGTACCAGTAAGATTCTGGTTCATGATCCTTTCATTTCCTCTGGGAAGGAAAGCCTGACCTGTTGGCAGCTTTTCCCCAGTGTCTTGACCCTGAGGTCTCTGCTCTCATCTTCCTCAGCTCCCAAGAGCTTGGGAGAACTGGAAGGGGAAAGGAATTGCTCCTGAGGATTAACACCAGCAGAGGAACAATGAGAAATGGTCGATTCCATTCTTGTTCTCTGGTGGCACCTGAGCAGAGCTGGGGAGGCTGTGCCAGGCTGGAGGCTGCAGCTGCAGTAACCAATGAGCCTGGGCAGGGGAGAGGACACACTCACTGCTGTTAACTCAGTGCTCCTTGAGAATGGGATTTGAGTGGGCAGGGCTGTGACCCTGCCCCTGCAGCAGAGGTGACACAGCTGTGCTGTGCTGTGCTGCAGCCTGTGGGGCGCTCCTGTGCACTGCAGCCTTGCCAGGGACAGAGCTGGCAGCATCCTGCAGAGGGGCCCGGCTCACACTGTCACTGTCACCACGCTGGGCTGGTGTCACTGTGCTGTGTCCCTCAGCACTGCTCCTCCCCTTGCTCAGCTGGGCTCCAGGGGGCTGAATTAGGCCACAAATGGGTCACCCGTGTGAGACCGGCCCCTGCTGCTGCCCCTGCTGGGCAGGGAGGGCTGGGGCTGGGCAGCAGCGCTGTCCCCACGGCCATGTCCCTGCTGCTGGCACAGGAGGGAGCTCGGCAGGTGGCAGTGTTGGCACTGCCTGCTCCTGGGCAGGCACAGGGCAGGGAGAGGAATCCGTGCTTCTGTTAACAATGCCCCTTCTGTTTGTCTCCCTCCAGCTGCGTGAATGAGTTCTCCAGCCCTGTGTGGAGCATGTGGATTCCCAAAGATTTTCCTTAGTGGATGAAGTTCAGTTGATTTGCTCTTACCTTGTGGGATACGGCTATGAAAGGATGGCAGGTTATAGATAGGCTTTTGTAGACTAGCACAGCAGTAAATCGTGTGAGCTGCCTGCCAGCTCTGCCAGTACCTGTAGGGAGTAGTGCTTGCCTTTTCCTTTTACAATATTTTTTATTTTAGCAGCAGCAATCTTTGTGCAGAGCCTGCCTTGTACCCCCACAGCCCGGTGGGTCTGCCCTGGCAGTGTTTTTTCCTAAGCAGCTGTAGCATTTTGCTTTAGTCATTCCCCTCCCAGCCCTGCTCCTGCAGCTGAGCCATGCTCAGTGTTGTTCCCAGGAAGGCCTCAGCCTGTGGAACGGGTGGTTCATCAGCAGAATCTCAGTGGGGTGGGTGGGAATCAGGTTTGTCTTGACAGGAGCTGGCAGGAAGAGGGGACAGCCCTGAGGGATAGAGGGGATGTGGCCAGGAAAGGCTGGCACTGAGGTGTTTCAGTGTCACCATACACCTGTGTTTGCTTGAAAAATAACTGATGGGAAAGCTGCCAAGAAAAGGGCAGGGTAGGCACAGGGCAAATCTTTTTGGGAATACAGCCTGGATATGCTTGAGAAAAAATAACGTTATCTTGTAGCAACATCTCAGGTTGAACAAACTTGCACTCAGGTTGTTTGATACATAATCACAAAATGTGGAAAATAATCCAGCTGTATGTAAATATTGTGGGCTTTTTTAACTTAAATAAAGTTTCATTTCTGCTGGCCACCACAGCTCTGCAGACTTTCAGTTTCCACCTGAAAACTTTTTGTGCAAGTACTCAGGGCATTCTTCTAATTCACCGTGGCTTATGATGCAGCTGGCAGCAGTGGAGACAGTCTGGTCCTGCCCTTGTGCATTGCCTAAGCAAGTTCCTGTAAGTAAAACCACCTTTTCTTCTGGTGCTTGCACTAAAACGGGGGGAGAGGGGAAGTACAGAAGTAGCTTACACATTGTTTTTGAAAACTGTACCATTTATTAAAGTGCAACCTGGGGGCATGGTCTTACAGCAGTGTCCCATTAGCAGAGGGAAAAATGTACATACCCCTTCACTTGAACTGAATATTGAACAGTGAAGCTGGAAAGAACTTTCTCTGTCAAGGTGGAAACCCTTTTAATAACCAAATGGCACAAGAAGCTTTAGACAGTTTTCCCCAAGAGGGGCTGCACTTGCATATTGGAAGGAACAGGATGATGACGAGTTCCTGGGATAATGGGTGACCTGAGGAGCAGTCAGGGTCTCTTCCCCAGGCAGGCCTTGTGAGAGCAGAATCCAAAATCCTGCAAGTCTGTCACTGTGATTACACCCAGCAGGGGCCTGGCAGAAGAGATCCCCTAACCTGCAACCTCAGAGTCAGTCCCATTAGTCTTTGCTACTTAAATCAAGTGGCATTCTTTTGGTCTGAGGGTTTTTAGGCTTATACTTAAATAAAAGCTTATCCAGCAAGTTAAAACTGAGGACAAAGCCCCTAAGGGTGTAGCAGTAAGATGCATCCTCTGCAGTTTGTTGTGCCCACATCGACAGTGTCCCTTGCCTGCCCTGCAGATACTGCAGGGAGATCAAAAGCAGCTTCCACTGGAAGCCAACAGGAGCTCCCCCACTTCTACAGCAGGACCACACATCTCTAGCTTGGAGGAAGCAAGACCCAAGAGACTGAGAGAAGGTCAGCTCTAAGTAGAAAAAAAGTGATGAGGTTATTTAACTTAGGGAGGTGGAGCTGAGTGCTGTGTTGTGGTTCCCCTGGACTTACCCCTACTGACCCTTCGAGCTGGTGTCATTCTCTAGCCAGGTCCTGCTCAGGTGCCTTCACTGTACCTCACAAACTGAGTTCTGCTGCCTGGACCTGGCCCTGCAGCCCCTCCTCCCTCTGGGCCTCAGAGCTCTTCCCAAGTCAAGTAGTGCTGGCTTGAATTTTATAAACGCCCCCTCCTGTTTTTTGTTACAGCAATACAGAGCTTGCACTCTTAAGCAGAGGTTCACACATTAAGTCAAATTAATACTTGCTCTTGCAGCCTTCCTCATGCTGAAATTAAGCAGTCCAAGCCAAATTATCTCATGCACAACTTTGCCCTCAGTAGGTAGAGCAGATACTGTGCCTCAGCCCTCCAGTGTTTCACAGAAAAGACCTTTGAGATCTCTATGGCCAAACACCACCTTGCCAACCAGGCCATGGCACTCAGTGTCACACCAGCCTTTCCAGTCACCCCAGGGATGGTGACTGCAGCAGCTCCCTCCCTGACAGTCATTCCAATGTCCAGTCACTCTTTCTGTGAAGAATTTCTCCCCAGTATCCAAACTAAACCTCTCCTGGCACAGGTTAGGGCTGTGTCATCCTGTCCTGCTGCTGTTCCTGGGAGCAGAGCCCGAGCCCCACCTGCTGCTCCCTCCTGTCAGGTGCTGTAGAGGGACCAGGTCTCCCTGAGCCTCCTCCTCCTCTCTGGGCTGGTTCCTGCAGTACTGACCTTCCCACAGCCTGGATCTTCTGAAGCTCAAAGGAGTCAGGATCCCACAGGCCCCACCCAGCACACAGGAGCTGCAGCTGGCTGGGACAGGGCTCTGCATCTGCACTTTGCACAACAGAGGAATCGTGTCTGCTTTCAGCCTCTTGTTCTGCAGTGCCAGCCAAACAAAGCTCTTGCCCAGCTCTGAGCCACAATCCCCAGCTAAGCATAGCTTGTTCTTAAGCACAACTGAATTTAAGTTGCACCTTATCTTTCTGGAAAGCTTTTCCCTTGACAGCTCCTTATTGAGCATGCTGCCCACTGCAGTTCCTTAAGTATTCCCCTTTTTTTTCACAGATCCAGTCCTCTGCTTTTTCAGCATCTCAGCTTTAGGGCATGCTAAGGATAAAGTGAAGACAGAATGGGTCTAAGGTAGATATTTTGTTAAAGTACAGGCCACTCAAGGACAGATATTGAGGCACTTCTGGGAAGGGGATGAGAACACAAGTGAAAGTAATTCTATATGCCCTTTTGCAAGTATAGCTGCTGCCTTCCCTCTGCCAGCTATGAGAGATCCACTGAAGAGAGGCTGCATCGCACCTTTCAGGGTAACTGGACCCTGCAGTTTAAGATTACTGTAATATACTTGAAGATATGGGAGGAGAAACTTCCATTTTCTAATTCACACCTCTTAACTGAGCAGCCTCTCACTCAGGTCTGCCATCCGAGCTCTTTGGTGGTCCCAGCTCTTACCACAGGATTCCAACCTGCACAACTCAGCCCCACAGCTGACCTTCTTAACTAGTGGAGTGTTCCCAGAGGAAAGAGATACAGTAAATTCTCTGAACATGTGGTCACTTCAAATTCTTGCTGCCCTGCCAAATGGAAAAGACCCCAGGAGAAGAACATTGTAAAGAAAGGACCAAGCAACCCAACCATAGGGTGCAACTGACGCTCCATGAAATGCAGCAACCAGGTACTGAAGGCTTTTATCTGACCACAAAAATGCCTAACACAGTCCTTTATTTTCCTTACTGCTGCTGCCTTCTCACTGCTGTGCGTGAAAACTTTTGATTTCACGCCCCACTGGGCTCCTTGTGGTGTTGAGTTTGGAACTCCTTCCCTTGCCAGCCTGGATTCATTTTTGTCTGTCCTCTACCCATCTCCACACTACTGAAACAACTCCAGCCACAGAGAAGATGAAGTGACACCAGCCCTGCCTCCACCTTCCCCTCACTGGTACACAAGTTATCCACAAGATGTCCACAGCATCCATCTCTGCCTCAGAGCAACCTGGGGATGCACAAAAGGAAGTTCTTTGTCCTCAGTAAGGAGGGGATGTGGGTTAAGAACAGCTCTTTCCTACAGAGGACCAGCAGGGCACCAGAAAATGGCAAAAAAAGTCAATTCCATTTTGCAATGTGATAATAGATTCGGGGTTTTTTTTTTTTTCTGATAAGGCCAACCTGCTATGTTTTGTACATGGAAGAAGAGCAATCAGTGATCAACAGTACAGTCCAGAACTCCCACATTCAGTCCACAGTGGCAGTATATACATAACCCTTTCTCTTAGTATTCAACTTCACACACAGAGTTCAAAATCCAGTAGTTTTCTAGAAAATCCATTTCACAAAAGCTTACACAAAAATAATTCCTCAGAATCTGACACATTCTGACTAACTTTCCAGCATTCTGTGATAGGAAAATGCAGCAAGAATATCCTAAGATACAGACTATGCTAAGATCTCTTCATTCTGAGATCCCTTAAGAAACAGGCTCATCAGGAGGTGTACCTTGATATGGTTACTTAGAAATGAAAGTACCTTGTCTTTGTGCTTAGTGAGGACTCCCATAAGCGCACGTTTCCTTTTTTACATTGTCATGAGTTCCCTTTCACCCTCTACGCCCCAGTGGCAGCCCCAGCCCTCAGGTGCAGCCACAGTTCTGCCCAGGAAGCCCAAGGTGTTCCCGGTATGGACAAGGACAGGCACACAAACGTGCTGGAAGAGGAACACCTGGGCTGGATCCCACAAGGAGTGGGAAATACTTGAAAGGCTTCTCTCCACACACACCTGAAGTGCTGTGACTGCAGGAAGGGGGATTTCCTTTTTTGCCCCAAGTGAATTGCTCATCGTTTGTGAACCTGTAAGTGCAGCTAATTCCAGATTCACAGTCGCAGAAGAAATCGCACTGAACAGCACTCGGGGCCAGCTCAGGAACAAGCAGATAGAGATGTTTAATGCTCTTTTGCTCAGTTACTAGAATCCACTGCTTTATATATCTGGGATTCTGTCACAGGCAGGACCGAGTTAGGACTAAATACACTCTGTGCTTAACTGGGGACAGACAATGCAGACAGACACAGGACAGCAGAGCGTTTAACGTCTGAATTGCACTTGAGGCACTGGCCTTGCTTCCACACGGGTTTGCTGTATTTTTGCTGAATATACCCCAGGTATCGGAGTACTGATCCCAACCGTGTCCAGCATCCACATCGTACCTCTGTAACTGAAGGGTTTGCAGTAAAGTGGGCTGGGCAGGAGCAGAGCAAATGGATTCTCAAACCAGCAAACAGCAGTGTCCCTCCCACCCTCCTGGGCAGCACCCCTGCCCCAGGAACACCAGGATGCTCAGAGATAATACAGCTAGAGAGAGGCAGCATCTTCACAGGATGGGGCTCCAGTAAACGATAGGGGCCAGAACCAGTGTGAGCCAAGAGGTAAGAATAAGCACTGTCCCACTGGGGCTTAGGAGGAACCTGGAAGGTTATGAGGAGCAGTGCTGTACCTGAGAGGAAGCTGAGACAGAAGGGACACCAGCCTCTCGCTACAGGACTCAGGTTGGCTAATGTTTGTCAGGAGGGGCTCGGGGGCACAACGGGGAGTGACAGGACAGCACAGCTGCAGTAGCGGTCAATCTGAGAAGCCAAAATCTCCAGGGGTTGGCAGCAGCTGGGTGTCTCCTTCCCCTGGAGATTCTCTGTTCCAGTTCCTAGAGTATGAGCACCCCTTTCTTCAGCACCTGCACTTTAAGTTCTTAAATTTGCAATTTATTTTTTTTTTAAAAATACCCCCGTACTTTAATCACGAAAAACCAGTCCCCGCCCTGATTCTACTAAAAACATGATTGTCCGTAGCTGGAGGCTTATTGAACAACCTCACCTCATCACCACTGAGTTACTCAAATGTCCAATTACACAGCAGGCAGCTCACCCTTTAGGTAACACAACTACAAAAACTGGATGTGCTCTCTGGTCTCCCCCTCCTCCAGAGAGCTCCGTTACTTTTTCCTAAGCGCCAGCGCTACTCCGACGGCCACAGCCAGAATGGCGACGGCGGCAGCCCCGCCGTACAGCAGTATCGATTTCCCTTCTGGCAATAGGATAGGCTTCTCCTCTGCAGCTGAGGATTTCTCTTCTATTTCTTCCAAATGGCCCTCTTTCCCTGCTTTTTTTTCCCCTGGAAGCAATATTTTCTCTGGTTCTGGTGCAGCCTTTTCTCCTGTTGGGGCCGCCTTTGGGACAGGTTTACTTAACACGGGGGTTTCAGGTTCAACGCGCTCTTCAGCTGCTTTTCCCTTTTCCTCCTGTTTTGCACGCAGCGGTGCAGAGGGCTGTGCTTTTTCAGCAGTTTCAGGAGGTTTTATTTCCTGTAAGGGAGCAGAGGTTTCTGGAAACGCTGCCTGCATGGTCTCTACAGCACCAGCTGGCACCACCGCTTCCTCAATCCCCTCTGGGATCTCTTCCTTCTCCACGTGAACGATGTCGGAGTTGGAGGAGTTGTTCTCGCTCCTCTCTTCAGCCCCTCCGTTGCTGTCCAGGCTTTTGACCTCTTCAGGATCCATGGCCACCTGCTGCCAGGACTCAGGGCCCAGGGACACGGGCAGGCTCTCCGTGTGCCAGCTCTGGCTCGCCGACAGGGACACGGGCAGGCTCTCCGACTGCCACGACGTGGTCACCGTGGGGGACTCCGGGGGGCTCACCTGCCCTGAGTTGTCACTGGTCAGGATGTAGATGTCATTGCTGTCCTCTGCAATGAGCCCCGGGTACTCCTCCTCTTCCGATTCCAAAGTGAACACTGTTCCCTGGGAACAACAGGGGGACACAACAGTGAGTGATGGCATCAGTGTTCCCTGCCCTGTACAGGACACAGCAGAACAGGACACCTGGAAACCTGGTGTGTTGTGGCAGGGAGAAGAATTATACATGAAAGGCCTCATAAAATCAGGCCTGCTCTATTAAATTAACAACTAGCCTCTCATCCCTTCTTAGTGCAGTTAAGCAATTTGCAAATCCCCACGTGAAAACAATCTTGGTGTGAAAGGTTCATTAACACAACAGCCTGTTCTGGGGTTGAAAACTAAGTGTATCTGTGTAAACAACAGGATCTGTTCCATGGGAACCCATAAAAGAAGAGTGTAAACAACCTGAATCTCAGCACACACACAAATCACCTTCTGACCAATAAATGAAGTGTAAGAAAACACAGAATCCTTAGGCTGGAAGAAACCTCTGGCCAAAAGAACCGGCCCATGGGTGCTGCACACAGGATGTGTGCAAACTGTAAAATAAGTGATGTGAATAAAGAAGTGGCTTTTCCTGCATGAAGGAAACGGAGTCTCAGCTGGCTTATTACAACATTGGTGTGCTGGAGGAAAGGTGAGAGGGCTGTGCAGGAGCAGCAGCTGCCTGACCTACACTGCAATGGAGATTACAGAGCCCAGCTGCTCCAGCTGTCGTGTCCAGGGAATGGAACCCCTTCCACAAGCTCTGCTGGGATTCCTCCTTTCCCTGATGTCACTTTATCACCATGACATCACCCAAACACACCCCATGGTCATTAATGACCTTACAAGATTCATCATCCAGCTTGGTAAGATGTTCAGGAACTAAACTGAAACAATTCAAAGAGTTCCCCAGGGAAAGCATTAAAAGCAATTAAGCTTTTCACCAACCATTTGAGGATCACCACAAAGTCTTAACTGAGAATGAAATAAAAATGAGTAAAGCATTACATTTGTGGAAAAGTTCAGACACCAACCACATGCCAAACCCAAAGCAAGCAGTCACTAACAGTTCAAGACTCCAGTACCCTCTTGAAAGTCATGTTCCAATAGAACTCTTTTTTTTTTTTTAATGCAGCTCAGGCCATTAAAACAAAACAGAGCTCTAGACATAGGAGGAAGCAACCAGCAGCACAAATTAAGGGCAATGGAAGAGCCAAGAAAGTGAAGTAAAGGCAGATCCAAAGAGATCAAGCCCTGAGCTGTGTGGGCCAGGGCTCCCAGTGTGGGAGGACAGGACCCCAAAGCTGTCCTGTTCCAGCAGACACCACAGAGCAGCACAGCAGGGGCTCAGTCACTGTCCCCTGCTGAGGATGGACAGGCAGCCTGCTGCCCACACACTCTGAGACTCTACACTCACTCCTTTGACCAGCTTTTGCCCTGGATGTTGTTAAAGGAGGAAATACTATCACTGGAATATAAGCCACTGACAGACACCTAGGATCAAAGTCCATTTTTTATTTCCACAGGTGACACAGACTCAGAAAAATGGCAATTAAACAACAAAATAATTAGGGGTAAACCCTGCAGTCTCACAAACCTCTGTGCTATCCTCCTCTGTGTTCAGCTCTCTGCTTCCACAAATCAGGATGAATTCATTTCCTGTCCACACCACATCACAACACACCAGAGCACGCCTGTGCTGTGACATTAGCAGGACCAGGGACACACCACTGATAACAGCCCTGCTCTTAACATTCCAGTGGAAATGCACACAGGCTGCTGGGACTCACTCAGCATCAGGCATAGACACAAATATTCCAAAAACACACTCTGGTGATCGTAGCAAAAATATACCAACAAAGGCTACATTGAGATGGCCTGAACTGCCCAGAAGTCACACACTGTGCACTGGTGAAAGCCAAGAGGCTTCGAGCCGTGACTCAGCAGCCACCTGTAGTCAGTGAGGACTGCCCTGAAATTAAAACCAACCTGGTGCTTCTAAATACATACTTCTGTGAGATTTGCTTCTCGCAAAATACAGGCAGGATCTGGGCACATCCAGGACAAACTGTTTTGGAGAGGGTGAGGAAATGAAGGGGTGGCTGTACAAGGAACACGGGCCATGCTCATCATTTCCAATCCTCATTAATACACGTACCAACTACACACGCAGCCTGCCTTCAGCAGGAGGGAGGGCCAAAGGGCTCAAGAGTTTTATTGTTCCTTTTCTCATGCAAACCGCACTGACCTCAAAAGAGTTATCAGCTGCTGGCTCCCGATAAATCAGAGCCTTATGCAGCCTGGCTGATTCCTTTCTGTCTCTACAGACAATTTACCTTCCGTGTCAGTGCCTCAGGGACACAACTCCCCGGGCTTGCACAGCTCCCCCGTGGCTGGGAAGGCTGGGGCACAGCTGACACTGGCAGTGGGTAATTCCAGCACCTTCTCGTTAAAAGCTTAGGAAGCTTTAATTGAAAATCCAGACAGTAATAGGCATTATTTAGGATACACGATTAATATTTCTTGAGCTGAATTAAGATTTAATACATAAAGTCAAGCGGATAAAGCTCGGATTTTGTGCTGGTTCAGTTGAGGTTTGCACTTTGGTGGGTGTTTTTTTTCCTTTTAAAGCAGCTGCGATAAAAACTGAATGACATTTAGGACAATTCTCTTGATTCATCTACAGATGTGACCCAGAAGCAAAGCTCCAACAGGCAGATTATTTCAGGACAGGATGGAAGGATTTTTAATAACCTGAGCAGGCCTTATATAAGCCCTACACTTTAGATTTAGTAGTAAGGTACGTATGTAACAATGCTTCTGCAGGTGAAGGCAGCACTGTTAACAAATGTGGCACACCTGCCCTCAGGAGGGGCTACAGCCAGCGTGCTGCAGGGTGAGCCACTCTGGACTACAGCAGGATAACAAAATAATGAAAAAAAAAAAAAAAGTCTGCAAGCTCCTACAATAATATAGTATAGAACTGTTATTTAAAAACATCTCTTAACTTTCAGTTACAATTTAAAGATAAACATAACAAACCTCCCTCAAAACATAGAAACTGACCCTTAGGTTGTCTATATTATATTTCATAGTTTTCCAATATGTTTATTTTTAAATGTATACAAACAAACAGGCTCATTACCTATAGTATGTATTTGCTAAATATAAAACCTTTAACTACCCATGAGGAAAAAAAATCCGTATTTAAAAAAGTGATAATTTCAGCATGATTTATGCAAAGCTGCTTCTGGCGCCAAAAGCTATTCAAATCAAAATTCTGAACATAATTTTATTCTCAGATAAAAGCAACTCTTTTCTCTACCAAAAACAGTAGTAGCAGCACACATTGCATCTATAATGAGGACAAGATAAGATAAGAACAGAAGAGATCCCCATTAAGGTATCCGACAGAGCATTTGCTGCATCTTAGAGCAGGCTTTGAATGCCCTGCCCTGGAAACTCCAAAGACCAGGAAAATGCAAACCAGCTGTGTTTAACTGCTTCTTTCAGGGTTTGATTTTAAGTGTTCTTAAAAGCTCAATTGGTCTCTTTGGTTCAGTTCTTAAAAGAATAAACAATGAGTGATGTGGATAGGCAACTCACACCAATCTCATTTCTGAAGGCACAAAAAAGTCCACCTGAAAAATATACAAGCCACCAGACCCTGATTTTGTCCAACAAAGGAAAAAATTCTGTACAGGTCAGTGAGTACCACCAGGGGAAAAAATCTCCATGTTCCCTGAGCTTCAACTCCTCAACATGAAACTAAACAGAGCCACATAAAATCCCTGAGAAAAAGAGTATCCTGAGGTTCAAGAGGAAATGCTGGCAGAACAGAGTGTCCCAGGAGAGCAATCTTGGCTATAATAAAAATTTCAAACACTCAACTCAGCTAGAAAGTTTTTTAGATGAGGGCACTGACTATCCTCTAACACAGCCTATCCCAGAGAGAAATGAAGCTCCAGAGGCGTTTGGACAATGCTCTCAGGCACAGGGTGTGGTTCAGGGCTGGGACTCAGGGATCCCTGTGGGTGCCTTCCATTCAGGATATTCTGTGCTTTTCCCCTTCCCCACACGAACAGTGTCACTGCAATGAGCACTGGGAACCCATCAAAGGCATCTGTGCTTAAAACCCAGAGTCTGAAAAACAAGAGTGACGAACTGGCCAATATCCAGGGATCCTAGGGCATCTCCCACAGGGAAAGAAGCAAACTTCCCACAACAACAAACTTCCCACGAGCTGGGAATGTGCTCATTCATGGTCTGTAGCTGTGGCAGAGGAGCAGCTGTATGCTGGAGCAGGGAGCCTGTGCCCAGGAATGCTTCACTCCCAGCTGGGTGTGCCCAGGCTGCAGCTCCATCTGCTCCCGTTATACCAAACCCTCTCAGACCCTCGTGGGTACCTGACAGCATCACCTGGATAATCCTTCTGAGAAATGGATTATAAAGGAGCTGCTGACAACACTCAGGTCCAGAACAAAACATTATAAAATATAAAGAAGCCCCAAAAAGCCCTCAGGCACTTACTGTGCCTCTCTGTTCATCCTTCTGAAACTGTCAAGAGAGGTGGAGCCAAGAAAAAGAGAGCAGAGTTCTCACAAATAGGACTGCACTTTTCATTAAGGGAAAAAACAGGAAAAGAAGGACAAGTGAACCACATCAAAGCACTTTGATATTGCAGCCACTGCTCTCATTCCCTTCCAGGAATACTTTTGCTAGAACAGCCTGCATAAACGATCCTCTTCCATCCCTGCCTTCCAACATAACCTCTACAACCTGCAGAAAAGTCAGCACAAAGCAAGCAAAGTTTCAGTCTTATGGGTTTTAAATGAGGTAAATTCAGTTATTTATAGACCACTTCTTCAGATTTGAAGCTGTTGAAACATTAAAGAGAAAGGAGATCTTGTTGCTCCTTTACTATTTAATGTCCTTCTTCAGCCACAATACCAAAAAATTAAAAAAAATCTGCTACTGTACCGAAGAAATTACTTTGCTGCAGTATTCCATAAAAGCATAAATTCTGAAAGGAAAACTCCTTTCTAGGACTCCTCTAACTAGACTGTCCTTTCTTGCCTCTCTGCCACATTAAACTTCTCCCTCCTCCAGCAGAGCACGTCTCTCTATTTTGCATTGTCATTCCCAGGGCAGACACCTGGGCTGCTGCAGGAGGAGATTGTCATCTCTGAAAGCACAAAATGACCACCTCGCTTCCCTGGGATAACAATTGCCTCTCAACTCTCTGTGTCCTCCAGACTGTTAACACTCCCTGATAATGATATTATTCACTCACCAGCAGCAAAGAAAACAACTAAACCAGCTGCAAAGCCCCAGACAAAACACTGGAGACGCAGAGAAAACAGCTCCTCTAAGGCTGAGATAGGAAACTGTAAACACTGTGTACATTTCAAGCAAATTTTACTCCCTTCAACATGGGCAGTTAATTAGTTAAATGCAAATTGAGGTCTGAACTGAATGAGAGAAGACCCCTGGGAACAAGAGACAATTTCTGCCATGGGTCACAAATATAATTCCCAGGCTTGAGAAGAAAGGTTATTAATTGCATTTTGATAAAAAGGTTAAAACAAGGAAAAAGCAGAGGGACTGGTAACAGAAATGGGAACCTGAGAGAAAAAAAGGCAGCTAGTTTCCAAGAAAACTTACACTATTTCCTCCTTACAGACATTCCTAGATACTTCTACAAGGATGACATCTAACCATGGAAAATAGGATCTGCAGAACTTTAAAAGAAATAAATTATTTGGGAAGGGGTGGGAAAGGAAGAGGGAAAAAAATCCTTACCAACGGAGTGGTCTTACTGTGCACTTTTCCAGGAGACCAAGAATTGCTTCTGATGCAGCAGCACAGCCCAGGAGAAGTCACAAAGCAAAGAGGCAGGGGAGGTAGGAGGGGAGAAGGGAGGAGAGATGAGGGAAGGGGTGGGGAGAAGAGGAAAGGGGTGGGGACAGCATGTGCACACTGCTCTCTGTTTGCTGAGCCCTAACACTACTTTTTGGAAAGAAAAGAACAAAGCTACATGTAAATCCAGCTGGGTGGTGTTTTGCAATGCTCAAGATAATAAAGGAAGGTCTTAGTAGGACCAGGGGATCTACTAGTCAGGAGGAAGGAATGTGTATCCCCACAGGTGTCTGTTTAGAGGACCTGGAATGCCAACACGATTTTTACTCCAAAAGAGAGATGGTACTAAAACTTAGGAGTCAAACACATAAATGCAAGAGCTGCAGCCAAATCTGTCACAGCAATTAGTGAAAGAGGGGACATAAGACTACAGCAGCCATTCCCTCACCAACCCAACCAACCCACCAGTACATCCCAGGCCCATCAGAAGTCACCGATTTTAATGCCTGCAGGGAGAATGGAACACTCATTGTTTCAACACACCATTTCAGCATCATATCTCTGTGGGACTGGCATGGAAAATCATAAAGCAGCTTGTCATCCTCCAGTATATCAAATTTCTCATTTTCCAAAAGCCATGCCAGTTTCTTGAAATCTGCTGCTAATGCACAGCTACTCAGTTTGTAAACCTTTACTCCCTTGAGCTGGAAATTCTGCTTCTAGTTAGCTGTCTGCCATGCTCACTCAGATGCTTTCCTGTACCTGCAAACCTCCTGAGCTCCCAAGGGAACCTGCAGGCATGCAGAACCCTGGGAGCTCTTGCAGCTGCATTGTGGCTGCACAGAATGATGCAGCAGATGGATGACACAGCTCTGTGCAATTCTGACTCCACAGATCCACAGTGAGGCACAGCAAGGGCTCAGCTGACCCCTTACCTTTGACTGGCTGCTCCCCTCCTGGCAAAGGTTGACTCCAATCCAAAAATTGAGGAAGATCCCAAATTACATGGTGCCAAGGGATGAGACAGCACCAGAGACACTACAGAGTTTTTCAGTTCTGCCCCTGCAAAGCTGACTCCTGTGAAGCTCTCCTCTGCTCCAGATCCACAGAAAACCAGACAGACTATTCTTGCATCTCACTTCTAAGCAAGCTCTTAGCAGCTGCAGGAAAGACCTAACTTCATACAGCTCCAAAATAACACAAAAACAGAACCTCTTACTGTCACAGCAACATGAGTCACTGGAAACTCCCAAGTTTACACACTGCCCTTATGGCTCGAGCAAATTATTACTGACAACTTGATCCGGCACACAGAGCCCCTGTGGCAGATGCTTATCTTAAAAAATGCAAACACTCCAACGCTTCTGTGTGGCCACCAGCCTGCCAGGCTCCTCTTGCCCTTCTCAGAACACCTCTGCCATCCTGGGGGCACGCCCTGCTCCCAGCACTGCCATCCCACAGCCTCAGAACAAACCCACAACCACGCCACAGGGTGAGAATGAGGCTTTTCCTTACAGGGAAGAAGAAATACAATATAACCATATATATCCCCTTCCCCCACAAAAAGCCAAGTGCCCAGTGGCTCCCCAAGCCCATCCCCAGAGCAAGTCACAAAGGTTAGTGCAGCTACATTAATTCATCTGGAAAGGATTTTCATCACCTTGTCTCTTTCCTCGCCTCTTGTGCTGTTTCAAAAATAGCTCTGCCTTGTTGGCTGCACTGCCCGTGTCAGTCTGATTTTCTGCCTGGCTGGATGTGCACAGACAGGCTGGGAGCCTGCTGGACACCACCACCCAGATCTGTGCATCCACACACACCCAAACACACAGCACAGCCCCTCCCCAGGCCAGGCTGGAGAGCTGCTGGTTTTCAAAAGCTTTGAGGTCTGTGAAGTGTTTACAGCAGGCCTCAAAGAGGGGCTGGAGAACACAGCACAGCCCTTTTGGAGGTCAAAAAACAGAAGAAAGCCAAAACATCGATCTGTCTAAAAGCTGCAAGTAAGGGCCTGCCCTGGAATGAGAATACCTTGAGATATGAGTGCATTTATCAAATGACCTCAGGTCATTTGGCTGCGTGCTGTGAGTGCTTCTGTCCATTCCAGACAAACAATCCCTCTGCAGACCCTGAGAGCTGCTCTCCACAACTGCCAGGAAGGGAACGGGTAAAGGAGGTGCAGACGTGCACAAATTCTGGAACAAGCTGCTCTTCCAAAAAAACCCTCAGGTAAACTCTTCAAATACGAGAAGCTTCTGAATGAGATTTTTCCTGCTGGTACTTTTTTATCACTGGGTTTCCAGGAACAGCTTTTCCTTTTAGAATAAGTCAGCTTGCTGGAGCCATTTCACAAATCCCAGATTAATTCCATTCAAATCAGGCATTCTTCCCAAACCCAGCAATCTTAGGCTCAGCCCTCAAGACCCAGCTCATCAGCTGTGAGCTGCCTTTCTGAAGTATTTCTAAATGAAACTTTCTCAGCATGCCATGACTCAGGAACACTGGTTACCATGAATTAAAGATTTCTACCAGGAAAAATGCAGCACAAAGAAATCCTGATTGCTTATTCTATGCATGTTATTACACAGCTATAAACTCTAATATGCATTAGCTATCTTATCACTTATTATAAAAATAAATTAGTACTTATTGACATTTCTCTATTAAGTGCTCCCCAGTTACTTATCTGCTAAGAAACTCTGAAATTTAAGAGAAGGAAAAAATCTTTCCCAGCAGTCACTAGAGGGTGAAGATACCATTAAAAAGAGGAGCCTCTCAGGCATATCACCTCTTGTTATGGGTGTCTGCTTCCAAATGCAGTGCTCCACGTATATTAACATGTATTAAAAACTCACCATACTGCAACAGATTAGCACCTTAACACACACAGTATGAAAATTAATTGTTATCTGACACCTAAGGGCCTCTTCAATTTCAAAAGCAATCCAACAAATCAGACATGCAGAGAACTGGAACAGACTGCCTGGGCAAATTGTGGACTCCAGTTACACAGGTCTTTAATATCAATATCAGAAATGAATGGGTGAAACTCAGTTCTGCCTTGGGGCAGAGAAGAGAAATAGATTATTGCCCAACATTCCTTTCTGGTCCTGACCTCCTGATTATTTTTTTATTTATTTTTCTGAGTCATTCCTTCTTGCATCTGGCTTACTTCTAGCAACCCCTCTTAGCTTTCACTCCTGCTAGGATCTCACTTAGAAATGAGCTCTTCTTACCCATCCTCCTTGTTGAATGATATAATCTGCAGAATAATCTTCTAGATATGTCACTCCAAAGTTCACAAGGGCACTCAGAGGCTCCTGGCCCCGTCTGGTCAGCTCCATCAGAAATTGTTGTAACAGAACCAGGGGCACCAGGACCTTCAAAAGACAAGAGTTGTGAGTAAATACAGAAAGCATTATCAATACTACTGTGCAGCTAGAACAGAATTCATGTGTCCCCAGAAAAAGTCTGAATATACCAGGGACTATACACTTCATTTCTGAGAAGACACAAGGCAAACACATAATCATTAAAAAAGAAGCACAATCTGGTAAGCAAAACCCTACAGTCTCACTTGAGAATCCCACAGAACACCACTGCAGTGTTTTCTTAAGCCCCACTTTTTTCCCAACACAGGGTTCAGGTAGAGAAGGAGGTCCAGAACTTGCTACCCCAGAAGTGGAAAGATAGAACATCACAAATAACATGAAGGGATCTGTATCCAAATGCAAACAGCAAACTCACACCCATTCTTGAACAGGAACTCTGCACTAGGCAGTCTCTTTAGAAGATCACACTTGCCTTTGAGGCAGGACAGAAACAAACACCTCCACCCAGCAGCATAACACCACAAACGTTTAAAATGACAAACACAAAGCCCTTTCCATGTCAAACTCTCCCTCTGATGCCAAATTTAACACAGAGAGATCTTCCCTCATTTCCTCCTCCCATTCCTCTTTAGAAACCTTTTAACTGAGTGCTAAGCCTGAACCTAAATTGCTCTGGAAGATGCAAGGCAATGAATCCACCTCCTTCCCAGTATATGGTTCTAGACACTTCCTTCTGAAACGATGTTTTTGTTTATTAAAACAACATGCAGTTGAACTTTTAAACTCTAAATTTATTCTCCTAGAACATGCCAGTGACCCTCTGGGCAATGTTTATTTGCAGCACCTTGCCAAGGTCGGGAAACTGGTATGAGCTGAAGTTGTTAGCATCTGAAAAAGCATCTTTATGACACAAGAGAAAAACATTTGTTTTACTGCATTTTAATTGAGGCAACTGCACTGCACATCTGTTCACTGTGCAGACTGGAATGCTGTTTGCAGCTGCACAAGGGGGATGAAGGCTCTACTGCTGCTCATACTCAACTTCTAATGCCTCTTTCCTTTTCCAATCTCTTCCCTCATCAGCCTGGTCTTCTTTTCTGTAAATACCCTGCACTACTGTTACCAGAACTCACACCTTAGGGTGCAAAGTTGGAGGAAGATGAATAAGCAAAGTAAGCCAAAAATCAGATTTGTACTGAATTCATGGTGTCATCACACTGAGACTGACTACTAAAGCCAGACAGGGCCTAAAAATGCCCATAATCTGATAAATTTAAGATGATTAACAAAGACTGTGGCAGACAGGTTATAGCACTGTTGTTCTGTGATGAACATGTAACACTGGTAACTGATAACACATCACTAGGATGTCATGGTACCAGAAGTTTAAAACTGTTTGAATTTTAAAAGTGTTGGAGTTTTTGGGCTTCTTGCAATTAATCTCAACTCAGAGGCAGAAGAGGTGCAAGATCACAGTGCACAGATATGAGAAGCAGGTCAAGATGAGCTGTCATGAGGAAGCTTCAATCTTTTTGGATCAAAAAGCCTCAAGATGTCAAGCATTTCTCAGAGGCTTTGGGCACACCCACATAACTCTACAGCAGCATGAACACTGAGATCTCAAAATATTTGACATTTGCTGTAAGCTGAAGGCAAGAGACACAAAGGCAAGGAATTTACAATATTGTAAATTTAAATGTACACAAAAAACCCAAAGAATGTTCAGAGGCTTTGAGGAAGCTATACTTTTTTGAGGAAGCTATATCCAAAATTATTGCAGTTCTGTGTACCCTTTGTCTCTTCTTTCAACTCAAAATCAATCTAATTCTTCACATGATTATTTCTTATATTTTTATTGCATTATCTTTGCCCCCATTAATCAGTAAGAATGAGACAACCCTAAGATGACTGCCACCAGTTCAACTGGCTCTCAAGAACAGTATCTGTTATCTTTTCAGATGTTGCACAACAGTGGGATTATGCATTTTGGATATATGTATATAATATTCAGTTTTAAGCAAAAAGCATAAAAAACTCAGCAATGGAATACTTGATTTTTTTATTATGTTCATTTTATTACAGAAATTCAATTTGCCTGGTCTGAGGTGGTTTGGAATTTGGTGGTGTTTTTTTTGTTTTGTGTGGGGTTTTTTTCTTTTGGTTTTTTGGGTGGTTTTTTTTTTGGTTTGTTTGTTGTTTGTTTTTTGGGGGTTTCTTTGGTGTGGGTTTTTTTGTGGGTTTTTTTTTTTTTTTTGGGTTTTTTTGCGTTTTTTTGTTTTGGGGGGTTTGGTTTTGTGGGTGTTTGTTTGTTTTGGGGTTTTTTTTGGTTTTTGGTTTTTTTTGTTTTGTTTTGTTGTTTTTTGTTTTTTTTTAATGAGAGCCTTATTTCAAATAAAAGATGACCCTTTTCCCTTATAGAATTCAACATCAGTATGTTTTTCTAACAGCTTCTTTAGAATAAAAATTAAGCTGAGCTGAGATGGCAGGAAAGGTATCTAGATTTCCTCTGTTACAAAACACAATCCTGATCAAGATGATAAAGGAAATTAAAAGGAAATGAAACCAACACAAACGTATTCCATCTCCTCAAAACAAAGATTATTGAAGGAACTGCTGGGCATTCCTGGAGCTCCAATCTACCACAAAAACAACACAAACAGATGCTGTGCTGGGGTACAAACTTTCCACTCTGCTTTGCTTTTGGACTATAAGTTTTGTAGCAAGCAGAGTTGATGACAGAGATGTCCTGGACGATGCTCTCCACCACAGGCTGAAGGGAACCAAAATCCAGGAGCTGCAGAGGCTGCAGGAAGCAGCAGCAATGATCACAAACCCCTAAAGCAGCCCATGCATCCATCCAGGGCTGCATCTTCAGGAGGTGGGCACCCAGAGCATATGGACCTGGGAAGCCCCAGCACCTCCTCCTTTGCCAGCTGAGCCACAAGGATTGGTTTTCTGCTTGGTTTTCTGCTTGGTTTTATGCCTGGTTTTATGCCTGGTTTTAGCTTCCACCAGATGAAGAGTGAAATGTGCTTGCTTAAGCCACCTTCTTCATAATCGTATTTCATGGTTGTTTAAACCAAAACGCTGTGAATCACAAGATGACAAATTGAAAGAGCACACACATAAAGCAATGATAATTGCTGGAGCCATGGGCAGTAACTTGTCATGCCATGTTTATTAAACTGTTTTACAAGTGCCCACACCCTTGGTTAGATGAACAGTTTCTGAAGTAAACAGGGAAATCCAGTCAGGGAAAAGTCTTCCTTAAAAATGTAGAGGGGGGAAACATTTCTTGCTGTATTTTAAATTTAAGTCTGTATTTTAATACTCAAATTGTGATTAAATTGCAAGTAGTTACTTTGTTCTTTCATTCTGTTTTTGATGCCCACGGAACCCATTAGAGAATGATTAAGGTGATGAATTTGTATGATTAAAGAAAGATGACTCTGGGAAGAGTAATCTACTCATTCTACATTAAAAGTATTTTAAGATAATTCATTTAAGGACTTGCATTTTGTTTAAAAAAGAAAATTCCTACCGTTTGAGATAACTGCTCTTGAAACCAGGTAGGAACACCATCCCTACGTTTTCTGAACAATTTAAATATCATGAAGACATTCTCAGTTTTTATTTTCACCATGTTCAGCACTCTTTTTTATACCTATTTTAAACCTGGCATTGGAGGAGGGAAAGAGTAGAAAAGTATTATGAAAAAACTGTCTCAGATTTCGTTCCAAAACTGCTGCAGGAATTAACCTGTCTAGGGAATTAAAAAAAAATAGTCAAGCAACATGTCTAACTTTTCATTTTACCAAACTAAGGAAGACTGATCTAACACTTCCATTCAGTTACCTCCCCACAACGTTCATATCTACCACTCTGAGAGTGCAATTTATTTCATACTAAAACCAAGTTCTTGCTACTCTCAGCCCTCTGTGAAGCACAACTGCACCCAGTACAAAGAATACAGACATCAAAGAGACAAAAGACACATCCCAATGCAAGTCCCTGGTCTGGTACCTTGCTCCATCCACTGGCATGAGCAGCTGCCTCCTGAGTGCGCTCCCGGTACTCCTGATACGTCACCGGCCTGCAGAAGTTAAACCAACACTGAAAGTTATAAAAGGAAACAAAAGAATGTGAATGAAAGAAAGCTCTCAGTTTCTAGAGAACAAAGTATTTTCACATGTATTACAGCAAGTAATTTTCAACAGCTAACGAGTCTTGTGTTTCAGACATAAAACATCAGCACCAGCATGGTCAGGAAGGAATCATTTTTCTCCCACCTTACACACTTTGATATAACTGATTAAGTGAATTTCCTAATAATTTGATACTCTATAGCTTAAAAGACATTAGATCAGTAGGTTCTCTGATATGCCAGAAAGTTTTTAAGCTCTTGCATTTTTTTTTTAATAATCTAAGATTTTAAAGACAGAAATTTCCACTAAGAAATTCATACCTGAGCTAGAGGCCAATGCAGAGTAAAGTTTTGTAAACAATACAGGCTATGGATTAACACAGACTGTTCAACTGCATTAGCATTATGTTAAGAATTGAAACCTTTATTTGCAAGAAACAACACTTTTGATCACAAACCCCCTTCATACTTCAGGAGTAACCTGTATTCTAGATTTATCCCATCTCTGCTTCTCTGAATTGAGATGAGGAAACTCCTCTCCTCCACACTTTTTCCTCCAAGATCATTTGGCATCTAAGAGTCAATACCAGCAAAGGCTTCTGCCAAGTGACAGCAGAAGATGCTCTGCTTCAAAAGCAGCTGTCCTCAGCCAAATCACTGCAAAAGGGAAGTTCAGACTTCATTTAATGGGAATAGTGGTGACTGGCACTGGACAGAAACTGCTTATGGAACTCCAGGAACCTGTCGTGATCTAACAGCTACTGTACCCCAACATTGTTTATATGCATGTCAGAGGGCAGGGAAATATAAACCAAATTAGTAAGTATTGCATCAAACAGCACTACAGCAACAGGGGGGAAAGTACAGAGTTAAAGCAACAGGGGGGAAAGTACAGAGTTAAAGCACAGTGGGGAAAACATAATTTGGGTTTGTCATTTTAAGGGCACTCTCTTGACTTCCTTGGCACATTAATTCTTTGAAGCCAAATCTAAATCAATCAGTGGGATGAGAAGAGCAGGAACAGCTGCAGGAAGGATATTATCCAGAGATTAAACAGTAATTCTACTTTGCCTTAGAAAAAGGCAACATGGTTTCACAGGCATTTCTGACTTTATGTATGTACATAAACATTACTTAGAAAGCAAATATTTTCCTATAGGAAACAGCAAGCCTGGAACACCAGAATATCAGCAAGCTAGAACCACTGAAATGCAGGGCTGCATTTATGCAACTCTTCCTAAAGCAGCACCTTCCAGCTCCAGGCTCTGGTACCAACACATTTTGGAGGTCACTCAGAAAAGCCTCAAGCAGTTCATTTGAGGCCATTAAATTTCAGGCTGGTAATGTGTAACAGAAAACCAAGCAACTACAACAATTGTATCAATTTGCAAAGACGTTAATTAAGACACCAGCATGCCAAGTGCTATTTACACAATAAGCTTGAACTGGCAGGACAGCTGTTAAGGCACCAAGGGCCCACATCTGCTTCAGATGTGTACATGAAAGGTGCTCACAAGGTTTTAACTACCAACCTCTCAGGGAAACTCTCCCACTCATCATGGGCCAGACCACAAACAAACCTTCAGCTCCTCTCTAAAGACATTATTGAGCCCAGCACTCATGAAAGTGGCAATGGCAGCTGCCAGCTTCACCAGCAACTCAAACTGCTTGAAACAGCCTCAGAAATTCAGTAACAAAAGCTTAGAAAAAAAAGAGAACTTACATTGCTGCAGAGAGCAAATACCACAAAGAAGTATTTGCACATTACACCGCAAAACAAAACAAACCCAAAACAAAACCCCAGCCAGATAAAGGAAGATTGAAAAAGAAGGAAATGCAATACAAGATGCAGTCCCAACTTGAGCATTTCAGCAAAAGGAAGCACCTCTGAAAAAGCCAATGGAAACTCACTTGCTAAGCAAGCTCTGCAGTGCTTTGTGCAGATGTTCCTTCAGCTCCTGGGACACTTTCTCCCCCAGATGAGCCAGGCAATCTTCTATTGAGCTCTCTGGATTGGCAGGGCTGAACACTGGGGATGTGTGGCAGTCAAACCCCGTGGTGGTAAACGCTGAGAGAAGGAGGCACCAAAATAAAACAGATTCACAGAGGAACATCAACAGTCTCAGATTCCTTATCCTAGCAGTTTACACAGGTTACACGAGGGACAAAAAAAATCACAGCTCTGTAGTCAAAGCATGCAACGAACAAATCATAGTAAAAAATGCCCAAATACATTGTGAAAGTGCTGCTTACAAGGCAGAGATGACTTTGAGCTGCATTTTCCCACCAGCTCGTTTCCCAATTGCATCCTAACCAGCAAGTTTGCTGAATGTGCAGCTGTTCTCCCATTTTAAGCTGAAGCCAGCCCTGATGGAGCAGCACAAGAGCCTCTTTTCACAGTAAATTTGCCCACACATGGACATCTCTGCAGTAGTACTAAAGTATAGGGTTTTTTTAAATATTATTTTTTCATATAACCTTTTCCTTCTCCGTCTAAAATTTCTAAGGAAGCTCCATATGAATGAACTTAAAAAGCTCCAGAGTGTTTCTATTTCAGACTTCTGATTTGCAACACACATGCAAAGCAAAGATGGGTTTGAAATCATTCCTTGCCTTGGGAGTCCTATAAAAGCCACATCTACAGGTCAAAGAACATCCCAAAAAATAAACCTGGTGGAAGGGAGAAATCTGACAGTTCAGGTCCACACTCCTTGAAATATTAACTCCTGAGGACTTCTGCCATCAAGTGCAGCAGCTTAAGGGATGTTTACTTTTCATTATTTATAGTAGCCTATTAAATGTCATCCAGTTGTTTGCTTTGGCCAGGCTCCACCACTCCAAAAGGTAATGTTTAACTATTTTACTCCATGTGACAATGTGTACAAATCTCGTGGGGGGAGGAGAATAAAGAGATCAAGTATTCAAAAATCTCTTTAACTGGAGTACCTGTTACAAATTAACCACCATTACAGTGCATAGAGACTATGGATTGAAACGGGAAAAGCTGAAGAGCACCTTCCAAGATTTCTTCATCAAGATGTTTTAGCTCCTCCTCGATTTCTGTCTTAATCTTCTCCAAAGCCTCTTTCTCCAGAGCATGTTGTGCTATAAGCTGTTGTTGAGTCCCTGAAAGAAACCAAGGACATCATTCAAATGTTTTAATTTATATTTCATACAAGGTAGATAATGGAACATAATACTGAAATAATAAGCATAAAGGAATTTGAGGTGAAAGTTCGATTTCAGACACCAACAAGTATGATTCCTCTAGAGGACTTATCACAAGTTTTATTCCACAAATCCAGAAACAGATAAACTTCCAGGCTTTTTCAAGGTAGAACTGGTGCTTTAAATTTAAAACAAAACAAAACAAAACAACTAACAACTGTAAGGCTACAAACAAAATATATAGGAACTTCAAAAGCAACATCTTCAGTTTAAGACCAAAATCAAACCAAGGCACATAAACAATTAGCCATTATACCTAATACACTTATTATCAAACTAAAACAAAGCAGACTGGCATAAACCTGATTTTTAGTAGCCAAATTGTATTGATGCCTGCAAAATCTACCACATTCTCAGAGCAATGGCATCAATGAAGAATCCTGAAACCTGTGAACTGTGCGTGATCTGCCTGGTCATGAGGACTCTACAGGCCACAATTTCACACTGGGTTCACAAGTCAGACTAGAGGCAAAGAACCTCACAATTGTCAGTCAGCTGTCAATTCTCCTCTCCTAGCCAAGAAATGTAGGAATTTGAAATGGCTGTATATCCCCAGAAGAATGCCATGATTTGGGATCACAAGTACATTTTCTATGTGCTGACTCCAGATATTGGTAACAAAAGGTTGTTCCAGCCACATCAGTCAGGGTTACACAGACTCTCAATCATCTTAATCATTATGCTGTGCCAAGACACACAAAACTATTTCCAAACAAACCCAGGTATTCAGGACATTGGAATTTCTCACCCTTTCTGCACTACACCAAAAGCTACAATTCTACCTAGATACCCTCGCAATGTTCTACTCCACAGACATTCTTCACTCAGCTGAAGAAAATAAAAAGGGAAAGATTTGTATCTATAATGGTGGTATCATCTGACTCAATTTCCTTATCACTTTCATTTCACATCCAGATCTTCAGTTAAGTCTTGTAACATTCAGTGTAGCTTTGTGGCACATCTTTTTTCATTCCTGTTTTGAAGGCACTAAACCATAATTTGGTGGTCTTGTGAATGACAGCTTTATAGCCTGTTTTCTTTGGTTTGTTTCTCTACTGGAACTCACTTCAAGCATGTGTCTTGCCTTCCCTTTTCTTCCACAATGGAAACATATCATCACTAAATTTCTTAAAAGAGTGTCTGAAAACCATAAAAGCACTTAACACACACAGATGTGTAATTAACTACACACCAGTGAAGTACACTGTGCATTTTCTGTATTTAAAAAACCACTACACAATAAGCTTTCAAGGTGTCCTACAATTGAAAAATATGTTAAAAATCCACATTACCAACCACTGAACATGTGTTAATGCTTAAAAACTCAGTGCAAGAATCCCTCTAAGCCAATGTATGCTTAAGTCAGCATAAAATATTTTCATATATTTCTGTGACCAGTCTAAAGGAACAAATGACAGCCATTTGACTTCACCACACATGTTCAGAATAACTTTACTTAGCTTCTGAAATCCCTTCCCAAGCAGTGCCTCTTTGCCACTCTGAGTAACAAACTCCAGAGAGGAGCAAACTGTTCCCCCCTTTGGTTAATCCCTGTCAGTCCCTGTCAGTTGTTTCTTTGGAGGACTGCAGCCCTGCCTCAGAGCTGAGTGCAACAAGTGTGTGAAGTGCCCTCTGTGAGGCTGTGCCCTCCCCGTGTGTGAGGGACAGAGCAGCCCCTGCTCTCACGGTGCTGTGACACTGATCACCCGTGACAAGCTGTCATACTTGATAAGAGGTCACCCGGAAAATGGGAGGAAGAGGAATTCCACTGCTGCCAGAGTACAAAAGAGCTGTTTAGATAACCACACTGCAGTCAGTGGTTTCCATCTCGTAACACCCTTTGCAGCAGCTGCTGATTCTGGGAGCACCTGACTGTTCAGTCATGCCAAAATATCAAAACCCTACCCCTCCCAGAGCAGTGACTCTGCACTCTTTATTCCCCTAATAAAGGACAGATTTCAGCTTTTTGCATCTCCTGGATATTGACTGCTACCAACAAACACTGCACACAGCACTGGAGAACATCAACAGCAAAACTCCTGTGAGGGGTGTCTTTTCTCAATTAGCCAACTTGCAAGCCACAAACAGGCAGAGGAAAACAGTAAACCCAGCTTATTTTAGATGAGATATTTTCATTATCAAAGATGCAAATGATCACACAGGAAATGGTGTAAGAGCCACCAGCACTGAATGCTTTTCTGTGCTCAAGAAATGCATTTGCCTCTTCTGGGCTTTTGGTAAACCAGCTCTGCATGGCTTCTTCCCAACCCAGAGGCACAACAAACCTGTTACGTGTTCTTACACAACCAAGTCAGTGCATTCTACTTTCTATTTATGGAATAAAGGTTCACTTTGGCACAATTATGTTCCTCTTAAGATTTTGGGGTTCAGGTATTTGAAAGTAGCCTAAAATGTAGAGGAAAATGTGTTCTGGAAGTCTATCAAGCACTGCATCAGGGAGCATCAGACTATGAAATAAATGTAATACTTCAGTAAAACTCAGTAACAACACCAGACTAACCCGTTTGCCAGGTTTGATCCCAGGAGGAGGGATGGGAAATCATTCATCACAGAGCTACAGAGTCTGCACATCTCATTCCGCAGTGCTTGAGCCAAAACTTCAGCTAACAAGGGACAAGAGCAACCATAAGGAGAGGCTGAAAAGATGTTATGCCTTTTTAGTTCAAGAGAATGAAGGATGATTGGAAAAGAAAACCACTGATGTCATAGATTGCTCCTGATTTCTTTTTCTTTCATGCCTGTAATTTTAATTTAGTAATATCTTAATTTTTGAGTTCTCCTAGGCCTCTATATTAACTTACGCACAGTTGACTTAAAAAGTTACTTTCAGCATGACTGTAATATTTCTTTAACATCTCAGACTTTTTAAAACATTAACTCCAGACTCTAAAATTACTGTAAGCACTGAGAAGTGACAAAGATATACAAAATCTCTTTACAAATGTATTTATCTGTTTCCTTTAATGAAAAGTACATCCATTACACCAGCAAACTCCAGACCATGGACTGCCACACATAGATGTGGCCACACATAGATGTAGCCCTCAATTTCAGAAATGTTTAAAAGAAGCTCTTTATAAACCATAAGAAGGCTCAGCTTAAAAGAAACAGAAAAAGTCTAAAATATTAAAGATATTGCCAACTAGCACTCTAATTTTTTTGTGGGCAGAGAGGAGGCTCAATCAAGTGGGAATTCACACCCCAAAAAACTCCATTTCCTTGGGAGGGAATAGCTCCCTTATTACCATGAACTGGACTGCTCTGACCTGCAATGTGAATCTTTACAGCCCAAACAGTTATGTTTTCCCCAAAACAAAGGTCTCTAACAAGTAAGTTCATGATCTAAGATAAAACAACCTAAAAAACTCAGTTTCCTACAAGCCAACAGTAGATACCACGTGTGTGGGAGAGCAGGAAAAAGGCTCAATCACTAACTACATACAGCACTTCATAGGGTGATTCCAAAAAGATAATAAATGGTCAAAAGGACACTGTGCACACTAATTGGATTAAAATACTGCGGATAGCATGCACCTCAAGGAAACTGTAAAAGTGTCAAAACCTTGCTCACCTCTTGACTAATCTATGTCACTGTGCAGTAATGGCACTAACTATAAATCTTTCAGATGCTCTGTAAACCAAGGGATTATTGAAGATTTTTCACTGTCAAGGAAAACACAGAAAAACAACTTTTCTTCAGAGTATTTGTCATAGCCACAAGCTCATGGGATGGTGTCAAGCAATGGGGAAGTAGATTAAAAAAGAGAAACAGATTAAAATTCACTCCTTGGTAAAATACAAAGAAACATTTCTAATACAAATACATTGAATGACAAAACCAAAGTACTTTGACTCACTTGAAAAGTTAATAATACTAACAACTGCAGCAGAGTGGAAGCTTCTGGAATGAGAGTGACTTCAGGGGAAAAAATATAGAGATGTTTTCCAGTAGTTAATAATAATTTTCTGTGTCTCAACCAGTACTTATAGGTATGACAAGAGTTCTGAAAAAATATAAAGCATCTCTCCACAATCTCATAAATAAACAACTGAGAGCTTGCACACATATTTAATATATGTACTCACCTGTGGCCTCAAACCACATCAACTTACACAGGTGATGTTACTCTGTGTTTTACAATTTATCTGATTTTCACATTCACCTACCTGAAAACCTACCAAAAAGTAAGAGAATTTACTGCTAATGGATTTTGCTTTTAAAAAACTGCAGGGACTGTTATGCAGAATCATTATTCGGGCAAAACTAATAGGAAAAATCTCTCAAAGCACTGGCCAGTTAAATTTGTAGGGTTTACCTCTGGAGACACTATAAAAATCCATTAGAGAACACTACAGAACTATATGTTAAAAGATTGGCTTGTCCAGTAAAACTGTATTTTTTTCAAGAGTCTGGAACACCATGGATGGCTCTCTTTAGTCCCTGTGCAGAAAAGAAGGTAACAAAATGAAAATTCCCAAGTGCTCATCAGGTGTTGATTTAGATCAACCTTATTTGCTTGAAGCCAGAAGTGATTTCAGTGCTTGTAATTGAAGCCATCCTTCTTGCAACAAAACCAAGAGACCCAAAAGGAGACAATGCAATGTAATTTTCTATGTAATTTCTCTGGATTTTCTATTCACTGAATAAAACCCCTCCAAAAACCATCAGTCTTTCAAAGCACATTAGGCCTGCAAAAAACAGAAGTTTTAACTGGAAACCTAGCAGCCTATCTTGAAGTTTTAGTCTTATCTCAGTTTTTGAAACAGAAAGACATACACCAGGAAAAAAACCTAGTACAAAATGCAGGAAAACAGAGGCAGATGATGGTAGGAGGGAAGGAAGGAGAACAAACAAAAGCATCAATCTCTCCTACAAGTTCTGGCAGAGATAAAATAGCACCACTCCTGCTGGGAAGGATCACTTTTTTGGTTGGGTGTTTTTGATACACTTTCTAGTTTAACTGGAGTGTTGAAACTTCACTGAAATATGGGAGACTGCAGCAGAAGGAGGCTCAAAGGAAATACAGAAATCCTAACAATACCCAATGTGCCTTTTTTCCTCATCTCCCATGCTCTGTACACATCAGTGGAAAGGCAGAAGATCCTCCAGAGGGTGACACAAGTGGCTGGGACTGGGATCCTGCGCTGAACTGCCCTCTAGAGGAGTCACTCACTCTCCCACTCAGGCAGACAAGGAGGTTGACACCTCCAGGACAAGCTGTAACTCATCTTCCTGGATTCCCCCATTACACTGAATATGATTCAGAAAGCCTACCAGGAGTACAGTCTTATTTGGATCTAAGAAAAATAAATGAAGGGAAAGTACTGCAAACCAGAGTCTGGCCTCATATGAATGAAACACAAAATACAGGAGTGGAGGAGAGGAGAGGGAGAGGGGCAACAGGCAAAATTGCTGCTTCATTGCTTCCCATGGAAGGTCTGTCAGCACAATAACCAAATCGAAGCAAAACAAGATTAAGGAGAGGTTTTTTTACTGGAATCCTCTCAATTCACAAATCTCTGGTGTTCAGCCATAGAGTAGAAAGACTCCTGCCCAGCACTGTGAAGCACCACAGAAACCCACAGTGGCAGGAATTTGGGATCACTCAAAGGGTTGTACCAACAGCCTGGAAAACACACTGACAAGCAGGAAGCAGTGCTGTGCTGTTGTCACCCCTCCTGTGGCTGTCACCAAATGGGGTTCCTGACACCAACAGTTCATTTCCATTTCCCAGCTTTCCCATCTCTCTTGTTCTAACCATGTTTCTCAGCTCACACTGGGGACTGTAACACCCAGAGCTCCCAGCAGTGCATTAGGCAGGGCAGGAAATGTCCATTATGGGCTGTGCTCCCCTCCTGGGGGATTGCAGATTACTGCAAGCAGGCATCAGCCACGTGCCAAACAACAAGGAGACACACACAGTATATAAACTGCTCAACACAGCACTCTGAAATAACCACACACAGCCCAGCAGTGCAGCTCAAATGCTGCTTAATTACAAGCAAGGTGAGAAAAAGTAGGAGAAAGGGTTTTTAAAATGTAGCTAGCAGACAAAAGAAACCTCTCAGAAGCATGGAAAGCAGAAAAGTGAGTTAGGAAAGAATGAGACAAAATCTGAAGCAGAAGGATGAAGTGTTTGCTTTGTTCAGTACAGCCTGAAGTCCATTCCAAGCATTACAAAACCGAGTGAGAAACAAGTGGGCTAAATAAAAGTAAGGCAGAATTATTTAATCCAGAGGCTTTTATCAGAAAGCAGCAAAAACGCTGAAAGAGAGACCTAATTAAGTGAAACATGACCAGGAGAGGAGACATTGTGGTCACTGTCTTGTTTGGGGAGTGAGGTGGGGACAATGTAGCAAGATTTTCTCTTAGAAGTTGTAAAGTATGAATGCTTTAAGGTATTTTAGTAGCAAATCCAACTACAGATTGCTGTGACATAACCTAACTCATCTAGTATCTGAGAAGCAAACTCTTCTTAAGTGACTAAAAATTTTCATCTAAGCATTTGTAGCTTCCTCTTTAGAAAGTTTAGATATACTGCTGTAATTCAGATTGGAAGCTTAGAGGTTTCAGTAATGAGAATCGTTTAAAAGGTTTCACCTCAATTTGCAAGTACTTCAAAAGTAACTACAGCCAAATTATTTTTAAAAAGCTTTTAGAGTAACATTTTCCTTTCTGAACCTTCTATTTATAGAACAAAGCAGATTCTTACAAATTGAACCTTTATATGTACTCAATAAGTTTCCAGTTACAGCCCAGTTATAAACGGGTGGGATGTTCAGAATGAGATGTTATTGCTAAAATAAGCACATTTTTCAACAAAGGGTTTTATGGAACAGCTAAGGTGCCTCTCCTTTCATGGACCACAGATGCAGTCAAAGTGGGAATAGCAAACATACCTTACACATAATAAGATTAATTTTATACATTAAATATACTCACATTAATTTAATGAATTATATGTAATATAATCAGTATATGCGATATGATTTAGTGCCTAACTGGAAAGCAATTCTGTCATAACTTTGATATAATTTTTTCTTTTTAGGAATTTCTTACTTCATGACAGGTAAGTTCAGTAAATGACAGCATATGCATTCTTAAATGATTGTTCAAAGAGAAGAAAATATTCTGATGACTTCTCTGAGGTTTGGGGTTTTTTTGTCCTCCTTTCATCAGAATAAATACTGAATCACAGAACTAGTAGTGACTAAAATGTCATTAAGAAGTGACAAGTCACCCAGGCACTCCTGACAAACAACATTGCTTAAGTACTTGCACAAAATAAAGAACAGGTTTACCCCCTAGGTTTATGTGAAACACAATCTACCAAACTTCTTTTATTCTGCCTTCTATTTATTTATTTAGCCTCTTTTATCCATAAACCTGTCCTGGAAAAAAACATCTGACTCCATGCAGTCCTCGACTTCTCATAAATATATAAATAAAAAACCAGAAGTAGCACAGACCACATCTCTGCACCAGCACTGAGTGACAACAACAGGAGCCTCAGTGTAATAGGGCAAAACTATTTAGCACAGGGGATTGCTCAAGACACCACTCAGTTTATGCCAGTAAACATCACCTCACCCCTTACTTACTGCCACTTGTGTCCCAAAAAAATAGCAAGCATGAGCTGAAATTCTCATGATGGCTCAACAAAGGGGATATATATCCATCCCCCTAGCCTCAAGACAGCAACTAAAACCACTTACTTGCTTCCTAAACACCAGTCAGCCCTGGCAGAGCTGAAATTAAAACAGTAATCTACATACAAAGAGCTTGGTTTCCATCAGCCTGTCTCATCTTTCAATTGAAATTTATTCATTTTTCTGAACAAACCAAGAGATTCATTACACCGCACATCAGGCTCACGCTCTGCAGAAACATCCCAAGAACTGACTGCAAACACAGCTGCAGGTGTAAATGGCTGGAGATGAATATGCAAATGTTACCTTGAGCTGGAGGAGGAGGAGGAGGATGCTCCTGCGGCCTCTCCTGTGCTGACAGGCCCAGGTAGCTGAGCACGACGTATTTGGTTTCGTAGTGGAATCCTACAGGCACGGCAGTAGCGGACGCCATCGGGTTGGCGGTGCTGGCGCCGGCTGCGCTCTGGGAGCCCGGGAAGGCTGTCAGGGAAGAGAGAAGGGTTCTGTTTGTTGGTTTGTAGGGCTGCAACAGGTCACGAACCCGCACGTAACAAGGAATTATGTAACAATCCTGAAGCAATATCCAGGTTTTTGCCCTGATATCCTATGCATTCTTATTTTAATGAGAACCACGTAGATTGAACCCAACTGCGTCCCAGTACAGCGCCCTGCCTGCTGCCAGCGGTGCCATTTCTCACTCCTGCCCTCCTCCCAACACCTCCCATCTCAACCACACACAAAACCACATGTGCTCGTGTTTTGACTGGTTCTGAACACTTCCTTAACCACAACATGTGGTAAAAAAGTCTCTCTTTCCCAAAAGCCTCCCATGAATATTTTCTCTGCTTTCTCAGATTCGCTACTATGACGCTCCAAAATTGTAATGCAGAAAAAGTGACCACAGTTGCCTCAAATTCATTTTACTGTTCCAACAGCAATGGAAAACATATGGTCAACAGAGTAAATTCCACATGCATTGTAGGGATTGGAAGAACAGATTGTTGTTTGTCCTGGATTTCTCACCCACACATTATTAAGTATAAACCAGAAATCCACACCTAACAGCAACATCTGGCCAAAGAACTCCTCCCTATTTCACTGCAATTGTTTTGTTGCTTTTTTCTAATATCCAAATAAGACCTGCAGGAAAAACTAAGGTAGAGAGAAATTAAAAACAACATGGTAAAAAGTAAAATCTCAGTCACATGGAAGTGGGGGAAAAGCCATGCAACAAATTAAAAGATGTTTGAGATTAACCAACATGGTTTAATTCTTTTTGTTTGATAAAGTCTGGATGACTAGTTCCAACACACTGTCAACTTAATGGATCAAGTAATACTATCCAGAAGTTTCTGACAAACTCTTCAAATTAAGTTCTCTAGGACTTTGGAGAGTCATTCCCAAACAAGCAATAGCCCATTTTTGGCTACCAGAATGGATGTCTAAATGAAAGGAACACAAGAAGTTTGTGCTACTGAACAGGCACTGAAAGAGCCAGATAATTCAGTAATGTGAGAATGCAGTAACACTTAGAAGAAAAATTTTTATCAACTTTAAAGCAGTTAGAATGAAATGCTATCAGGGAGGAGAAACTGGACCATCTCAAGAGAGGCACGGATTGCACTGGAAATGTCTTGGGACTAAAAGAAAGAATCAGGTTCCAAAAGCAAAGAACAATCTGCAAATGAAGCCTCAAGATTAAGAATAATAATAATAAATCGAGAAAGCAAAAGAAAAGCGCTTGCCTGTCTAGCTATTTAAGATGTCTGGGCTAACTTCTAATCCCTCCTTCCTGAAAAGGAATTCAGATTAACAGCAGTTGCACACTGGTTACTGAGGATAAACAGAACTAGAACTGTGTTGTGGCTTGGTTGCTGTGGCAGTAGGTAGCTTGGCAAAGAAAACTTTACTAGCAAACTAAAAGCTGCAAAATGAAAAGAACTGGTATAAAATTGGCTGACCATTCCCTTTAAAAACTCTAGTTTCTGAAACTCATTCAGCACTGAAAATCGAAAAGGGCTCTCTCATGAACACCATACAATGGCAGCCCTGCCTCTTGCTCCATGTATTTGAAAATACATGGCCTGAAAGCCTTTACCAGAAAGGTTTGGTTGTGTCTTTGCTACAGCTTGAACCAAAGTAGCGAATTAAATACAAAGGAAACAATAAACTTGGAGTCAACACTTCATCTGTGCTGCCTCTTCCATCCCAAAGTGCTCCACAGGCAGCACATCCTGCTTCAGAAACCCAAGAAATCACAGCTTTTGCACAATACCCTTGAGCCTCCTCCATAACTGAGACTTTCATAGAGCAAAAGGATCTGGGGAAAAAAGAACTGCTCTGAAGGCTTTGGGATCCTTAAACAACAGATCTGCTCTTCAGACCACACCCACACATGCAGTCACCACCTCACATGTTCACATCACCAGGTGTGAAAGGTGCCATTCACCAAAAAAGCAAAAGCTCCCCAGCACGTTTCAGTTCTGGTTTGTTCAGCAGGGATCCACGGCCCTGAAATCAAAATGCTTCTCACAATGCCTACACAGTGAATGGGAGCCCTTCCAGACAACCCGAACTGATCTCTCCTGAAAAAATCAGCCTGACAGATGGTCCAGAGACATCCAGAAACTGTGGACCAAAGAACAAGTCTGAATATATAACAGAGATTGTTCTTCAAAATATAATTCTGAATCAGTGCAGAAAAGGGAATTTTAAAAGTTGATCAAAACAAGCATGATATCCAAAGCAGCACAGTGCAACAGGGAGCCTAATTCACAAAAATTACAGCGTGCTTGGCTCAGCACTTCTGAGGGGAGGAGGGGAAGAAAAAACCAGAGAGAGAGAATCAGACCACTGCTTATTTAAATAGTGGCTAATGTTTCCCTGGGGAAAGAATGATCAAAAAATATTACCTTGGTGGATATATTTTGAGAGGCAGTTTTACACTGAAATGAGAAGGGAGATTCAGGAACCTGAATGGAAGAAATCTACAAATTTGCATAAAAGAATGTCATGAGTGGAAATGCACTTTGGAATCACTGGCCTTCCTTTGGGAGAAGCCCACAGCACAGTAACCGAATGACTCATTTTGGATCGTGAATGACTGGTTTTGTTTACAAAGAGAAACACAGAAATATTGGCTCAGATACTGTAAATATCTCAGGAAAGGCCATATTTCAGGAATGAGAAGGATTGAAAAAGGACACACAGCTTGAAAGACCATATCAGAGGAAAGAGAGCTCTCTGCTAAAGGAGCAAAATGGAAGAGAGTCCAGAAAGTGTTTAAGAGAATAAGCTTGTACAGGAGATGCAGTGGAGCAGAGAAAATAAGGCGTTACATAGACTACCTAAGTCTCAAAGCCAGGGCAAGAGGGTTGCTTCTGGTTGAACAGGTTCCCTGAAGAAATACTGTCCTGAAAAAGTACAGAGATCTACATTACTACCAATTATTCCCTACAAAACCATTCACCTTTCCCAGCTCCTGCACCCTTGGGGGATGGAAGGATCTACCTATTGAAGCTTACTTAGCCTGTCACTCCTCCAGCCCTGCTGTCACTTGTTTCATGTGGGCTGAGCTGCTCAAGCGACCTGAGAGCAGGAGTTGCAGCAGGACTGACATTTCCCCATCTGTCACGTCCTAATCCACGGCAGAGTTATAAATTGGATAATGGGCAGCACCAGCCTACCAATGAATACAGCGAATATAATCCCAAGCGATGAGGCCGGGCTGCGTTTCAGTCCCCATCTGTAAAACCCTCCTGTGCATCAAGATGTGTTTACTGCACGTCATTCTAACCCCAAAATGCAACATCACTGCTCCACTGCCCACAGCAGTTCAGCAGGTTTTATAAACAAAACAGGCGATCAATGGATTTCAGAAACATCAGCATTGCCACAGCTTTTTCCCAACCACAGCCCTCAGCTTCCACTCCCAAACAGAGTCACCCCAGAGCTGGATGCACTCCCCAGCTGGAGCGTGGGTCACCAGGCCTCACTCACCAGCCACAAACCCAATCACCCGTCGAGCATGGACAAGCACAGAGACAGCACAACGGCAGCACTTCAGCTCAAATCATTTTTAGGGCTGCCTGACATCGATACGCTCACGGTTTGGGTCGTCCTCCTGCCATCAATCTCTGCAACAGGCAGCTGCTCTCAGCTCGGCTGCATCTACAGCCTCAGGTTTGCACGGGGCTCTTTACAAAACGTACCGAATTCCAAGGTCTACAAAGCCACACCCTGTATCAGCAAGATGGAAAATATTCGGGCACTCTGCAGCCTTACCAGGAGGCTTGTGTGGGGATTTTGGGTGAGACGTGCATGTGTGGGCTAGTTAAACCTTGCAGCAATTTATCTCTGGAAACACTTCCCGTAACAGGCAGGGCTATCCAAAGCACCCAGTTGTGATCAACTTGGGAGATAAATTCTCCTGAGTACTTTTCCAACTGTGTACGAGGGTATGACTAAGAGATTGTTTAAAATAAACTGAGAACCACTCAGTTCAAACATGTCAGTTCCTACTGGAAATGAATCAATACTGCAGCCACTACTCATCCTCGGGTGGCACTTAATGGATAGAAATACTGGAAAACATAATTGTTCTTATCTGGACAGTGGTTGCAGTTGACCTTTGACAGAAATGCAATTAAGTGAGCATTCTAGGCAAACGGTGTGATTTCTTTTCTAGCAAGAAAAACAAAAGCTGCAGCCGCTATCCACTACAAAGGTCCTCAATCCTTTGCAGCTTCAATCCATCTCACAACATTAAATTACGAGAAACATAGCTTTTATTAACGAGCTTCCACTCACTTTTTTGTCTTAACGCGCCTATTTGTGTTTGAGAATCCGCAAGAAGCCGTTCCAAGTTTCAGCGGCGCCGGAGCCGCCGGCGGTAGCGCAGCGTGAACCCCTCAGTTACTACGGCGATGAATGAGATATTTATACCCGGGCGGGCACGGCGTCGGGATGAGTCACCGCCGGGGCCGTGCGGGGCTCGCAGCCTGCGCGCCGCCGCGGCCCCTGCAGCGGGGGAGCCGCCAGCTCCCCACCGCCGACCGGGGCCTGGCGC
>VXBR01004848.1:392659-421427 GCA_013400215.1 Cisticola juncidis | reverse complement strand
GGGGTCCGGGGCGGGGCTATGTCCAGATCACGTGACCGCCCCGGTGGGGCGGGAGGGGCTCCCGGTGGGCACAGGGACTCAGTCACCAGGAGGAAACGTGGGCGGGAGGATGTCTGCCATCCTCTGCCATTTCCGCATGCATGCGGGGGAAAAGGAACCCTTGGCAGTTCAGTTTCCGCGGCCCTGACCTCCAGGTCACGCGGCTACAGGTGTGGGTTAGGTGGGTCTGAGTCCCAAAACCCCCCAAAAGGCAGGGGGCACACGGAAAGAAAGAGAGTCTGCATATAATTCCAACTGTATTTGCTGTTTTAGGTAATAGTAAAGCATTCTGCAGACCCTAGTACAAACTGATTTCCACCATTATAACAGCAATATGAAACGACGTCAAAGTTACACACATAGTTTTGAATAAGGCTTTTCACACGGGAAAAAAAAAGCACAGAAAAAATTAAGGAAATGGAAATAAATCATGAAGAAGTATGGATATGACAAATCCCGCATTTGACACTGGAGTGGTTCTCTTTTCCACGAAATGTTCCTATAGAATGGAAATGGAAGCCTCTTGCCCAGTAGAACTAATGAACACTATTATAGATTATGAATTTTGCCTACATTTTGCGATAAAGACTGGCAGCAGTGACAGAACACCTGCAAGGCCGCCCTTCCCCTGCCCTTGTCCAGTTGTTTCCTGCATCCTTCTGCTTCCCCCGCCATGGGGAGCCCAGGGCACTGCCAACACGAAGCTCCCTTAGGCCTGACAGGCGAGCTCGTCCCCGTGTTTCGTTTCTATCGCTGCAGGTTGCACTCGCTGCAGCGCTCCCCTGAACTGGCTCCGTTTTCGCAGCGACAGTGACGCGCACCCGCCCCGCCATATATGGTGGCGTGACATCACACATTATTCATGCCCCTATAGGCCCGGGCTGCGCGGTGGGCGGGGCGTGCGGCGACCCCGCCCTGGCGGTGACACGAACCGGATCTGATTCCACTCGCGGCCACCGACGGCACCGGGCCCATCTGGTCGGGCCTGCGGCTGCCACCGCCACCGCCGCTGCCACTGTCACCGCCACTGTCACCGCCACCGCCGCCGCCATGGCGCTCAGCGATGCCGACGTGCAGAAGCAGGTAGGGCCGCGGGACCCGGCCCGAGCGGAGGCCCCAAAGGGCCGTGGGGAGCGGGGCTGACCGCGCCGGGCCCGCGGCGCAGCGCTGGGGCCCGGGTCTGCTGCTCTGCCGGGGGCTTCCCTGGGAAAGGAAGATCGGCGGAGGGGAAGGATCCTGGCTTGGAAAGAGGAGTCTCCGGATAAAGAGATTTTTCCCTGCCGGGCTGGATGGGCCCCACCGGGGAACTTCCTTGAAGCATTTTGGTGACACGTTATTCAGATTGTAACGAGAGGGTCCATGAGCAGGCTGTGTGCTATCTGCGCCCCAGGGCAGGTGAAAGCACAGCCTAAGACGTGTACTGTGTATTTACTTGCTGCTGTGGCAGATGTTTAGAGGTGAGGGCCAGTCTCTTCTTCTGTGCCTGCGGTGGGAGAACCAGAGAAAGTGGCCTTAAGCTGAGACAGGAGAGATTCACATCAGATATTAGAAAAAAAAAATCACTGTTAGGGTGGTCAGGCATTGGGATAGGTTGCCTGGGGAGGTGATGGAGTCAGCATCCCTGGAGGTGTTTAGGAGGTGTCTGGATCTGAAGTGTTTAGTGGTTTAAAGGTTGCTGTGGTAGTGGTACATTGATGGTTGGACTGGGTGATCCCGAAGGTCCCTTCCAACCTTAGCGATTCTGTGGTTCCCTAAGGATTTCCCATCTTTTTTGCTTGCAGCTGTGTTACCTGCAGTTGGCTGTACCTTAGCATTTGGTGGGCTGCCACACGTTCCTGAATGCCCTTTTCAGTTCTACATCCCAAGCAGAGCGGGGTTGGCTTGCAATGGAAACTTCCAGCCCTGAAGTCTGGCTGGGGACACTCCTCCAGAGGCAGGACGCCCTGTCCCTGTTGACAGTAAACACCCCCTCAGCTAAAAAAGCTGCTTTCAGCTGGGTTGCAGATGGTGTGTGGTGTTAAAGGCTGTGCGGATCCAGTCAACGCTGGTCTGGGTAGTTTCTTTCAGGTGATGAGCAGATCGGGCCAGTTCCCTTTGTCCTCTGCATCACAAGTACATGTGTCTCACTTTCTCATTCAGTAAACATAGTCTCTTGGCAAGGAAGCATCACAATGAAAGTAAAATTGGTAGGTTGCCTTTCTCCAGAAGGAGAATTGTAACATTACATTGTATTCCTTTTATCTGCAAAGCTCAAGGGTTTTTTTTCCTTCATCTTCTATGAAGATAATAAAAATAAAGCTGACATTAGGGTGGTCTTGCTCAGCCACAATGGACCTGAACTTCACAGGTTAGTTCAGGCTCTGGTGATGTATTAAACATGTAATACTAACAGCATTTCTCATCTGCAGCATTCTTGTCAGTGCTTTACACTCCTGGGCCCAGGATGATCCTGGTAACTGGAAAGGGCAGTGCTATGGTTGACATTCCTGCATGTGGATGAATCTGGCATGAATTTGCCAGCTGGTCCTCCTAACTCCTTGCCACCACACATCCCAATGAATGTCACTTTGAAAATCATCTCTGATTGAGATTTTTTTCCCACTGACAGACTTGCTTTTTTATTCTGCCAAAGGTGTTTAATATGTTGTTCCATCTATTCACTTCTAAAGCCCATCTAACATCTAGAACTTCCCTTGGAAAGGACAGTCACACTGCTCCTGATGGGAAAACCCCTTCTTCCTTTCTATAGGAAATACTGCTTTAAAATAAGTCTCTCATTTCAAAGTACATTTTTGTCAGTGTTATTAAAACTAATCCTATTTATAGGTGTAAAATCTCACTTTGGATCTCTCTTAATTTCTATAAAAAGCAAAAGGGGATTTCAGCAGCTTTTGAAGGAAGAAACACTGTTCAATCTTACCAGTCTAGAAGTGGATTCCATATTAGTTTGCTTCCATCTCATTCCTTTTCCTTATGCAGAGGATGTTTCCTGAAAGCCCAGAACTCTTAAAAGTGCTCTTCCAAAATTCAGAAACCAGATCACACTGGAAGTAGTGACTCAGTAACATAAAGGCTGCTGCTGCTTAGTTCTCAGTCTTCTTCAACAATAGGCTAGTCAGCAAAATAATATCCTTATTTTAAATGCCTCTCTTGTCCTTTCTGAAATGCAGGGTAGGAAGCTGGTGCCGTAGGTAGACAAGCACTTCAGAGTCTTTGCAGACATGAATTAAAAGAAAACTTGATGATTTGATTTTGAGGATGTAGATGGTACTGTTCATTTCTTCCACTGTGTTAACACATGTTTAAAATCTTCCACTTGTCCCTTCACTTCTATTTTTTCATCTCTATGGTCTTAGTGCTGCTCTGCACACTGGCTTGGTTTTTACCTTGGTGGCTTTCTAATCTCTTTAAAACAATTAATTTTAACATGAAATTCTGTAAATATAGCCTTTTGTGTGAGTGCGTTCAGACTGGATTTTCTGCAGAATGTGTCTCATCACTAAGTGCAAGCCAAAAGTCAGAAGGATTTCATGGTCTGCTCCATCTGGCCATGGAAGAGTCTGTACCTCATCCCAGTTATAGTTGGGTTGGGAATGAGTCCTTCCAGTGGGAATAGAAATCCATTCCCATTGGTAATTCCCAAATGGGAATCTGAGGTCTGGTCACAGAAAGGCTGTGATGGATGAGCAGCACTTGGTCTCATTGCTTTCCTGGACTTTCAGCTGCTGGACCTGGGCTTTGTAGTGCTTTGAAGTGGCTTCAGAAACATTTTTCAAGTAGAACTTCTTGGTTCATGTGGGGCCCTGAGGCAGCACGTGACATTCTTGATGTAGTCTGGGTCACGGAGCGTTGCTGCCGCTGTCTCCTTCCCCAGCCCCTCCAAACTCACCTTGTAACCTTTACAGAATGCATTTCAGTTTTTCACAAGTGTCTCTGGTGTTCAAAGGAACTTCTGGCTGGACAAATATCACTAGAGCGGTCAGCAGCACCTTGCTTTGTTCACTGTTGACCTGTGGAAGGCCAAGGTTCATTCAGATGCCATATACGTTAATCTTTGTTTCATGTAAATGTCACAACAAACAGACTCATTTTGCTGTGTGAGGATTTTTGGGAGGTTTTTTTAATAATCCCAGGGGTGAAAAAGTTCTTCATGAATGAAGAACGAAAGTTCCCAGACTCACATTTATACAAACTTATTTTTGGGTTAGTTGGTTTGTTTTGGGGTTTTTTTGTAGTTGCATACCTGATCTGTATTCTTCTGATGCCAGCTAGTGAAACAGCATTATATAGAATTATTGAGGAAAATAGTTTTCTTGTAATATATGTCAAGATTCACTGAGTATGCTCAATTAAATTTCCTTGCAAAACAATATTACATGAATTAGTAAATGGATATAGAGTATCGGGAAATAAGGATATATATATATATATGCACCTACTTCCTACAGAAAATACTTTCTTTCTCTTGTTACAGATCAAGCACATGATGGCTTTCATCGAGCAGGAAGCCAATGAAAAAGCTGAAGAAATAGATGCAAAGGTAAAAATGGAAGTTCACTGTCAGTAAGTGCAAAAGAAAAAGTGCATCCCACATCCTGCTTTGAAGTTGCAGTCAGAGAGAACTAGAACACCTTTGTAAGCTACAGCTGATTTCTGTTCAGTTATTACATAGAAAAAAATGTACCAAATAAAGTTAGTATTTCTTAGCTTTTGACAAATGAAAATGGCTCAGAGCTCGCTTTGGCCAATGTTTTGGTGGTTCTTGACTATAAATATATCTGTATCAAAGTTCACCCAGTTTTTAAGCCATCAGGAGAGCTGAGTGGTAACATGACTGAACTGGATTAAGCAGAACACCTTCCTCCACTGAATTAGTATTTAAGGCATGAGTTGAATTACTTGCAGAATGCTTCACTTAGGTTAAGCCACAAGAGACTGGGTTTAATATTAACCTGGTGAGAGAGTATAGATGTTTGCTGGAGAAGGATTAGTGGTGCCTTTCAGCCCCAACAATCTGCATTATACCAGTAGTGAAATGCCTTGTTGGTATTGGATTCACCATATGTGTTGCTGATAATATTTAATCTCCCTTAAACATTTAGATTTACATAAATATTTGATCAGTACTAAAGCAGGTATTCCTGAAGATCTGCAAACAGAATTCAGAAGTTGAGATTGGATTCTCAGGTATAAGTAGGAGAATCATCCATGTGTTTTTACATTCTGGCTGGTGAAGCTCTACAAAAACAAAAAACAAAACAAAACAAAACAAAACAAAAAAAAGTAACAGCTGTGCTGTCACCCTCCTTGTGTAAGAATTACTTATAGAGGTGGAGAGTTTCTATATGGAACCATAAATTGTGTCATCCTTTCCTGTCTGTGAATGTGCTCTGTTACATTTTGGTTCTGTTTTTTTCAGCCCAAGGAATCAATTTCCACTTCAGTTGTTTAATTTTTACTGTAGGCAGAAGAAGAATTCAACATTGAGAAGGGTCGCCTTGTTCAGACACAGAGGCTGAAAATCATGGAGTATTATGAAAAGAAGGAGAAGCAAATTGAACAGCAAAAGAAAATGTAAGTTACTTGGGCTAGAGAGCTGACTTCAGAGCCTGAGCTCACATTTTGTTGTTAATTTTATACAAAATTCTTCTTCCCTTGCAAACAGGCAAATTCTAGTCAACATATTTAGTTCTAATTGTGAGTTTCTGGGGTTTTTGCTGGGGAGAAATTATCAAAGCTGAGCTACAATGGTAGAACTTAGTGTGATGAAAGAACCTTTCACATTTCTTTATGTAGTTCATGTCTAGAACTCTGTCCTGATCTGTTACCCTGACACAAATGATCATATTGGATTTAGTTTGGCTGAGTCTTCACAGAGAACAGGGTTCTGCAGTTTAATCTTTTGTGCAAGTCCAGAAACAGATCCAAACAGGTGAACAGACCTCATTTTTAAGTGTTGTAGAATCGTTACCTTTAAATGCAAAGCGTGCAGTTAAATGTTACAGCTCTTCTGTCAAAGGCTGATGGATTGATTCAAGTTTATCCTGCAATTTGCAGTCAGATGTCCAACCTGATGAATCAAGCAAGGCTGAAGGTCCTCAAGGCAAGGGATGACCTTATTGCAGTGAGTATCTCTGAAGTAAACACACTCTCTGTTCCTACCATATGTTAGCAAAAGGAAAACAGGATTTTTGACTGAGTGACATTTGCATTAAAAAAAATGGCTCTCCAAGCTGCTCTGAAAAAGCCTTGAGGATTTAGTCCAGCTTTGCTAATCTTGTTTTCACAGTTTCCATTACCTGCTCTTTTAGGGAAATACATTGCTCTGCCAGGAACATTGCAGGCAGCGTTGTATCTGTCATTTGCACAATAACTTGTTTATTTAAAGAGCAGCAACTCTCTCTTGCACAGTTAGTAAAACTTTGAAATTCTGCTTGCCTGAAGCAACATTTATGTCAAAAGCCCAGCATGGTATAAGCACGGAGGCTTAAAACACCACTAACTGGGATTTTTTTGTGTCCTTCAGTGGCCCACAGTAAATTAAAAGTTTTGCTTCTTGCTCTGGTTGGTGAGCAGTGTGTGTGTTGACACAGAGTAATCATTCCTCAGAGCAGGCTGCATTCAGGCCTGTTTGGGTTTCCTGTATTTATCTCTCACCACTCTCTCAGAGATAGTTTGGGTGTTCCATTTTCTGCTAGATGGGGCTGTTGAGCTGTTGGAAAAGCTTGAGAGGCTCGTAGAAGTTAAAAATAAAAGATAGGATAAACATTCAGATTGACACTACCATGAAAAAGAGGAGTTAGCAGAAGAAAATCAGCAGTTTATTGACTCTTTAAAATGAGTTTCAAACTTTAGATTGTATTCCCAGAGAGGAGGAAGGTGAATTGCTCAAGGGCTAACTTTGTTGTGGTAGTCTCTGCTGGGCAATCTCTTCCTCATTTATCTGCTGACTCAACCCCATGCTTCTGAGTCATTGTGAACACTCTTCCTCATTTTAAGACATTTAAAGTCACATGCTGCTCACTCTTTCTTCCCTTATCAGATCTTTGGCTTTTTTCATGAAGAAAAATGAGCAGTTCCAGAAATGCAGTGTTACTCTAGGGAGGACAGAATAACTAGGTTTGACCATGACAGTAAATTGTGATAGTTTTATATCCTCATTCTGATTGTATTACTGTGCAGTTTTTTTTCTAAACACCATGAGGTAGGACAGGAAAGAAAGGTTTATACCAAATCACAGTTTCTTTATGTGAAGCATTTCTGATGGTTCAGTTTTAGGAGCTTTGAGTTGACTCTTTAAAATTTTCTTAAAAATTCAATACTGATTTGCAGGGCAAAGATAATCAAGAGAGCTACTTCAAATTAGAAATAAGCTCTCTTTTAAATTTTGACTTGCAATTAAATAATACCTAACCTGGATATTATTTGATAGAAAAATAGATTTGATTTCTTTGCTCAACCATAAAGCTGAAAAAAATTATTTGGACAAGTGTATGATTTTACATGAAGCAATTATTCGCTACGCATTTAGTTTATTGAAGTTAACGTTCCTAGTATGATCCTTTTCCTCCTCAGCTCTCCCCTTCTCACACAAAAGGAATTATTGTCAGGTTGTAATGAGGTCAGCCCAGGGCAGGAAGAAGGGAAGTGCTGGGCAGGGATGGTGTGCCATGCACAGAGATGGAGGTCTAGCTTGGATGAACACCAGCTGGAGTGTACATTTACGTGTTGGCAGGGTGTGAGAGCTATAATAGAAGTACAGAAAGTTGGTAGGCATGAAACCAAATGCCAAACAGATGGGCTCTGCTGATCTGATTTCTTCTGAATGTAGGATTTGCTGAATGAGGCCAAGCAGAGACTTGCCAAGGTGGTGAAGGATAGTGCCAGGTACCAGACACTGCTGGATGGACTAGTTCTACAGGTAAATATTTAAATTGTAAAAAAATGGATCACTACTACACTAGCCCCCTAAGTTTCTTTTGTCAGAAATTCTCATTGTAGAGACAGCCACAACACTCAAGAGTGCTTCAATAAAATTTCAGAAGGTTCAAGCATCAGCACCTTGTGATCTAAAAAGTCTCTCTTACCTTTTCTCTGTAGCCTCCCATGGGCAGCTCCACACAGCTCTGGCTCTTTCTCTCCTTCTCGCTTCCTTCTCCAGTTCAAGCTCCTTCCTGTCCCCAGCACGGCCACCTAACCCTGGCTGTCCCCTGTACAACATCTGCCCCTTCCTGTCCCCAGCACGGCCACCTAACCCTGGCTGTCCCCTGTACAACATCTGCCCCTTCCTGTCCCCAGCACGGCCACCTAACCCTGGCTGTCCCCTGTACAACATCTGCCCCTTCCTGTCCCTCTCACACCCTCCTGTCCCTCCTCCTCACTCGCCAGCAGACCCCACTGCCTCTCCACCAGCAAACTCATCTTTATCAAACCCACAGTGTGAGGGCCAGGCTGTCCCCACTCTCTGGTAATTAACACAGCTGCAAAATATTGGAGGCCAGATGGCCTTTAGCTCCATCTCTGTCTCCCCACAAGAAACAGCCCTCTAAAGTTACAGGTGTAGTGGAGTCTGGATGAAATGCTGCTGGGTGATTTTTGAGTTTTAAACATCACTTCAGTATCTTTGAGTATTGGATTGTGAACTGAAGAAATTACAGCTTATTTTGGGGTGTAGAACCTGGTACATCAGCAGCAGGTCCATTGTAAGAACAGCTGCAGATGTACACACACATTTTAGGGTGCACACGTTAAGCTCCTGTAGTGATCAGCACCTTTGTCAGAGGCTGTTTTTCCAAACCCACAAGTCAGCCAATACCTGCTTCAAAAACCTTTTCAGCATTTGAGACTTTATAAGCTTTGACAAATACACTGTAGTGTGACAGAAGCAGGCACAGAAAGTAGAAACCAGAGCTTTGCTTGCCCAGAACATCCTCAAGCCCCAGAAATGAGTGGCTGGAAGTCCAGAAAGGTTGGCCAGGTCAGTGCTGTGAGCGCTGGTGCCTCCTTCTGGCACAGACTGGTCCTGTTGCTGTGAACTCCAGGAGCCTCCCACGAGCTCTCCTGTCACACTGAGTTTTCTCAGCAGTGTCTCCTACCAGCTCGTGCCTCCAACTGGGTGTTGTTTCTTTGTCACACTCAGCTCTGGTGTTGCACTACATCAGACAAACCTTTCTTGTTCTTGCAAATTGGCCACACTTATCTTGGCTCATTATGTTAGATCCAGTGAGGGATCTGTGCTCACAGCTGGACCAGAGGATCATCGTAGATCCCTTCAAACTGGGACTAATTTTATTCTGTTCTAGCCTCAGCTATTACCACAGGAACTGCAAGGCAGGATTTATTAGAAAAAGCAGCTGAAACTGCTGCATGTGTTCAAGATCTTAGTTGCATGCTCTGTCTACTTAGACAGCAGTGATCCTTATGTGTGCATGAACATTAACTGGCCAACACAATCCTGAAATTCCATGTTTAGTTGCACTTGAGTTCCATAATCATCATCCATATTTGGGCTCTTCCCCAAATATTGGTGCTGTCCTCTCAGAATGTCTGTGTGAGGTGAACCTGTGAGCAAAGATCTAAATAAATGAGGCTGAACTTGTTGGGGCTTGGATTTCAAATTGATCAGCTTCTTTCCTTTCTTGGGGTTAAGTAATTCTGCCAAAGAAAACATTGACTAACTGAAACTGAAATGGTTATTCCTTGCAGGGATTCTACCAGCTGCTTGAGCCCAAATTAGTTGTTCGGTGCAGGAAGCAGGATCTCCCCATGGTTAAGGTAAGACACTGGAATATTTTGACAGTGCCCTGCTCACAGAGGCTGAGACCTGACTGCAGATATTTGCTGCTCAGATCCACCTCTCTGGGTGATACAAAACCAGGCTTTGCTTATTGCACTTATTGCAGCTGCAGTGTGCTTCCAAAGCTGGGGATCATTTCCCTGCCTGGATATTATCTTGGAAACTTTAGAGATGGCTACAGTATTAAGAATAATAACTGGGTTTGGCTGAAGAGCCAAACTGAAATGCATTTTCTTAATTAAAAAGAAAAAAAAGCCTCAATCCTTTCATTGTATTAGTACAAGTGATTGAGTTATCAAACCTGAGTGCTGCAGCAGCATTTGTCAGTGCTAACTGGAGGTTTATCTTGTGTCCTAGACTGCTGTACAGAAGAGCATTCCCATCTACAAAAATGCCATTAAAAGGGATGTGGATGTTCATATTGACCAAGACAGCTTCCTGCCAGAAGATATGTAAGGAAAATGGGATTGTTTTGTACAGGGCACTAACTTAAAGCAACTTTTCAAGCCACAGCTCACATTAGCGTCAGAAAATTAAGTAGGGAATGTCCTTAAAGTGGCTGCAGCTGTTCTTGTGGAACTGCCACAAGTTCTCTGAGTTAATCAGACACAGACTCTGCAGATTTCTCCAGACAAGCACTGTCTCCATCAGAGTTGTGAGGAAAAGTTTTGTGCAGTCTCCAGCCTGATTCACAGTACTGGAGTAGGGAACAACTGCACAGGAACTGAACCACTGGCCTTTTAAGGAAAGAGAATATGGATGTAACCACGCTTTCTGTCTCAAAATGATGCAAACTGAGCCTTGAAGTGCTGCAGGGTAATCACTTGATGGGGTTTATGTCTGTTCTGTCTGCAAGGCTCCATTCCCACATGGTATCATAGAGGTACCACAGACAAAGCTGTCTATTCTGTCATCCTTCTGTATGGGCACACAAACAATACTTCCAGCTCTTTTCCTCACTTTCCAAAATGTGACAACTGTCTCAATAACACAGAGTCTGAAGCTGTTTTAAAGGGACAAATTGCACAGCTCCATTTACATTTAAAACTTGCTGATGAGGATCCTTGCACATAGCTGTGGTCTCTGGTAACTCCAAAGATGCTTTGCACTGCTGCCTCACTGGATCTCTTTGTGCTCATTCCTATTACAACATGATCAAAAAGGTTGTTTTATAAAAAAGAGAAATCTTAGGCATGTATCTGACCTGCTTAGAAATGCTGGTTTGGGATATGTTTGCTACATTCTGACTGACCCGTGGAATTCACTGTATTATTTCTTTTTCTGTTGTCCATCTTTAGTGCTGGAGGTGTTGAAATCTACAACAGTGATGGTAAAATTAAAGTTTCCAATACCCTGGAAAGTCGACTGGACCTTGTAGCCCAGCAGGTGAGTTTCTGCAACAACCTAGGTAAACAAAATGCAATTAACTAGTTTGTTCTTGTAGTGAAATCCTTGTTTTTCCAAAGTGTCACAATAGTGCATGGCATCAGATGTTATTGGGAATGACAAGTAGGAAGTTATTTTTGAATGGAAAAAAGCAAATTACCTGTTGTTTGTGCAGAAAAAAAAAATGGCTTTCCCCAGAATGATTCCATCTGAATTAAGCTTAAGCATAAAACTCTATAAATTACGATACTGAAAGTCTTGGTTATGACTGCACTGCAGTCAAGATGCTGAAATGCTGAGGCTAACTTGAATTACTGAAACTAGCTGGAGTACAAACTTTGGCTGAGCCCTATTACACCCAAGTGCAAAAATCGCTAGCTCTGGCATCTCTTTCTTATGCTGCAGTACAGGCAGTGCTTTCAGTTTATGGAGTAGCAGGCGATGTGTGATCAGAGAAAAGACTTCAGAAAGCTCAGATGAAGTGACTTGTTAATTTTGAAGCCAACCTAACTATCCCCCAGTGCCTGCAGGAAGAACACAGAGCAGTTTTATTGCCCATTTCACATAACTGATCTGCTCTTTCTCTACAGATGATGCCAGAAATCAGAGTGGCTCTCTTTGGTGCTAATGCCAACAGGAAGTTTTTGGACTAAACCTCTATGAGAGAAGGTGGGATCTGTTCCACTGCCATACTGAAGGGGATGCAAAAGCATCTGCTAATTTAAAATCTTGAAATTTAACATTACTGTGTCATCCAGTATCTGTTCTTCAATCGAATAATTTTGCATACCTGCTGTGCTTAGCCTTTCTACTTGTGGTTAGAATGCATTGCTCAAAGGATGTGAAGACATACATATTCATCCAGAAGTGGCACTAGAAATGGAGGCACTTGGGCTCTTGGCTTTCCTTACACTGTTGTGACTCTATAATAAAGACAAGAGGTCCATTTAGGGTCACTCTCTTTGCTCTGGCCACATCTCTCTCAAGTTGTCTGATCTGTGAAGTAAATTACTCTGCTGCTGATGGCAAATCCCCTTTCAGTCATGGTCTTCAGTGTTAGAGAGGGCATGTACTCCTTCCCAGGGTTAGCAGTTGAATTCATGTTACTTGGTCAGGCATTTCCTGTTCTGTATATGTGATTAAAAAAAAAAAGCCTGAGCTTGTAAAACTCTATTTATTAAAATAAAAATGCGTGTGTGTATGGAGTTCCTTGTCACTTCTCTCTGGAGCATTGGCAGCAACCTTTGAAAAGTGGGATTGTTTGTGTAAGGACTTCCTACCTTGAACTGTGTGTATGAACTGTTCTGTGAAGCTGGAATTCCAGTGCAAGGAGCAGTGCCAAGCTATTTGCAGGAATAATGTTGGATTGTAGGCCAGGCTTTTGAATAGGACTCCAGGATTCTGGAGCATCACTCTCCCTGAAAAATGGGTCAGTAGTTTTGCTCCCTCTATCTTCTGTCACGGGAGAGAACTACAGAAACACTACTGTGCTACTTAGATAAAACAAACACAATCCATTTCCCATCACAAGTTTGTTGCTTCCTTGCAGGAGATCCAAACTGTACCCTGACTCTTCCTAATGCTCAGCTCTGAGATTTCTTTTGTGGAAAATAGAAGCTGATGAATTACTACTTAAATGTGTTTTGAAATCATCTTCTCTAAGTATGACACTGAATCAGGGATGGTAGGAATTTTACATTGTGCCATGAAGAGCACTTGCCAAGCTGCAGCAACACTGCTTTATGCAGTGTTTTTAACCTGAGGCCCTCAAGTGTGCCCTCAAGAAAAGTAGACTCTAAATGCTAGATAAGTTTTTTATTGCCTCATTCCCCTCAAATGGAAATTGACTGCTAAGAAAATCCTGATTCCAAGCTTATTTAATTTGAGTCTGGAAGAAACGCTTTAAATTTGCTCTTAGGAAATAAGATTATTTAGCAAGGTTGGGCTTTTTGGTTTTACTGCTCTTTGCTGCTGCATTTAGGTGCCAGCTCTTGTTTTCCACATAGATGGTGGTTATGGTATTTATACCATAAATATAAACACCATATATTTATAATAAAGGAGTCAGGGAAATGGATAATATTGCACTTGTTCTGCAGAGTTGGCAGTGGAAAATTTAAGAGCAGGCTTGACACTAAGTGGTCACCAGAGGAATTGAAATATTCCTGCACCTCTGAATCACAACCCTGTTTTATAAGGTAATTTTCACTCCCAGGGGTGTTAATATTAATCAAGGAGATCAGGCTGTATGAGTGATCCCTGGAAGTGCATGCAAGTGTCAAGAGGAGAGGAAGACTGGAAGAAAACAAGAAAACACCCAGAAGCTGGCAGAGGGAGGGTACCTTGCTTGTTGCATGCTCCTGTGCTGACCTGCTGATGTTAGCAAGCAGAATATGCATCTCCTGCAAAACAGAAAAGTGTAAGCTCCTACCTTATACAGCCCAGTAGCACACACAGGACAGCCTGTGCCTGGAATACTTGGGGAAGTTAAAAGAAAATTTCCCATTTCATCATTTCCAAAGTGCAGTGAAGGAGGAACAGAAAAATTTGGAAATAAAAGTGAACCACCCCAAGGGGAAAATTCAAAGCAAAAAAGTTTTCTTTAGTTAAGTGAACTCTGAGCTGTTACTCTGAGGAGCAAAGGCTTGATAATGCAGCAAAGCAACTTGGCAAAAGGTGTTTAGCCCTAAGCAAGAGCCCAGACAGACTTGAGTGTGGTTTGGCTGGGTGTGCTGTTTGATACAGGCAGCTCAGAGAGGCAGGTGGGGGGCCCATCCTGCCTCTCAAACATGTTTGCAAGGAACAGGCCGTGACAAGAAGGCCCTTCCAGGGCTGGGAAGTTCCTGCTGCTCTCAGCCAAAGTAGAGCTGGCTGGGAAATCCCAAATCTGTCTTCCTAGGCACCTCATTCAGAGCATCCCATACTGTTTCTTTGGCTTTGCTTTAGAGAAAGCAAGAAAAACATCTGTACAGGAGCATTCTCGGGTTAAAATCATTCTGACAATGTGCCAAAAATGTCATTTCCCAGCCCTTGTTACGTGCTGGAAATCAAAAGCTATGGTAATTAAGGCTACCACGTTGTTTTAGGTAGTTCAAGGCTGATCTGTTGGGAGAGACTGCAAAGAAACAATCAAGGGTGGTCCCCCCCAGCATTTCTAGAGGCTGTTTTTCCTTTTGGTGTGCAGGGGATCAGCTCCTTTTCCCAGTCAGCCTGTGGCCCACACCTGCACTGCCTGAACACCGAGGGGCTGCACAGACCCACCCCCAGTGCAAACCCCGGGGTTGTGCCAAAAACAGAGGCAGCACCTTGGCACGAGGCTGGAAGGGGACAGGAGAAGGAACAACTGCCTTAGCTGGAGAAATGAGCATCAGTAAGGGAGAGAGGGACACTGAAATGTTCCTGGTGTTAGAGGGGCAGTTACCTTTTACAAACTTCTTTCATCCACACGTGCACAGGCTCTGCCTCACTCCCTTGGCACCACTGCCTGCAGTGCCACTGTAAATCCTCCCTCCCTCCCTCCCAGCAAAGGCCACTTCTGCTCAGGTAGTCACAGACAAAACCTTTCCAGAACATCTTCTGGAGAAAGGCTGGTGCTGCTCCTCACAGGGCTACAGAAGGAGGAGGAACTCCACTACCAGCAGTAATATGCCATAAATTAATCCCAAAGCATGGGTGGCAGCACAAGAAAATTACTGATGTCTAAAAAATTGAATTATGGTTGTTTTCTCCACCTGCACAAGAAATAAAGCAGTTCAAGCACAGACAGTTGCTCCATGCTTCTGCTCTCAGCTCCAAACACTCTGAAGTGTTAGCTAGCATCACTAGCCAGGGCTGGGGCTAGGAACTGAGAGACTCCTCTCACCTGCTGCCTGGGTGACTTTGCCAGGTGTCCTTGCCACCACTGGTGGGCTCTGTGGAATAGGACTGCTGAGGTGCTGGATTTTAGGAATGGGCACATGAGAATTTTAACACCAAAGGCATCCACATCCCCCCTCTGTGTGGCAGGAAGTGCTGCTGTTCTGTGTGGGGGAACCATTCTTGATGAAGAGCATGAGCAGTTCATCACTTATGCTCTAAAATCCTGGCATTTGAAGTGTTAATCCCAGCATAACAGTGGCTACAGCTGCAGTGCAGGCTAGAGGTGATAACCTATTAAAAAACCTTCAAAAATGTTACTTCTCCAGCTCTGTCAATGCTGTTCTGCAGCAGGACATTCCTCAGTCTCCTCTCCACGTTATGTTGGCAGGCACGAGCTGTTTGCTTTCATCCAAGCTGAAGCATTTGCCTTTCAGTTTCACCAAGTGACCCCTTGTGAAGTCATCTGGAGTTGTAAAGTAAATTGGATCAACCATCTGGCTTTTTTTTCCTGTTCCCCATTTAATATATTGCTACCAAATCTCCTTGCATCTGAATGGTTTTATTGCTCTGTGCTAACCATTCCTGTTTCATCCTGTGCTTCCCTTTTCCATGGAGCACCAGCTACATGCAGGACTGGAAGGTCTCTGGCTGTGCCAGGGGGAAAAAGAGGAGAAAGGCAAACCCTTGGAGCTCAGCAAAGCTTGGCTGCTTTATCTCCACAAAGAGGTGTCCGTGCTGCTGAGTGGGTTTCTGGCATGCAGGCATCACCCTTTGCTTTGATTTCAAGCTTTTGGCTGGTAATTTAGGCCAGCCCTTTTGGTTGTGCACTCATATTGGTAAAAAACATATACTAGGGGCATATGCCCAAATAAATACGTTGATTTATAAATTACATGCAGGTACTGCTGTACTAATTATATGATAAAGCATAACAAAACTAGAAATTAAAAAAGTATTATATAAATACAAAATAAATATTATTTATTTATTAGTGGTCTAACTGTAGACTCCTCCTGTACCCTAACAGTGTTTTCTTCTGCATGCACCTTACTTTGGAGACCTCTAAGGTACCAAAAACTCTTTCCCTTCTGGTGAATAGTAGTAACCTCTATTCTGGAGGTGCTGTGTCACACCCAGTGCATCCACAGGGGTCTCAGGACTTCAGCACAGGCTGAGAAAAACTCCCAGGACTATGAGGAGATAAGAGGGGAATTTGCATGGAGCTAAGGCAGACGTCTCCAGGGGTTTTCCTGGTCACTGTAGGAAGCTGTGACACCCCTCAGCTCCTCCCAGCCATCGGGGATGGGAGGTTCAGGGGTGCTGCAAAGCACCCCTGGGTGACAGGTCCCTGTGCCTCCCACCCAAGGAGCACCAAATGCCAGAGGCAGGGAAGCAGGGTGGAAAATCCGTGAGGCATTCCTGGCTCACCCCCCGGTGCTGGATGTGATGAGTGGGAGCAAAGGGTGCCTTTCCCTGCTGGCACGGCCCAGAGTGCCAAAGAAGAAACAGGAGTTTGGAAAGCAAACAGAGGAAAGGAAGGAGAATATCTTGGAGAGAAGACAGAGAGCATTGAGAGTCTCTTGGGAGGCACAGGGGGTGTGTGCACACCCCTGAACAGAGGATGCAGCGCAGCCACTTTGATCTCCCAGAACATCTGTGGGCATTGGAGAGCCCAGAGCCATGCGTGCCTGGGACAGGGGCATGCACTCCCAAAGCCTCCTGCTGTTCCCATGCTCCATGGCCTCCCCTCTCAAAGCACCCAGGCAGCACCAGCCCTGCTGAAAGGGCAGGAGCTTGCAGCTCCAGCTCCTTGCTGTTCCCACATGGGACAAGCATTTTGGTGCCCGGCTTTAGCCCTCAGACCTCTCCGAGCCACGAGGGGCTGCAGACAAGCATGGAGGGGTGGCTGGGCTGCAGGGAGAACAGCTAAAGCAGGGCCAAGGAAAAAAGGAAAAAAGGAAAAAAGGAAAAAAGGAAAAAAGGAAAAAAGGAAAAAAGGAAAAAAGGAAAAAAGGAAAAAAGGAAAAAAGGAAAAAAGGAAAAAAGGAAAAAAGGAAAAAAGGAAAAAAGGAAAAAAGGAAAGCAGCCTCGGGGGCTTTAATTTCAGGGAGGCCTGAGAATGGGTGCTCTGAGCCCAGACAGCATGAGATGGCCCCTGAGAGGGGCATGGGACACAGGATGACAAGGAGGGCCGTGTTCAGCATTGTGGTGGTGGCAGATGCTAAATGCCAGCAAGCCTGGGGTCAACACCCAGTGTACAAAGCCTCTGCACTATTGATCAAGGTGTGGGAGGACGTCAAAGACGTCAAACCCCAGCTCTGCTGACTCAAGTGCACACAGACAAAGAGAGGTTGGGGTTTGTGTGAGTCAGGCAGATAAAATACAGATGCAGAGGGAAGTGGTGTGGGCATTCAGGCACACAGACTGATCAAACATAGCAGCAGCTGACATGGGAGCAGAGGGTCATTCCTACAGAGAAGTCTGGTTTGCCTTCTCCAGACTTTCTGGGGGACTTGTGCCCCTCCCAGTCCAAAGAGCTACCTCACACAGCCTAAGGTTCCCAGTTTGAGGTGTAAAAGGTCTTTCCCTTCTCCTCCCTGAGCCCAATAGAACCTCATCAAACAAGAAAATAATCAGCACATTTCTCCATATCATGCTCTGCTGTGCCTGAAGTGAACACACAGTACTTCCTTGGGAAAAAGCTGCCCTGGTTGTCGTGCAGTGATTGGGCTGGAAAGGAAGGTCAGGGTGTTACAAAGGGGACAGGCGAAACACTGAAACCCTCCCTGCTGACCCCTAGGTGCTCTCCAAGGGCCCCATCAGGGGCATAACTGACAGAGGAACTTCCCAGGGGAATCTGTATTGAAGAGCCACAGGATGCATTTCCCGAGGGAAGCAGAGATCAGAGGGAGGGGAGGCAGGGGCAGGCAGCCAAGGGAAGCAGAGCAGACTGGTATGCACAGGCTGCATCTCCTCAGGGGAGATCTGTTTCATATGCAGGTATGTCTTCAAAGGGGACACCAGGGTGCAGGGGAGCACCAGGGATGCTCCAGGGATGAACTGCCCCCCTGGGAACTTCAGCAGAGAGGCAGGTGTCTGTGGGAGCCAGCCATTTCCCAGGGGGGAGTGCTAGTTTACCGCTGATTTTCCTAACAAAACACAGTCCTGTGGGATCTTCCAAAAACCCGTGCACCCTGGAAAAGCCAGGGCCCAGTAGGGGCTGGCACATGGGAGGTGGTAAATCTGCTGGCATCTCCCATTTTGCCCACGCTCCTTTGGGAATTACTGTGCTGAGGCAGCTGGCTGGTCTGCAGGGCTGGCTCTGGGCACAGGCTCTGCAGGGCATCCTTCCCCTCTCTACTGAGGCAGCAAATTGTAATTCAATACCCCTCTTGGGAAAGAAGAGGAAAGCAAACTCAAATCTCTTGTGGCCCACATAGTGAAGCTTCTCTCACTGAATCCTGTGGTTGTCAAGACGGCCACAACACTCAGAGTGCTTCAATAAAACTTCAGAAGGTTCAAGCATCAGCACCTTGTTATCTACAAGTCTTTCTTACCTTTTCTCTGTAGCCTCCCATGGGCAGCTCCGGCTCTTTCTCTCCTTTTTCTCCCTTCCTTCTGCAGTTCTGGCTCGCTCCTGTCTGTCCCCAGCAGTGCCACCTAATCCTGTCTGTCCCCTGTACAACATCTGACCCTTCCTGTCCCCAGCAGGGCCACCTAACCCTGGCTGTCCCCTATACAACATCTGACCCTTCCTGTCCCTCTCACACCCTCCTGTCCCTCCTCACAGCAGGGCCAGCAGACCCCACTGCCTCTCCACCAGCAAACTCATCTTTATCACACCCACAGTGTGAGGGCCAGGCTGTCCCCACTCTTTGATAATTAACACAGCTGCAAAATATTGGAGGCAAGATGGCCTTCAGCTCCATCTCTGTCTGTCTCCCCACAGAATCGGGGAGTTTGAGTTTCCAGCTGAGCCAGCAGCGAGGCTGCCCCCCCCCGTCGCCTCACAAAACCTGAGGGGCAAACCCACGTCCCTGAGCCCTGTGCCCCTCAGAAAGGCTCCCCTTGTCCCTCAGCCCTGTCCCCTCACAAACCTGAGGGGCAAACCCACGTCCATATGCCCCGTGTCCCTTGGAAAGGCTCCCCTTGTCTGCTCAGCCGTTTCCCCTCACAAACCTGAGGGCAAACCCACGTCCCCATTTCCTTCAGAAAGGCTCCTCTTGTCTCTCAGCCCTGTCCCCTCACAAACCTGAGGGACAAACCCACGTTCCCGTTTCCCTCGGAAAGGCTCCCCTTGTCTGCTCGGCCCTGTCCCCTCACTAAACCTGAGGGCAAACCCAAGTCCCTGTTTCCTTCAGAAATGCTCCCGTTGTCCCTCAGCCCTGTCCCCTCACAAACCTGAGGGGCAAAGCCAGGTCCCTGTGCCCTGTTTCCTTCAGAATGGCTCCCCTTGTCTCTCAGCTCTGTCCCCTCACAAACCCCTCACAAACCTGAGGGGCAAAGCCAGGTCCCTGTGCTCCGTGCCCCTCAGAATGGCTCCCCTTGTCCCTCAGCCTGTCCCCGGCCAGCCGAGGCGCTGATGGATTGCAATCCTCCTCCGCCATGGCCAAAACAAAGGTCACGGCCCCAGGAAATCGCTAACAACTTTTGCCCGCCGGCCCCGGAAGGGCTGGAGCATTTCGTGGCGAGGGGTGAACTTTTTACGATCCCCTCCACCCCGGGCAGGCTCTTTGGGAAAAGAATTTTAAAAAATGCCCGGGGAACACGAGGCTTCCTGGGGCTGACAGAGGAGGAGGGGGCAGCCCTGGAACGCTCCCCAGCCCGTGGCAAACCCCGGGCACTGCCCCTTCCCCTCCCTCTCCTCCAGCAAAACCTCCCTGTTTATGCTGCTGGCCTGAGACAGGGCCCTCGGGAATCCCATTCGGGGCTCTTGTTAAGGTCCAGAACAAGTTTACTTTTATTTTAGCACTTGGAGACACTAATACTCGTTTTGTGAGTGTGTAAATATCCAGGCACCAACACTGCACCTCACTCCCAAGCTTATGGCTGGGAACAAGGGGTTCAGCTATATTCTCACCCGGAAAAACGGCTTTGCTTTCCTCTTCTGGCCTCTAACTTCACCAAGCAGAAACTGCAGCTTTGTGGGCTGGAGGAGATACAGCAGGGTCCCATCCTTCAAGAGATCCCTGTCTGCTTGGAGAAGTTGCATTTTACATCTCAATATGGGGAAAAAATAAAATATATATATCAATCAAATTTTTGAACTTATGAATGCATTTATTTTTACTAATACCTGTAAATGAACACTTCTGTGATTAGAAATATTTTGTTTCAGCCTAAAACTGAGTTTTCCTAAGCTATTCCAAATGTCTTGGTCCTGCCTTTCTGTGTGAGGTAGCTCTCCCATGCTCAAGTGTGGTGACTAACAGGAAAATTCAATATGGGAACTTTACCTGCAAGATGCTTTTGTTTTTAGAGAAATACACATAACCAACCCACATCTCCCTCCCACCCCCAAAAACCTACTGATTGTGCAAAGACACTCCAGTTCTTCCTTCACCATTAGGCATTTCCAAAATGCTGCATTTAGCTCCATTACAGCTGCATTATCCTCCAGCTGTCTGAAATCAGAGCTCCAAAGTCTGCCTGAAATCAGAGCTTTCCCCAGGGTCTGCCCCATCATGGGGGTGAGGGGGCTACCATTTATTTCCACACCCAAACTGGGCACTAAACTGGTCCCTACTGATTCATCAAATCCATCCCCAGTTCAAGCCTACATTAAAAAGTAAGTTGCTTTGAAATAGCTTTTGTTTGGAAAAAAGCTGGTTTTAGGAAGCATCTCTGTTTTCAGGGAGGAGGAGGCTAGAGAGTATTTAAAGCCTCAGAGCTCAGGAAAGCTCCCTTTGTACAAGGGGGTAGGAGTAGTTTTGCCAGCCCATGGAAATAAGGAGAGAGGAGAACAATCAAGAATTGTGGATAGTAGTAGAAATAAAAGTAGAAAAAATAAGGGGATGTCTTTGTTTGATACTGCCTGTTACACTCGTGATAGCATCTTGTCAAGATCAGGACATGGCATTTCCTATAGCACAGATAAGCTTTGTCTTTGCCTGGGCTGCAAGGCAGCTCTAAAAGAGCAACTCTCCCTCTGCCCCTTCCCCAGGACTGCTTCCAATTAGTGCTGACTCCACTCTGTGCCGGCTTAGCCCCAGGATTAAAAATCTCCCTATGCCATTCCCCTCTGACCCAAACACTTCCTGGGCCTGATAGGGCGACCAAATTCTTCCATTTCTAAATTGGACAGCCTGCTCTTGCCACCCCAAACTCTGGCCCTGTGGAGGGGAGAGGGGAAGGGGGGATATGTGACAGAGATCAGCCCTTCACCCTCTCCAGGAACAAGGAGCAAAGGTCCTCAGAAGCCTTTGCAGGGCCTGGAGCTGCAGCCACGCTGGGAAAAACCCTGCTGGGATGTTTGACTTCATCTGCCTGCCCTGGACAGGGGGAGCTCTGGCACCTGGTGAGTTTGGGGTATTCAGGATGTCAGGGTGCAGCAGATCACATCTCAGCCTCCTCCAAAGGCCCAGGATGGGACATTGCCTCACGTGCTCCTGTGATTTTCTGTGGACAGAAAAGATGCAGGCCCTTGGCTTGGCCAGTGAGTATGGATGGAGTCCTGCACCATGGAAATGTTTCCTGGGCATCTCAGCAGAGGCAGCTCTGGTGCTGAGAGCCAGGAGAGCATGCTCAGCTTGGGAGCAGCCCAGCCCACAGTGAGGATCCCACAGGAGGGGCAGATGGAGCCCATGGAGCAGGCAGGCTCTGCTGCAGGGCTGTTTTGGCAGGAGACACAAGTGTCTGTTACCAGCCCTGGAGGAAACAGAGGGAGATTCACTGGATGGAGCTGAGGAGAAGAGCTTGCAGCAAACACCTGGAAGCCTTTGTGCCCCAGCCTTCTGCTGTTCACCCCCACATGCTTCTGTGTTTGCTGGCACCAGCTTTTAAGAAAAATCACCTCAATTTTGTCCTGATGCAAAACTGTTGAATTAGCAAAGCTGAGCAAGTTATTTATTCAGGGAGCAGCTGTGCAATGGCCAAGTGCAAACTGCTTCCATGCACCTACAGCAGACACCTTCCAGCATGAAACAGCATGGCCAGTTCAAGCTGTGATGCTGAAATCCCAATGAGAAAAAGCTAAGTTGTCTTTGAACACTTCGCTGTTGGGAGGGCTGCAGCCCCTGCCCCGCCTCACATGGGAGATTGAATAAGCAGCAAACAGCAAGTGCCCTTTTGGGCCCAATATGTATTTGGACCACCACACATGGGCTCAAAAGGCTTTCCATTCTTCTGACAGCCCCTGAGGGCCATTATTAAACCAGCACCAAGGGGCGTCACAGAGGCTGCAGCAACTCCTCCTCAGCAGTATCACTCCATGGGCTCCATTCAGGGCACTCACCACTTTTAAAGCAGAGGTTCCACGTGGCTGTGGGGCCACAGACCAGCTGTGCCCCAAAAGCATGGTGTGTTTTGGGGAGAGAGGCAGGCTTCCCTGCAGGCTTCCCTGCACACCTGGGCTGCAGGAAGGCCCGCAGCCCACCAGGGACTCGGGGACAGCAGTGACACCATCTCATTTCCACAGCTGGGCTGTTCAGGCAGACAGCCGTGCTCCTGAATGGGAAACCATTCTGATGAACTTTCCAGGTGCTCTCCTGTAAATGAATTACAGGTGGTACAGCAGTGTCTGTCTGCAGTCCAGGGCTTTGTCTCTCTGAAAAAAAAAACCCCTCTGTGTTATCCTCCCACCCCCATCCGCTTCCCCTTGCAAAGGAAAGGGGAGACCATCCAGGAGACAAGAAAACACACATACAGCAAGGGTGATTGCTATTTTAAGAACGTACTTTATACAAAATAACCAATTCATATGGAAATAAAATCTACAGACCTCCAAGGATCAAGATTTTAAAAAAGTTCTTTAAAAAAATTACCCAACACACAGTATTAAACTAACTATTGAGGTAACTGTCGCTCTTGGGGAACAAAGGTAATCAGCAGACCAAGACAAAATATACACAATATAAAAATAAATAGCATTCCCCTTTCCAGTATTGACCAGGAAAGTTCACACAACTTTGCAGCAGCAGGAGAGAGAAGAGGATCCCTGACACTGTGCTCTGCAGGATGGGGAGGGAGGCGGGGGCTCCTGGGCAGCAGGAGATGGAGAGGTGCAGCCCCTGAGGCCCTGCTGGGGACAGGAGTGCTGGGACTTCTCCAGCATGAATTCCTTCTTGAGCTGATAAACTGAGCCCATCCAGTCCAACCTTTCCTAAACAGCATGGACAGCTGTTCAGCCCAGTTTCCAAACCCATCTTTGAGTGTTTCATCCCAGCACCCAGCAAAACATGCCAGTGCAGAGCCCCACTGCAGAGGTCAGACTTCCCCCACTGAGGGACACTGAGGCATTTCCACAGCTTGGTATGGGAGGTCTCTGCTGCAGCCTCAGCTCACTCTCCTGTCACCCTGGGACAGCTGCAAGGCGTTGACAAGGGCCAGGCTTTTGCCCCCATGGCCACCAGACCCATCCCTGCCCAACAACAAAAAGCACAGCAACATAAGAACAGCCTCACCCAAAAAGAGAAAGGCCCCCGTTTTCTCCTTGTGCCCCCGACAGACAGATTACATTCTTTACAAACTTACAATAATACAAAAACAACCCCAATGTCACCCAACTTCAGAAAAATGAATGGATTTAGTGGTGCAGGTCCCCCCTCCCTCCCCAGCAATGCCAAGTGAAGCATCAGTGGGTCACTCTCCTTCCCCAGAGGATTAAACCTGTGGGCCACCCACTCCTCTTCCATGTGCTCTGCCCTGTGGATGGATGGATGGATAAGGCTCAACCTTACCCAACTGCTGCCTTCCCTCTCTGCCTTCCCAAACACAGAAGCAGCAACCAGCTCTCTCATGGCTACCTAAATCAACCCACCAGTCTCTGGGGAAGCAGGAATGTGGCCTGATAAATGCAGTGCCACAGAGAGCACCGTGCTTCCCACTGAGACTCTGAAGACCTCCTCCCAGAGTGTTTCATAGCCATCCTAGTCCTAAAACAGTACAGGAAGGTCAAAGTTGCACTGCTGCACATTATTATTGCTCAGAAAAAGATCAGGCAGCAGTGTTCATTGATCCATCAAAGAGGAGAGAAAGAGTTTTCACAGTTGTACACAGTACATGCACAGGCATTTTTTACCGAAAGCCTCCTGGAGGTAGACATGCCAGGATCACGTGTGGAAGCCCTGCACTGGGACCAGGAGCAAATGCTTGTCCTGCCAGATGGACAGACAGCACTGTGCCCGGGTGGCAAACCCCAGGGGCACACAGAAGAACACTCCTGAGCCACTGAGGACACCCTGATTCCATGAGGAGAGTCCATGTGCCCTCCCCAGCTGCTGCCTATGTGTGTGCAGAGGGAGCAGCTGGCAAGGCCAACCCTGTGCCCTTGTGCTCGCGTGGGCAGGGAGCTTTCATCTCTGCACTTGGCAGCCACCCACTGCAGCCAAGCCAGCAGTGGGAAAGAGACTTGAAAGCGGGGAAGCCAGGAGAGGGGAAGTGTTGGCATGTCATACAAAAGGGGATCAGAGGACTTTCCAGACTCAGAGTTGAGGCCTGAGCTCCTGCAGCTGCCTGGCTGGCTTCAGAAGGAGACTGCTCCCCTGCCACGCTCCAGTGTTTGAGTGCACTGTGGGCCTCTCACTCACTCGATGCACAAAGGAGTCCCCAGTGGCTCTCTGGTCTAACTCTGTTCACAACAAGGGAATTGTGCTCACAGAGTCAGTTCTGCTTTTGTGCAGAAGATATTCCACTTACTGCCCTTCTGCTAAGTGAGCCAAGTGTTCCCAAATAAAAGGGGCAAAGGATAGAGGGACTTGCAAGAGTTGGTGAAAATCCCAATTAAGCCTCAGTCTTAATTAAGTCTTTGTCCCCTCTTTCCCTGGTGGACGTAACTCTTGCTCTCTCCTGGATGCACTGTTCACTTTGATATCCTTGTTTCAAAAAGAGGAAGACCTTTGCCAAAAGAAATCTAGGCCATGGCTGCAAATGAAGGAAAAAAGCCCTCAGTCAATGCAAGACCAGCAGAGTTAGATCTACAAAATGCTCCATGGTCTCTCAAATCCTGCATGTGAGCCAAGGCAGGACGGTGACCAAAAAGGGAAGAGCACAACACAGCTCTCCTCAAAGATACACTTGGATGTTACTATCTAGTTCCAAATCCATTAAACCCTGTCCCAAATTTCCCTGCCTAGGGGTGGATTGAGCCTTGCCCCAGTTGTCCCCAGGAGCTCCTGTTGGGAGACCGCTGGAAATGGGTCCCTCTCCAGCTCTTTTTCAGAGTGGAAACCAGAACATGCAATTCATTATGGTTAAAAGAATTCTCCTTCACAGAGTGCTCCCCTGTCTGTGTCAAACAGGCAGAGAGGGGAGAGGCTGCAAGGGCAACCCTTGAGATGCTTTCTCCCTTACAATAAGCACAGGCTCCCAAAGCTTACAGGGGCTACAGCTGCAGCCCTCCTTGTACAGCCTGATATCCCAACCCTGGCCCTGCAGGAAGGACCTGGCACTCACACCCCTGCTCTGCAACCACCAGCACTTGCCTCAAAGAGAAACAGGAATTATGCAAGAAAAGCAAACTCCTCTACTCCTCCACTGACACACCACAACAAAAACTTTCTAAGGGGTTGCTCTGATTAAATGAGACCCAGTTGCTCTGCAGCAAGGGGATGCAGGACTGACTACACCATCACAGATTCCACTGCTGGTCTTCTCCAAGCCACCTTTGGGATGACACTTCCCTGTCAATCATTTCAGCACCTGCTCTGAAATTCCACACAGCACACAGCAACACAGCTTTTTCAGAAAAGGAAAGCAGAACGAAGCCATCAAGAACAAAGAAACCACCCCAGTTGAACAGAGACGAACAAAAGCCTGACAGGGATCAGTGGAGAAAATAAAGCAAGGTTGTTTTCTAATTATACTTCCATTTTAAATGGAGAAGTGTTGGGGTGAGAACCTGCAGGGGAGCTGCTTCAGTCAGCAGAATGAAAGACAGCCTCTGTGACTTGCTTTCAGATAAGACATCATAAAGCTGATAGCTCTCCAAGACCCTGAGAAACCACACTTACAAAAATATACACAGCCGATTTGCTTCGGAAAGTCTGCATGGGAAAGGCATTTGGCAGAGGAGAAAGAACCAGAAGCTTCCAAGAAAAGTGTCTCCATCTACTTCAAAGCCACAAATCAAACCAGTTGGGCCTTGAAGCTTCAAATTCACTTTCCTCTTTTGTCCTACTCATTGCAGGCTGGTGCCTTGGATTGCTACTGAGTGGTTTGGTGGGTCACACCCTGGAATTTATAGACAGCAAATTTCTTCTAAACACAGCCAAGAGTCACAGTGAAGCCTCAGTGACTGCCCTTTCCAGTTGAATTGCCAGGGCTTGTATCACCAAAAATGCCCAAAATTCAGAGTCTCAGGGGAATTTTTATACAATGGCCTTTGCAAAGGCAACTTGACATCCCAGGAGCTTGGGAACAACACCACTTAGAAGGAGAAAGTGGTGGGGAGAGCAAGAAGCTAAAAATGCAGAGTGACATACAAAGCTCTTCTGAGAATACTGGAAATTTTTGTCATGCTTGAGCATGGTCAACTTCATAATTGTCCTATGTATTATAAAATCTCATTTAACATGAAATCCATAATTATAGCAGAAACACATCCTCCATATGGAAAAAGTAATAGCTACAGGAAATTTTGCAAAGTCACTAGTTCAGGATGCTTTCTGAAGAAGGACCACCTGGTAATATATGGTACTACAGCAACACTGGGGGATGCACTAGAGTTTCTCTGTATTTTGTTAAAAAATTAAGGTAGTGGCACAAAGAATGGCACTCAAAAGCTGTGTTATTTTAAAATGCAGCTACACTTCTCTTGCACTGCAAGCCAACCCATGGCACACAACACCACTCTGTACATGAAGAGCAGCAATGCCCCTCTTCTAAATCCCTCAAGCCTGTCTTCAACAATATCTACAAAGCAGCATGGTTTGGAAATGATAAAATTCACATTAGCTGCTCCTCCTTACATTTGCATTTGGTATTGCAGCCCAGCAATCCTCTCCCGGGGCTGTGCCCTGTGAGGGGAGTCAGTTTTCAGTGATTGACTCAAGATTGTACCTAGTGAGATTAAGCTCTGATTTTGAGGGGATCCCTAGATATTGTAAGAGGGAAAGAAAAAACCCCAACCCTCCCTTATGAACAAAGCATTTGAAATGCCAATTTCAAATGCTTTGAAAGCATTTGAATGCCAAATCAAAAGCATCTGGAAATGCCAATCTAAGACTCCACCAGCATCTCACCACCTCAGTGTGTCCCATCCTCAGGAAAGCCCAGCCATAGTTGCCTGTATTCTTTATGAGTACTTTTCTAACAGAAACCATCTGTCCTCACAACAGCAGCTTATTAGCCACTTTCATAAAAAAATTACTGACTACATCAAAAGCCTTTTACCTAGAAACCCTCCCAGGAGGAGTCAGCTTCACCACCTGGTTGTGTCTGCCACCTGCAAGTCAAACCCTTCTCCCAGCTTTGCCTCACATCAGGTGAGGGTTTCTTATCACTGTCTAACACTCTACTACCCTCTCCAGGCAGGCCACAAGCAATTCTTGCCCTCCTTAGTTGTCTCCTGTTTTGATTGAGGCCTGGTACTCATCCAGAGGCCATGACCACTAGAGCCATGTTTGCAGTGCCAGTTCCAGCTGAAGTGTGCTTCAGCTTGCTTGGAGAGTTTTTATAGCTTCTAAAAACTTCCTGTTCTGCAATGTTCACAATGGGCTGAATGAAAGGCACTTCAAATATTCAGCTGTCTGTGATACAGAAGTCAGGCTGAAGTATGGCAGGGCTTCTTTGCAGAATCTACATTCAGATTTCCAGAGTTTTCAATGCTTTGCTACAAGTTAGATTTTCCAGTTCCTCTGTTTTTAAATGTTATTTCCAATTGTTTTTATATCTACAGTGAACTAAAGACTGCTTTACAAGGAGAAACAACTGTGTTTGTCCCAGGTTTGTTGTCTTAAAGTGGAGTTATATTTGCACAGTTTTTCCTTATTATCTACTACTGCTTCTGTGAAGAAGAGGATTCAGAGAAGGATCTAGGCCTACCTTTTGGAGCAGCAGGGGCACATCTGAAAACCACCATCAGCTGATGAGCCAGATTTGGGACAAATTTGGAAGAGACATAACCTAATGTTCTTGGCTGGGGAAAGCAGTTACCAATTTGTCAGTCAAAGGTCAATCTGCAGGATCACCTCTTCAGGTTCAGCTCAATCCACCACTCACAGTTGCTCCCTGACAGATAATACAAATGAAAAAAAAACCAACAAAAAAACGTACACCAAAAGCTTTTTGTTCTTCTAAAGGCTTAGGATAGAAGGAGCAATGGCTCAGTCAGATGCTATCTGCCATTTACTTGAGCAGCTCTGGCAGCTTGTGGTAGATCTACACAGCAGGACAAAGGCAGTACAGTCACACATCCTGGTGCAATCCAAGGATATGGGTGATGGCACCATCCGAGACAAGAAAGCAGACAGAGCTCTCCAGAAACTGGAGACAATATCCCTCCTCTAACTGGTGGCACAGACTGAAGGGCAC
>VXBR01004848.1:366216-382971 GCA_013400215.1 Cisticola juncidis | reverse complement strand
GCTCTCTTTGACAAGGTGACACAGCCTTATCAAAGCCACGCCTCAGCCACTCACCCCTGAATACACTCACTTGCCACCCAAATACTGGGAGCAAACAAGAAGAATGGAGGGGCCAGCAGTTTGCTTCAGGAGGAATGGACCACAAGAGTGTGGAAGCAGGAAGACAGCAGGGAATGTGCTGGATTTCCTTCAAAAAGCAAGGAAATACTCAATGCCTCCAGCTCTCCTATCACCTCCCACTACCTGCAGCACAAGAATCACTCTAAAATTTTTGTTTGATCTCTAGCTAAAAGGGCAAGGGATAGCCTAGACCTCAGGGGAACAGCAGATACATCACACCACAAGTCATCACTGGTTAAAATGGAAAAGGCAGGGAAGGATGGGTGAGGAACAGCCCAGAAGGGAGGAAGAACAGGTGGCATTCAGAGAGGAAATGCTGGGCTAAAGATAGGTCACTGCTGCAGACCAGGGTGGCCTTTGTTTGATTTACTTTACTGCTTTTATAGATACTCAAGGCATGAAATGCAGCAGTACACAGATGGCAAGAAGTTACCAGGCATCTGTGAACAATTGAGACCAAAGAAGACCAGCTTGTTCAGCTTCATAAACTGGGGAATAAGGAAAGAAATGTTACAGCTTTCCGTGCACACTGGGAATGGAGAGAAGAGAACTGGGGGAATCAGTTTGTGCAAGCCTACACTGGGACACGCCAGCCATGGCAAACATTAGGAGATTGCCCCCACCTAATGTGGCAAAGACTTAAATTATACCAGTTTAAGGTCTGTGAAGTCTCACTTGGAGGAACCATAACTCTGACCCTTTATCTCTGGGAAAAGGTTCCTGACACGCACTAAGGATTTCATGGCAGGAACTTTCATTCCCTGTTTACCTCCCTCCTGCTGATGGCAAAGGCCAGCAGGAGCAGCTCCTTACCATCTGTCCAGGATGTGGCACAGGGCTGGGCATGCCGCCGTACTGCAGGGAGCGGGGGAAGCCTCGCCCGTTGGAAGGGCCCTCGTCTCGAGCAGCCTGCGCCGCGTTGCCACTCGGGTCATCCACAGAGGACGAGGAGAAGGAGGAGGAAGAGGAGGAGGAGGAAGAAGCAGGAGCCCTGGAAGCAGCTCGATATGGTGGGGGTTTTCCTCCATTTTCCAGGCGTTGCTGTCTCTTGCCGGGCCCATCGGGGTCTCGGGATCGAGTCCAGACGCTGCCTGTGCCGGAGCGGCCAGAGCGCCGGCTCCTCTTCTCTCGCCTCCCGTCCTCTCTGATCCAAAACTCCTCATCCGTGTCTCCATCCTCCCCAGGGAAGTGCTTCATCATTGCTCGGTGGAAACACCTCTCCAAGTTGTAAGCCATCTTTGTATATTCTGCAGACAAACCCCCCAAGAACGTCAGAACCTTGTAGAGAGAAGCAATTAAGCAATTATGCAACATCAGATAAATCATCGCCCCTCTGCCAAGTTTCTCAAAGGAAGACTTTTGTTTCTAACAAGTTGGCTTTGGTTCCTAAACTCCATAAGCAACACGGCATCAGTTCAGTTCAGTAACCCCACCAGAGGACAGGCACACAGGCATGACAAAGTACCCCTGGCAGCAGGGCCTGCAGAGTCAGCATTAACTCAGTGTTCCAGCCTAGTGCCAAGAATTACATTAGGAGGAGCACCAGCTCTGCTTGCAGAGATGTGTGACCCTCACAGTTAGCCAGCAAGAGTGCTGAGAGAAGAAATGTGAACTTCCAGCAATGCTATTTGATTACATTCAGAGGCTTTTGTTGGACTTGTTCAGATCTCTGCTGTGGGCCACAACACAGAGGAAAATCAGCAAACATATTTATCTGTGGAGTTTCCAAAGCACTTGCTGACCCTGACATGAATGCTATTGCCAACACCAGTGTCCCCACTGCATCATTTCCACTGGACAGCTCTGCTGAGATGAGCTTTTACTTTCTGTTGAATGGACAGGAAGGAAAAGACATGTGAGAGGTGTTGGTGACAAGGCCTTGAAGCAAGTGACTATCCAGTTGTTTCCACTAAACTAACCCTGAAGATCCTTGAGGAACAGAGCTCTCTCAGTGGCAGTGCAGGTATGCTTTTACTTGCAGCCAACAGTAACAAGCTGATTTGTTCCTAATGTTGCTCTCCCTTTCTCACCAGGTGTTGCTGGTGAGGCAGTCTGCAGTGATGACCCACCATATGGGAACTGATTTCTTATTGAAGCAACACATAGAATTTTAATTGGCATGGCAGTTAAACCAGGATTTCCCATTTGCACACTCACATTATTCCTTCAATAGCCAAGGAACCTAAAAACTATATTTTCCATCCAAAGGACAGGCATGGTTCACTCCTCACTTTCCTGTGGTACTCAACAAACACTGAGAGTTAACCAGACTCCAGTGCTTTGCAAAGTCTGTATTAGTTACCATGAGGAAAAGGGGCACACATGAGCACATGAAGGAATGAGCTCAGAAAGAAACAGACTCTCCTCTCTTTGAATGTTCTGCCTTCACCATCTACCAACATGGCAGTCCTCAGTATGCCATGCCCCAATTCAGCATGACCAAACTGCTAAAAGCCTCACTAAAACCCAGTGCAGGTCTCAGTAACTATCTCCCTTTCTTCTGTTCTCTCAAAAATATTCTGAAAGAGAAGAAGCACAAATCAACTACTGGAGAGGAGGAAGAGGGCACTGCTTGCTTTGGCTGAGAGCTGCAAACAGACAGATTTAGCATCTTACTGCTCTTACCACTGCCTTCACCGTTGTACTTTAGACAGTTCCTGAACATGGTCTTCATATCACCCACAAATTCATCCTTGGTGCAGTACTGACCTCCATTCAGCTTCTTCTCCATGCTGGAGATATCCATGGGGGCCTGGAATACAACCAAACTTCCCTTCAGGGACAGAAAGCATAGTGGGGCTTACAAAGTTAGAGCTCAGAGAGGGCATGGGCAGCAGGGGATGCTCTCCAGAGAGGCAGCAATCCATCTTTGGTTTTTTTGACTCAGAAGGCTAGAAGGCACTGCCAGAATCATGGAGATGAACTGTGAGAGTAATACAGCCCATAAAACCTCAAAACACTCCCAAAAAACTGTGTCCCAGTCAACAAAGGGCATCAGTCGAGATGGCTGGGCCACTTTCCATACCTTAATGATCTGGTAGTAGTTGGGAGCATATGATTCATCCACGGGCTCCAAGAAGGGCCAGGAGTCCTTGTGAGCCTTCACCACATCTAGAACTGGTAGCAGCAAGAGAAAGGTGCAGGTTACACTCTCACACACACACACAGAGAAGGATTTCACTTTGGGAAGGCTGGGGTGGGACTAACCTTTGTACATGGCTGTGAACTCATCGTCCAGCTCAAAGCTGCAAGGGGAAGCACCGCAGTGAATATGCAGACTGAGGTTAGGTAAAACATGCTCTGCACTTCATCTTCTCTTCCACCCATGCAGTGCCACAATGCTGGCAAATAGGCCTCATCACAAACACTCCTCTCACATGCACCAAACCCAGATGTTTCTCAGCTCACTCCTCTCACTGTTCTCCAGCCTCACTTCTCCCTCTGCATTCCTGTGAATGATCACACTCCTCTCCTTGCCATACTTACTGCTCCAACACCCCAGTGTGCTGCAATGCCCCTTTGTGTACTCACATATCCTTGGTCCTTCTCTCTTCCCTGGCAGGGGAGCTGGGATCCAAGTGGGAAAGCTCAGGGGGGAGCTCCTTCCCCTGTGCCAGCAGCCAGGCCCGCTCTTCACGGAGTTTCCTCCTCCTGGCCCGTTCTGCAGTGGGAAGAGACCAAAAACCATTCAGCACTCCTTGCCCACATCTTGCACGGATACAGAAGGTGCTCCTGCAGCTCTCAAGAACTCCAGTGGCATGGTCTTGTTCTTTCAGCAAAACCAGCAAAGCACAGGAGCAGGTGAGGTGAGAATACAGTGCACCATCAACAGCCTCATCATCCTCCCTTGGTTACTGTCACCAACTTTGAAGCACAACTGTGACACAGATGCTGCCTTAGGAGCAGCATCTTAGAAGTGGTGTGGTACAAAGAGGGAAGCTCAGCACCCAGCCCCGGGCACAGCTCAGAGAGTGGCTTGTTGTTCTCTCCCTTTGGGGGCTTCACCTCAGGCAGGTGAATTTGAGGCAGCTTTGCACTGGATGGGATGAAGAGCAGTGCCCAGGGAAGCTCTACCAGCTGAGTGGCCATGAGTAACTGGGGTCATTATTACCCTCCGTGGCTGGCTTTGGGAAGGCTGCTCAGGCAGGGCTTCATGGCCAGCAGCCAGAGAGAGCAAGTTGCCACACACGAGGGCCACTGGGACAGCTTTCATTTAAAGAAGTGAGACACAGGAAGAAGCAGTGCTGGTAATATAACCTGTGGTTTGCAACCAGACAGCTGGCTAACAGATTGCTTCATAATAGAAAGTTTATGGGTTCTCATGAACCTCATTTCCTTTTTCTTATAGGAAATCTGAATTCATTTGACTTGCGAAACACCTGTGGTTGGACCAACCTTCTGTAGGAGCAGAATTCTCTGAAAGTGATGTGGAGGGAGAGATGTCACAGGATAGGCCACATCAGGGAACACACAGAGTGAAAGAAACACGAGGGAGACCTGGCCAACATCCTCTAGCAGAGGCTCTGCCTTTGGAAAATGCCAGCTACTCAAGAGGTACCAGCTCTGGTGGAAAAATATTTATTCAAGTCCTACTATGTCAGTTGAAAACAAATTTGGGATGGGGGTTGAGAGCACAAGAAAAGTAGGAATAGCTACAAGGTGAGTGTTTGTAGGGACATCCATTGGCAGATATGTCAAAGACTGGTAAAAAAGCACCTGAATTTCCTGTTGGAAGACTCAGGGTAGCACTGAAGTCAGGATTATAGGACTTGCATCTAAGGTGTCCTATAGAATCTAAGAGAATTGCATGACCAGAATTCCAACACTCAATTTCAGGTAAGAGAGAATTATCTAAGTCTGTCCAAGCACTGTTCAGAATTCAAGCTTCTTTCATAAAATTTGCAATTCTTAGATGGCACTGAAATGGATGCCTAAGTGAGAAAGCTGAGGAGAACATGAAGTGATTATTTGGGCAGCAAATGGAAAATCTCATGACAACAGCAGCCAGGAGGTAAAGATTGTGTAGATTTTAAAAATCCACCAATGTCTGCCTGGTAAACTGACAGGAATTGAGGAGGGCTACCCTGGTACCAGATCTCAGTTGGGATTAATGCAGGAGCCAGCCAGTGATTAACACTGTGTTCAAGATCACTGGCAGAGCTCATTCTTAAACTGCTGGCCTGGGTCAAGTCCTACCCAGCAGCTTTCAAAATCTAAATAATGCCCCAAAAAGTGCCTCAACCAGCTAGAAAGTCATACATGTGAGAGATTGTGTTGAAGCAGCATCTGGAAAGAGAACAGCAAAACTCTAACCTGCTGTTGTGGTAGAAATCTAAAAATCTAGACTCTATAAAAACTTATAAATTCAGGAGAGTACAGATGGGCCAGCAGGAAACTTGTTACCTGGGGTTGTGTTGGAGTTGGGGCAAATGTAATCTCAGGTTGGCAACAGGAATGTCATGTAAAAACAGGAATATAATCCAAAATTGAGAAGAAGGTGAAATTCATCACAGAGAAGATATTTCACATCCCCCCTCTAGAGAAGGCCATATAAAAGTAATATTATATTCCAAACTGACTGAAAATTGGCTTTGTCATCCTAAATTCTGTTGTTAGATCTCCAGTTTTAGCAAGTCTAAAGCAAGAAAAACAAATGACATGATTTTCAAATCACTTCCTCTCCATCATAAGAACTGTTGTGACAACAAATGCTAGTGGTGGTGTGCTTGGCACTAAGAAAAGATCATTAAGAAGCCAGTTTTACCTGGAGAGCTGCTGGTTCTAGGGATAAAAAATACTGTAGTGATTTAACTGAACAAGTCAACATAACCTTTGCAAAAAGCTTTTCCACCAGCTTAAAAGAACATTTCTGACTAAGCCTAAATGGACTAGAGAAGAGTTTAAACTGAAAGAAACTGCACAAAACCAAATTAAAGCACCATTAAAAGTATGAATGTAGTCTAACTTGGCTTAAAAGAGGCTGATGCTCAGCCTCATGCCAGTTTCTTTGCATGGTTCTGGTGCCTTTGAATCTGATGATGTAATGATTGCATTTACCCAGAAAAGGAAGTGGCTTATACCAAAACAAAACCATTTCACAGGAACATTTATCTTTGCAGCTCTTGTGGAACTTCAAGACTAATTTTGTCTATAGATATGAAGCATTAAACCACAGAGAATCTGCAATTTGCTGAGGGAAACACATATCTGTGGGAGATATGGAAGCTGGATGAGTCTCTGATTAGCTAGGACTAGCAACCAGGAAGTAATTGGTTTTTCTAAAGGTTAGAAAGGTAATCAGGTAAAAGAAGCTATTCTTAGATAATATCTGGCCTCCTACCAAACATCTGGTAGCAAACTGTTCCATTTTGGAAAGTTTACAAGGTTTGCATGAATCTAATCTCTTTTTTCCTTTTCTGATTCTTTATCTGCTTTGGGACTCATGATACTGATACTGCCACAGTTTTTACTGATATTGCCACAGTTTTCTGAGGATGTTCAGCCTTTCCACAGAACTACAACAGCCCAGCCACTCACTGTGGCTAAAGCAGCAGCTAAAGGAATCCCCCATAAGGGAGGCCAATAGAGAGAAGGGGTCAGAAATGAGCTTGCTCTGACACCCACACCTACATGTGACTGCCTGCTGTCTGTGCCTTCATCTGATGTATTAAACACAACAGGGCTGTTTGCTCCAGAACAGCTTAAATCAGCATTTAATTCATAACCACAAACATTTTAGACCAACACCTGAAATTGTCACCTCTGGTGCTCTATGTAGCCTGGTCCCTTCATCTTTAGTTCTCCAATTGATAAGGCCAGTAGCAATAAATAAATACTGCTCTCTCTACTCCCATGTTATCCCATTCCCTTTCTCCTCAAAGGGAATTCTTCTTTCACAATGGATTGTGCCAAAAAGAGCCAAATGCTATCCAGTGAGAGCAAAGTCAGCTAATCCTGCACACAGGGAAATCATGAGGAGACAGAACTGAGGAACAACATGAATAGCAGGAGAAAAAAATGGACAGCTGGGGCAAGGAAGAAAATAGGCATGGTTTGAAGGAGACAACACAGTCTAAGGTGCCCCAGAGAACAGCCACCAACACAGAGGGCAGACAAAGGAAAAGAAACTACAGTCAGACCAATTTATCAGAGGTAAATGCAAGAAAAGATTCTCATTAGCAAGTCTGGCAGGGGAGGAATGCAAATTGCAAACTTTAATTCAAGATCTCACTCTTGACTTTGAAAGCTCCCACTCCTGCTCCACCCTGGCTGCACATTACCTTCCACTGCTTTGACCTTCTCCTCCATCTCCCTCTTCCTCTCCTCCTTCAGCAGCTGCTCCTGCTCCCTCTTCTGCACTGCTAGGAGGATCTGGCGCTCCTCCTCTTCCTCTCTGCGCCTCTGCTTCTCCATGGAGCTCAGCACATTCGGGTTTACCTGGGACAGAATGATGCAACAAAAACTGTAATGCACTGGCTTATAAAAGCTGAGAGCAGAGGCAGGCTTACTTTGAGGAAGTATTAAAGCACACCTACAATGAAATGACTGGGAAGAAAAAAAAAGGGAAAAAAAAGGGTTTGAATGTATGATTTCCTAGATGAAAAGCAACATGGAAAGGGAAGTTATTTGTCAAGCAATGAAATCCTACTGATACAAGGACAATGGAGGGAGAAGCGATGGGTTAGACAAGCTGCCATTCTGTCAGGGATGCACATTTCTCTTCCCTTCTGGGCACAGGATTCAGGCTGTTGACACCCTCACACAACACCTCTACCTCTTCCAGCTAGCAGAGCTCTGACTGCAAGTGTGAGAAGAAAGGACTACTTTGCCAAACCTGTCTCTGCTGCAAAACACAGAACACTTCAATAGGAAAAGCGTCTGGTACAGCCTTGCATCGAGGTATCATTAGGAATGTTTTCCTTTCCTGTTCAAAATTTCTGTGTGCTAATCTGCCCTGAACTGGCTCTCATTTGTTTGTTTGGACAGTTTTCCTGCTGGGTCCCAAAACCAGTTCTCTCATTCAAAGACACCTGGCTCTTTATTGCCCCACTTTCTCACCTCCCAACTGCCAGCAGGCTGCAAGGCTGTGTTTGATCCTACTTAAGACTGCAGGCTTCCCAGACCAGGGACTGCCTGCTCCTATTTCTCCAATAAAGTATGAGGTATGCATATGGAAACGTGGAATTATCTTTATTACCTTGATTTAATTATAAGGCAAACGTATCAGTCATCCACCAGCCACTCCTACCCCTGTGACCAAGATGTGTGTGCCTTATCAGCAGGGAATATCAACCAGAAAAGAACAGTGTACATGCAGTTTGCTCCAGCTTCATTTTCAGGGAATAACCAGCAACCAGCACTTAGGCAGAAGGCATTTCCTGAGGATTAGCAATCAGCCGGGGTCCCTTGGCTGCTGCTCAGACCATCGACTTCTCCAGGCCCATTATTAATCCCCAGGAAAGAAAAATGTTCTGCACCACCATTACTATTTTGTCCTTGTTTCATTGCCCAGGAATGGAACCTGGGGGTGCTTTGATGAATGCCTAGAAATGTCTGGTTTCACTGTTCATTCATTCCCCCTCTGCCTCCCCTTCCCCTACACAGCCCTGTGCTGTCCTGCAAACTCCCACTCCAGTTCTCTGTCGACGAGCACCATGCAGCATCTCCAGCATCAACAGCACATTAAGAGAATTATGCTTCAACCACCAACACTCACAGAGAAGTGTCCAAGATAGGGTCATGGGACTCTTGACAAAATTAGGACCATATCCTGCATTTAGGGGCAAGAAAAACCACCTGTTCTGTGCTGATCCTTTAAGGTGAAACCCAGAGCTTTATCTCACCACGAGAGAATCATTCTCTTCTTTTCCATTTTATGTCTTTGTCAAATGTAATCACTTTACTCGTCTATCTCTTTCCTAGGGAAATCATTCTCTAGTTCAGGTGCCTTGAGATTAGCCAGCTTCTCCTCACAACCAGTTTTAAGTTTGCTTCTCAAGCCCTCACTCCATCCAATTATTCCTACTTACACTCTTCTGGGTGAACATAAATTCTTCTTTTCTTCAGTCACATTCCAGCCTTTACTTTATGGACTTCCTCAGACTCTTACACAACACCCACATTTCTACAGTTAGATTAAATGTTTTCTTATACAGCAATCCTTTCATTTCCCTGGAAGGATTATTCCAGTTGTCTCTCAGATCTTTCCTCCCTGATCAATATCCAAACCCCGAGATGCCCAGGATTGTACTGTGACACAGACAACAAGCCAAGAATCTAGAGAATTGGGGTCTACATTTCCACTTTTGATTCTTTTTATATCCCTTTCTCAAAAGCTCTGCTATCTGATTTGCTACCCTTGAGCTGCAAACAACTTCCTTTCAGACCTGACCCTGACCAGTGTCAAACAGTTTTCCTCTGACTTTCTTGATAAATCTTTAAATTGCAGTAGGAACCAAAAGAGACAGGTTCTGCAGTAAGAGAAAGAAGTGAGCAGGAACCAGCCACTAAACTTGGTATGCCAAGATATTTTAATGAGGATGTGACCACCAGCCTTTACATTCCCAAACGAATAGATGTAAGCCAGCCTGGCATGTTGTGATTTCTTTGATTGTTACATAGGTGAGACCTTCCCTTTCCCTTTCCCTGGATTAACATAACTTCCACCATTCATATCCTATGGAAACAGGAACACAACACCCAAGTGCAGTGCTCACACCAGGACCTCTCCAAGCCTGCAGGGCACCCTCAGCACCCTGTGCTTTAATGGAATGACACAGGATCCACAGCACGCTCCAGACCAACCACCACAAATACGGCATCAACAAAGCACTTTTAAACAAAGGACAGGGTGTCATCCTACCACATCTAGAAATCAAAGAAAAGGGAAAAGCAGAAACACAAACACTGTGTAATGAGCCCCAAGGACTGCAGTAGACACCAACAACAGAATTTACTCCCTGCAGCACTTGCAGGCAGCAACAGTGCTGCATGGGCTCTTTGAGACACTTCAGACACAGAAACAACCTGATTTTCACAAGGATCCTCTGCCTGGTGTCCCACCCAAGTCCATCGGGAACAAGTGTGCTCAACTCAGGATTAAAAAAAAATACACAAACACAATCCACTAAACTGCTGGATTGGTGGAAGCAGATGCTTATTGGAACAACAAAAGCAAGAACCAAACATAAACTTCCTTCCTGCCCACAGGGGTGGCAAAAGGACGCTTCTCCAGCTTCCTCCCCACTCAGAGGATGAAATCCACGGCATCACCGCCTCCTTCCCTCCGGCAGAGAGCACTCCAGGACACAACATCACTGCTGTCCCCTGGCCCTGGGGCTCTGAAAGGGCCAAACTTCTGCCTGCAGCTCTGCTCCCCAGACAGTGGTATCAGACTTCAGGGGCAGAAGGGCAGAAGGCGCGGGTGCCCTGAGTGCCCTGGCCCCTCGTCCGCTGCTCAGATTTCTGCAGCAGTGCTCCCCTAATGAGGGTGCTGCTAAGGCAGCTCCTAATGAGGAGCTAATCTGAACCACCTGTTGAGAAATCCCTGCAGGATCAGGAGCCCACGGAGCAGTTCCATCTCCAACTGCAGCCGGGAGAAAGGGCTCAGTGCACCGGAGCAGTCACATCTCCAACTGCAGCAGGGAGAAAGGGCTCACCTGCACCAGGCTGGGGCTTTCTTTCTCCCCCAGGCTCACCAGCTGCCCACCCTGGCTTGAGGAACAAGCCCCCAGACACGCTGGCACCTTCCCTGGCTGCCCCATCCTGCAGGGGAGCAGCAGCTCTCTGGCACTGCCTGGCTCCCCATGTCCCGGCGCACAGGGTGCCAGGAGGGGCCCCTGCTCGCTGGGAATGTTTCACTGGCCCACAGGCAGCAATTAACAGCCCTCTGCTGCCGCAGACCTGGAGCACCTGCGGTACTGATTAGCATCATTCAGGCTCCATGTGTTTCCCACTCCCCTCCTCCTCCTCTGGGATTTCTGCTGCCTGTGAACAAACACGTGTCCCTGTGCTTCCTGCACCGTGCCCTTTGCAGAGATCAGTTCTGGCCCCTGACTGACCATCGCTGGGGTCTCATTTTCCTCTCAGCAGGCTTTTATCTGCAGCACGATGAGAGGTTCTTCCTTCCTTTTATTTATCTGAAAGTTCTAAGTAATTACATTTATTGCAGGGAGAACTGCACTTTCTCCTTTGTTTTGGGGGAACCCCTGACTCTGGCTCACACAGCGTATCCCCTGCAGCCTGATTTCCCAGGGTTTGACAAAACACCAGGTAACTACGTTTCCATTACATCTACAGTGAGAGATTATGCCCCAATCTGACTGAATTGAGAGAGTTTTTTCCTCGAGCTAATCCTGTGTTGTCTGACCGATAGCTTTGGGTAGCAGTTGCCAGTTCAAAGACCCCCCATCTCCACAGCCCCGTGTCCCAGTGTGCCTGTTAGGGGCTGTGTGGTGAACTGGATCGGAAAACTGATCTATGTTAAAAATAACCCCGACCAAAGAAAAAGGTTATATTTAACTCCAGTCATTTTCCTGGGTCTGGTTCACTGCACAGACCCTCAAGCAGCAGCAGCACTGATGGGGTGGAGAGGAGATGAGGGTGAGGAGGCATGGAAAGCACCATTTGAGCCCACAAGGCTGCAGTTTGATCAGCATTGCTTTAAGCAGCCTAAACTGTGACTTCCATTTCCAGCTGACCCCTCCTAGCCCAGCTCCATCCTGCATCAGTCATTCTCTCCCTCGGCGCTATCTACACCCTCATGTGTTTGCAGCCTCACGTTTTCCCCTTGGCTGAATTTCTGTCATTTCCCTTTGTAAGCCGGTTCTCCTAGCCCTCTCATCCTTCTTCAACTTTTCTTTGAACTGCCTCGAATGTGCCAGCACTTTCATTGAAGTGGAATTCCCCAGGCTGAGCGCAGATTTCCATACGCAGCTGCAGCGAGCTCTGCTCTGCTCTGCTCTCCCCGGTTACCTCTGCGAGGCAGAGGGCAGCACCTCCCTGCTCTCCATAGAAACCCCGGGTGTCAGCCTGCCTTTGACGGGCATTACCACCCATCTCCCTTTCAGCACAGGCACTTTCAAGCGGCTCCTTCCCACTGAATAGCGATGCTGCGGTTTATTTCTTCCCCCAGGAGGCATCTGCTCTCGCCTCCCTCCGCCGTCCTCCCCCTCACCTCCTGCTTGATTGTTTTGATGGGCTGATGGTCAGACATCCACCTGGGAGAAAACTCTGTCCGCTGCAGACGCTTCTCCTGAAACGGGGTTGAGAATTGAGGGAAGGAAAAAGAGAGTGGAGGAAATTAGGGCACATCGGTGAAACTGGCAGGAGAAACTCTGAGGGCTAGAAGTGACCATGAAATCCCTATTAGCTTTACAAGGGTAGCAAACAAGCAAACTGAACTCAGTCCAAGAACATCACGCTGACTGCAGAGCCTGCTTTGCAAAGCCGTCCAGCCGAAGGATCCCTTTCCAACTCTGTCCCACCTGAAAACATTCGGCTGATGGACAAAACCCTTTGGAGTTTTGGGGCTCTGACACTCCAGCTCAAAGCAGACTTAGCTAGGACAGCTAAGCAGAGAAACAGCAGTAAAAGTGGAATCACGGGCAGTTTGCAGGGGAAAGCCAGGCTGTAAATCACAGCAGTTCAAAAGCACAGAGGTCCCCTGCCAGCAGGAAAGGGCCACAGAACAGGGCTGAAGACGGTAACCCCTTCAGCCATCCTACCTATGCTGAAATCACCAACCAGATCCTCCAGCACCCATTCCAGCACTGCCACAGTGTTGGGGAGAGTCCTCCCCACAGCCCCCACACTTGCAGGCTGTAGGTGCAGGGGGCAGAATGGGTGACAGGCTGCTGGGGCTCGGCTCTCCTTCACTCAGCAAGCATCCATGCTCCTGGAAGTGGCCAAAGAGGTAAACAGGATGTCATGTCTCCTCACCTTCTGTGCAATCATGTTGCAGATCTCCGGCAGGAAGTCTTCACTCAAGAGTTTGTAGAGCTGCCTCTCTCTAAGGGAAGTCCTCTCTCTGAAGCTCTCTGTGACCTGCCTCCACTCCTCTTCCGTCTGGCACAGCAACCACCATGTCCCACGGCCAGGCCCTTGGGACCCTTCAGAAACATGAAAGGATGTTATCTCCACAGCAGTTATGACCAACAGCTCCTCTTGATCCCTTCCCTTCTCTCCTCTGGGCTCAGGAAGAGCAAAAGACACTGGCAATTGTCCCTGTTATGGGAAACATTCCCTCTGCTATAGACCCAAAGCTCTCTTCATGCACCAGAAGCACTGGTGTGTCTGAGAGGGATGCCAAGATAGAGAGGAAGCACACAGGTGAAGAAATAACAGTGGCACATGGCAACACAGAGGTAGTGTGACATCCCTGCAGCAAGCCCACACTCCAGTTACTGCAGACTGGAGAAAAGAATTTAATTTGTTTTTTGTAATGGTGGCTGTCAGCCAGAGCAGGACATAGGGAACTGTAAATGTTGGATTTAGTCTGGCAGCAGAATAAAGCCATCAAAAAATAATGTAATTTGAAATAAGCTTTTTTTTTTTAAGCAATGCAAACCATTTCTGCAGTGAAAAAAATCCTCCTGCTCCCTGCAAATGAAACATTTTGTTTGCAGGCACTTGAAAGAACAGAAGAGGAAGTAAAGGACAGGGTTCATCGGGCTGCCAGATGAGGGGGAAGTTCCAAAAGTTCACATCCCATCCCTGCTCAATCCAGAGTGGGATTGAAGCAGATCACCCACTGCTCTGAAGCATGCCCCAACCACCAAGACACTTTGAGAGCTGTTCCACCTTGTGTGAAACATCTGAATATTAATTGTGAAGGAAGGGCTCTCTTGCATTGTGGTTGGAACACCCACCTGGAGATGGGGAATGTGGTTCCTGCTCCACAAATGTTCACCCAGAGCAGTGAAGCCTCATGGGTTGCAACTTGTATGCTTTTGCCCCAGGATGTTGTCTAAGCAAAAAAAGGTTGTGACATTTTTTTTTTTTTGGAGTGGGGAAAATCTTGGATCAAACACCTTTAGGCTGAGGGGTTCTGAGCTCCCTCTAGACTTTTCTAGGGTTAACTACTAGCTCCCAGAAAGAAAGCAATGGTCATCAGCACCACTGGGAGATGTCATGCACCATCTCACCACATTTTCAGGCAAACTAACAATGTAAAATATAAAGAAATAAAAAATCTGAACCTGACTCTGGGCCCTTGTGGATCTGAGCTGCAAGTGCCTCTGACATGCAAGCTGTCAGCTTGTCCTAGGAAGACTGGAAAGCTGCAGGCTCCCTCCAGCACCTGCCCTCTGTCAGGTGCCCAGGGTGCAGTGGCACAGAGTTTCAGCTCTGTGAATGTCCTGGGGACTGCTAACTGAGACTGCAAAGGTCCAGCCATGTGCTGGTTCTGCTTGCCTTGCCCACCTGCAGCAGGAGCTTACCTGCATCCTGCCCCAAATCCTGCCTCCCTGTTTGCCATTCCCTTGCCAGCTGCCCATGGACAACTCATTTCAATAGCAAACAGGACTGAGGCACTGCTTTGTGCCAGCAGAAGATTACTCTGCAGCTGAAGTGACACAATTTGCTGGAAGACAATGATCTGATAAAACCCCCAGCGCATCGCTCTGGCTCCAGAGCAGCCGCCAGGAAATCTGAAGACAAAGGGCAAAGGGAAGGAGGCATGGGAAAGACAATGCCACCCTTGCTTTTTATTGTGAGGCAACAGGCAGGCTGGGTCCCTGGGTTTTGTGGGAGCCAGTGGATACACATGTATGACAAATGAGTGCCAGCTCCCTTGAACTCACTTTCGCGTCATGTTGCTAACTCGCTTTTTGCCTTGTTAACCCTCAGCTGGGTACTCCCAACACAGTTTACCACTCTCAGCCACCCAATGGCCACAGGGAAGAAAAAGTGAGAGGATCAAAAAGGTTCTTCCTTCCCTGCTTTAGCATCACTCACTCCCCTCTCTTCCCCATCTGAAAAAACACACCTGCTGACAAGAGGGGTGTGTTCTTACCCCTGGCAGACGGGGGATCATTCATAGCCTGCTTTTTTAGGAGAGCCCTTGAATTCTAGTGTATCCCAGCAGGTCAGGTTTCTTCATCCCAAACTCTGCCATGATAAAACAGGAAGCCTGCAGGTGCCCAGGCTCCCAGCTGCCAGGCAGCCTGTAACACAAACCCCTCCTTCCAAACTTGGCCCCAACCTCCAGCAGAAAGACTCTCCTGAGAAAGGCTGGGTTGTCTCTCAGGCATCTCTCTGGGTTTTGGTAATTTAAGAGCCTTATTAGCTGGTGGTATCAACCCTGATACTGCAAAATCTCTTTACCATTTCTTATCTGAGTCTCGTGGATAAGCAAGTTGTCTTCTGCCTTCTCCCTACCAAAAAAGAAAGAGAAGGGATACAATAAGGACATTACTTCACATCACTGAAATGCAGCTGCTTCTGAAAAGAATAGGGAACACTGCAATCATTCAGTGCAGAGCAAAACCATGAGAAGAACACTGCAGAACACATGTTTCATATATATTTTCAAACACACATTTGCCATAGCTTTGTAAAGTTTTTGTAAGTAAAGGGTGCAGGATGAAGTTTAGCAAGTACAGTATCTCAGTTCTCATGGGAAGCATCCCAAAATCTATGTGGACTCAAGTGGCCAGGGTTTCTGGCTTCAAGCCACACAGTGAAAATACTCTTTATCAGGAGCAAACTCCCTAGCACTGTGTGGTGGAATTGCACTTGAAGTGAGGTGGTTGGAAGAGTGATGCCCACTGTTTCACTGAACTTCCAGCTCAGTCAGAATTTGCTTTGGAGAGTGATCAAAGCATCCCCCAAGTCTGAGCTTGCTTCACTTCTGATTGCATTGAAATTGTGGCTGCATGGTATATACATACTTATTGGGGGAACCCCAGAAATACTTTATAATTCTCTCTGGGAATGTACGTATTTTACGTCTGTTGCAGGAGGAACTCTTCCATACCTCAGCAAGTTTTCCTCCAGTAGTTTTTTCCTCTTTGGAGGTCGCCCTCGTCTCTTGCCTGTTTTCCCAGGAACATTTGGGGTGTTTGTCTGTCCCCCACATCCCCTGAAAAATGGCCAAAAAAAAAAAAAGGGCAAAACAACCATGAAGTATGTGCCAAGCAAAGGAACCGAGGCTGGCAGGATGGGAGAAGGGCACGGAAATCACAACAGCTGCTCGGAACCCAACCAAAGGAGGGATTAAATCAGAGCAGCAACAGGACGGGGAGGGGAGAGGAGGGATTCCCACTGGCTGGGAGCCTGGGCTGGGAGCCGCCGGCACGGCACGGCACGGCATGGCACGGCGTGGGGCAGACAGGCAGGAATGCAGTGGGGCAGGCAGCATGGCTCCCACAGCAGGCTCTGCTCCCACAGCAGGCTCTGCTGGTGCCACAAAGGCTGGGGCTGCCTGCCACACAATGAGCCTGCCTGGCAACTCCGTCCTGCCCGTGCTGCCCTCTCCAGGCCCCGCTCCCCCCAGCACAACAGCAGTCAGGCGGAGCCCCCCAGCCGGGCTGGCTGCACCCACATGGGGCAGGGGGTGTGTGGGGGCTGTTACCTGTCTGGAGCCAGCTCCCCGTTGGGTTTGCCCTGCACGGGCTCCTCCTTGTACATCCTGGT
>VXBR01004848.1:297137-365329 GCA_013400215.1 Cisticola juncidis | reverse complement strand
TGCTCCTCCCGGCCGAGCTGGGAAAATGTTACTCCGGGGGGAAGGCGACGTTCGCTCTCTGTCCAGGGAGGGATTTAGATTGGCATCTCTAATTTGAATGGCCTCCCTCGTTTTAACATTTCATCTCTGGTGCTCCTGACAGGGAAGGTCTAATTAGTGCTGGCGACAGTCACGCACAGCCCTGAGAAGCTCCCTGCCCCCCTCCCCTCCTCCACCCTCCCCCAGTATACTTCATACCCATCCTTTCATCTCACAGCATCCCTCAGCAAGGCAGCAGTCTCAGCTCTCACAGCCCTGCCATTCCCATTAAAGCATCTCCAAACTCCCTCTTTGCAGAAAGAGCAGCCAATGAAGCCAATTTCCTTACTCCCATGCTATGAATACATCCACACAGGACAAGAGCCCAAGTCCTGAGCAAGCCAATGCAAGGCAGAGGAGTGCAAAGGGAACTGCTGACATGCTGTGACCTCTCCTCATCTCAGGAAGATTCTGATTCGGCCCAGCTCCTGTGGGCACAGTTTCCCTCATCCCTGCTGCCCCAGGCACCTTGAGCAGGTCGAAGACATCGTCTGCGTCCAGGCGGTAGTCGCAGAGGCGGTGCAGGATCTCCACCCGTGTGCGCAGGGGCAGCTCCTGGAAGGTGCACTCTCGCAGAGGGTTGGGCTTCCCCTCCTCCAGCTCCCAGCGGTAGTTGATGATGTCCTCCAGGTAGCTGTGAAACGTCTGGGGTCTGACCAAGGGAGAAAAGGTCACACACACTTACTGCAGTTCACCAGAAACGCCCAGTGCACCAAGCAACTGCAACAAACAGTGCAGAGACCGAGGGCAGCTGAAGGAAAACTGTCAGATATGGATGGGTGCAGCTCCATCATTCACATTCCCAACATGCAGCAATCTCACAGCAACACCACGGGATGACATGTTACACACAGACAGCTTTTATACACAGACTGTTATTCCTTTCCAAGCAGAAGGAGCCAAGCATGGTAGCAACTCATCCCCTTTCTATCCCAATGGGCAGTGCCTTCTGCTAGCACCAACAGCCACCCTTTACTAAAAAGGAATGCAACAAAATTTATGTGTCTGTTTCCCTTCCAACTCTTCCCATTTTCTTCAGATTTCCCTTTGCCCCTCACATCTGTCATTGCCAAGCCTTGCTCCTCTCTACTTCTTTAGAAGTTTTCCATGCCCTGGTTCAGTGACTTGAGACTTTGCACAGCTGATCACTTCCTCCCCACTTTGCTGCTGCATGCTTCCCATATTCCTGTCGTGCTCCCTGGTCTCCTCTCCCTCCATCCCCAAAAGTGTTGCCACTTTCTGCCTGTTCCTCCATTGGTGGCTCTGGCAGACATCAGCACAGCCCACCTCACACACGTGGCTTGGACACTGCCACACAACAAGGTTCATCTCCCAAAAAGGAGTCAGTACAGAGCACTCCCTCCCTCTCTACTCCCCCAGATGATCAAGCTGAACACTTGAGCTCTTCATAAACATTACTGTTAAAATGATCTTTCTCATTTTCTAGCTGGGTCACATTAAGTCCTGCTTTCACTACCAGCAGTTCATCATAAAACCCAAGGAAGCAGATATTTCTTACCATCATCTAGCACTGAGAGTGAATATCCCCATCTGAAATGTGTAAGACCACTGATGGAGATAAGGCTAAAAGAACTCCTGTCTATATTTCAATGAGACTCAAACCTTTATTCTGAATGCTCAAAATTTCAGGGGAGGGAATGAAAAGGGGCCATGTCCCTAAAAACACAAAACTTTCTGAAGATCCCTCTGTATGACTTTGAGTCCCGAGAGTTGCCAGGCTCGCTCAGCCTGCTCGAGTTGTGTACCCTGAGCACAGCAAAAGGGGACCCCCCCATGCCCCAGCCATTCTTGCACACACGGGAAGTCCATATGCCAGCAAGAACACCACTGGGTACACATTCCCACCAGCTCTCAAAAAGGCAGCTCCACTTGATAGGTTTTTGGCACAAGCAGATTACTCTATATGATTAATGGAACGGCGCCAGCACTACAGAATTGCACTTCCCTGAGAAATTGCTAACTTCTACAAAAGCTATTATATTTTAACAAAGAGGTGGAGGAGTGTGATCCAGCTGGAGAAAGATCATTAAAAGTCAACAAGAAGTTAGCTATTAGACAGGGTCTTAAGACAATTGGTAAAGACCAGACTTCTCCGCAAGGACCATGACTGGACAGTGACTGCGAGAATGAAGGAACAGATGCCTCAAGCCATGTCCACCTGGCGTGTTTCCCTTCCTCCTCGAGTAGAGGGAAGTGCAGATCCCCCTGCAGATCCCTCCTCACCAGCCTGCTTCTCTCTGACGTCAAATGCAAGCTGCCCTCCCAGAGATATTTCCCCTTTGCACCATTGTGACCAGGCCTCTGGTTGTGTTTAACAACAGAACTCAAGTGTACCTAAACCCAGTGCCCTCTGCAACCTGGGGTCTGCTCCATCTGCATGGCACAGGCAAAGCATCAGTGCTCCCAAGTATTGTTATTTCACTAATATCAGCAATCAGACAAATATAACTTGAAACAACCCCCTATGCTGACAAAGTTCAGTCAGAAAGGGAGGACTGACATTTTATGAAATGTCTCAGAACTGCCTCAAATAGTCAGTAATTTTAGGATGAATAACTACAGCAAACATCCCTTTTTAGACTGAGATATTCAGTACACAGTACACCCACCTGAAGTAGCTGTGCATTCCTGCATTGTCTTTCTCAAATATCCCAAGACCTGACTTCCAGCAAAGACTTTGGTTTGGGAAGGGGGGCAAAAATAGATTCCCTTTACAGACTTTTTAAGAGTAGTATATCTGACATATATTAAATGTCAGATATTTACAGAAGTCATTAGATTAAAATAAAAATGAAGAGAAAGAAGAGAAAGAAGAGAAAGAGAGAAAGAAGGGAGAGAAGAGGGAAAAAAAAAAAAAGAGAGAGAAAGAGAGAGAGAAAAAAAGAAAGAAAGGCAGTTTTGATTGTCTTCCAGAACAGGAATAATGATGAGAACATCTTTTCCTGAAAGCAGTAAAGCATCACTTGTATTTGGATGCTTAGCCCAGAAGCAGAAGGCAAACAACTGTAAGCTTTCAGAAGCAAGAGTTTCAGTCCCACAAGTTCAGTTCTTCAACTCTGCCAGAGCTCAAGGCAGAAGATTATTTCATCAAATCTGATACAGAGGTTCTGCCTATTTCCAATCAAAATGGACTGAAAAAGCAGTTTCCCTAGGATCGTGACTAACTAGTGGATGAAAAGGATTGCCAGGAAGAAACCACAAAAGTAGAAGGGTTTTATCTACTCCTATTTTTTTTTCCTATCTAAAAAAATGTGGGAGGGAATGGTGCAGACAGATACTTTTACCACTTGCACGAGTTCACTTATCTTGCTCTATCATTTTGGCTGCTCTCAAAGAAAACTGATCCAGGAAGCTGCTTAATTCCAGAAGATCATTTGAAATCTTTCCCTATGTAACTCTCCTTCCCCCTAGGGACTGGCTCTGTTGATTTAACCAATTTGGTTTTAGTTTGACTTTCACATAAGTGGCTAACACTAGAAATTTCCTCCGTCCACCCGGTGTTCGTGCATTACAAGCTCTGCTCTTAAGAGTACTTTTGAGTTCCTACCCCCATCAATTTTCAAAGACAGCTACTGTGCATTTGTCGCTTTGAATAAGGATAGAAATGAGAACCAGAGATGGGAAACAGATGTCTTCAGGCATTCCCAATCACTCTCAATCTTACCCAATTTATATTTTCCCTCTTAATGGGAACCGACCTCCTTCCTCCAGACAAATGTAGGGTGCTCGTCTTCACCCTGTCTGCCACACCTATAGCTAGTTTCACTTATCCCAACTCTTATATTTCCCTTTGAAAAAGTTTCTGAAACAGCTCTCTTGGTTTGGAGAAGAAAATCTGCAGGGAGGACAGCAATTTATGAGAACCCTGCCCTTGGAGTTCTTCCCTGCGCAAAGCAGGAATGCCCAGGAATAACTGTTTGGAATAACCTGTAAAATTCAAACCCAAGGATCAGAGAGACTGGATCCAAGAATGGAATTACCTGGATACAGTCTGTTAAATACCCTTTCTTCAAGCTCAGTAGTAGGACAGCAATACACTTGAAAGTCCTACAGTCTCTGCTGCAGCTGAGAACCTCCAAGAAGTCATTTGTGAATGGGAATAAGGCAGGAAGGAGATCACTGAGCTGAGGAGACAGAGGTATCTCTTCTCCAGAGGTTCTCAGCATCACTGAGATGTGTAAAAACACCCAGCATGTGGAGGCAGCATTAGGTCAGTCCTGTCCTTTTCTCTACAAACTGGAGCATTCCCAAGGAGGCTGAACTGGTACAGGGCACATTCTGTCTCAGGGCATGCATCCAAAGGAAAACCAACCCTCTTCCCAAAGTAAATTGGGAGTCTTAGAAACAATTTACGAGAAAAGTGTGAGACCACGGGCCACGGCTCTCACCACAGCTCAACCACTTCCTGATGTACAGCACAGGCAGCTTCCACACAGCTCACTAACCAGGGAAAGGTACTACAGAAATCAGCTACAACAGACCAGAAAAGGCACCTCCAAGAGCTCTGCAACTCTAAAACTTCTCCCATGCCAACTTGAATAACACCATTAATATTTCATAAACTGAGATAAACTCTCCCTCACTTGTCAAAACATCCCTTGCTTTGCAGTTGCCCCTCAGTGCTGGATAGCTGTAGTGGGGCAGAGGTGGAATGGTACATGCATATACATGGATGCAGATGATTTTTCAAGTGCCATTCTTAGTCTTATCCCTGGCTACACTCTGAAACCACAGGGTTGTTGTCAGAGGTCTTTATCTTTTTTTGCAAAGATTAGAAAGGAGGTCAAAGCTGAATTGCAACTGTGGTTGAAAGTTTTAATGGTATGTTGCATACACAAAGGGAAATCTGGGGCACAGGGAAGGACACAACCTAGCACATGTGTGCCAAAGGGGAGGAACAGCCTCAGCCCATCCACAGGAGCACCACTGAGGCTGCAGCTCAAGTTGCCTGTGATCCTTAGCAGCAGCTGCAAAGAAATGAGGGCATAAAGAAGATGGAGCAAGCTGAGGGAGGGGCTGCTCTGCACCGTGGGTCTCAGCGCCCAGAAGAGGCAGAGAAATGATCCAGCCCTGACAGCTCCGCGCCGCAGCCCGGCCATCTGCTGCCTCCCAGAGAGGGAGGCTGCTCTGCTCCTCCAGAGGGGAGCTGAGGATCCTCCCCCCGCCTGGCAAGCCCACTTTTCCCCTGCTCAAAGGAGAGGCACCCTTCCCATCCCTTTGAAGGCGTGGGGTCATGCTCTGCTCTCACAAAAAAAGCAGCTTGGTCACCGTGCCTGGCTTCCTAGAGGGACTCCTTTGGAGACCTCGGGAAAAGAGAGAGGAGGAGAATTTCACAGAGCTGATATATGGAAAAATTTGGTTGGAGGTTCTGCTGTGTGCTCTTGGCAGGGAGCAGCTGCACCTAGAGACCCCAGCCCCACAGGGACCCTGTGGGGGAAGCTCAATGTGAAATTCCTTCTGAGAAAATTGGGGCTGAATTATGTGTACAGACACACATGCTTATTTTTTTTTTATCCTCATGCCCAAAGGAAGCGGAGTCACTTGTGCTTTTAGTTTTAAAGACTCCAAAGTAAATCAAATCTTGGCTGGAAAACTGTAAACAAAATCAAGCCAAACAAACAAAAGCTAAACCAAACACTAATTCAGTAAGAGAGTCCCCGTGTCAATCTGTGCTTCCTGCAGGCAGCATGCCATGGCCCAAGTGTGGAATTACTGTCACAGCACATTGCCCTAACTGGTCTACTGCTGCCAATTCTTTTACAAGCCCTCCCCCCACACATATCTCTCAAAAAAAACCCCAAAATCCACCCCTCACAAAATCTCCAGTCCTATGGGAGCAAATATTGGATTACAGGAAACATTAGGGTGAGGAGTTGAAATATCAGAGACAAAAATTTACCAATGATGTTTGGACACTGCTGGCACACACAAATAAGCCTTCTGAAAGTTTAGATGCCAAATAATTGCCTGGACCCACTAGCTAGAATATCTATCATGTTGACAGTGTTTTAAGGCTCTCGTTTCATTTAATTTACAAAATGCAATGGAAGAGTAAATACTGGCATGCTCTGGAGCTAAAACTGCTGGGAAAAAGGCAAGTCTGACCTGCATCTAATCCCAGCCAGTATATTGTTCTTGAGATTAACACCAAGAACCCTGACAAAACCAGAGCATGACAGAGAGGAGGAACAACAACAGACCTCTTCCAGCTCCTGTCCAAGAGCTGGATGTGGGAGGAACATGGAAAATGAGAGTGGGAGAGCTCAGCCTTTCCACCAAAGACCATTTAAACGTAAATGTAATTACTCTTGAAGTTCCTATTACAGAGTTAGCCAGCAAGGGAAATAATAGAGGTGATACTTCTGTCCAGTAAAGGCTTTAAAAGCTGAAAAAGACTCTGATACATTCAGTCAGCCAGCACAAGTGTTGCTTTTAGGAGGTTCTCAGTATCGAATGAAAAAACACTTCTTGGGCATCTAATTCACAGCACACAAGAGAACTGGCTTTGCCTTTGTGATCTCTCTAGTTAAAAGAGACAACAACAAAAATCTAGGTCTTCTCAGAACAGACGTTTTATAATGGAATTAATTTTATGGACTGAAGATATTTCACCTTATGGGCTGGCACCTTTTAGGTTCTGAATTGGCAAAAAGGCACCAGCTTGGTGTTGGGAGTCACTCAGGTGTTAATGAGAGCATTAACTGACAGATGGCATTCAAGATATTTCTCGCCTCTCCAATGAAGACAGCTTCTTTGCTACAGCAGAGATCAGGAAAGCTTAATTCTTAACAAGCATACAATGCTTTGGCACAAAGGCAAGCCCTCTGGAAGGTAATGGGAAGGATTCAGGGTTTGCTGGGATGACCTCAGTCAAACATCATTAAGAGGGTCAGGAGAAGCAAAGCCTATTTCAGAAGGAAAAAAAAATAATGTAAGGGCCCCCATGATCAATCTATCGTGGCTTGTCAGAAAGAGAAAGCTTAGGCTGACCTTAGAAGCAATATGAGTTACTACTACCAGCCTGACCTTGAGCTCTCATGTAACAATGGAGACCTTTTTTTTACTGTATTAATGAGCTTTCTTATCTGAGGTGGGGGAGGAAGCTTTATGGACCAGCTTGTACTTCACCTTCAATTTACCCTACTGAGAAACCAAGTCAAGTCCGATGAGGGGGAAAGAGAGACAGCCCCATCCTCCAGGGGGAGGAGAGGAAGGTGGGAGAGGAATCCTTCCAAGCCCTGAGTGTGCAGCTGGCTCAGGAGGCAAAGCCAACAGGGAGCACATATTGCCCAGACCATGGGCCAGCTTGTCAGGGTGGGCAAACTGCCCAAGGGTGAGGAGCACCCTCCTGAAGGGTCCCTGCATAGAACAGCAAAATGAGCAGGAGGCTGGAGATCCAGGAATCACCACCTTAGGCTTTAACAGCCACCTTTAGCAGTGCCACCAGTGCACCACTGAGGGGGACAGGCTTCGGAAATTGCAGCCAAGGACAGTCCAGAGGGAGCAGTAACTCCACCACACTTGGGACAGACCTCGGTGAGGTCTAACCCTGCTGAGCTCTTGTGATGAAGGAATCACACTCACACACATCCTGCTTTTCAGTGCCTGGAAAAACCTGCTGGCCTACCAGAGACTGGGAACAAGAGGAGTACAGCTGACATTAAAGACCCAGAATGAGATCACAAAGTAGGGGGGAAAATAATTCAAATTACATGGATCAGACCTCCAGAGTGAAGTTTCCTCTCCCGGAGTTGTAAAGACAGCAGAGATTGCTGGAGTACAAGACCATCACAAGGCATGCACAGGTCTGCCTTTTGTCCTCCATGGCAAGCTAGAACTAGTTTTTTGAATGCAGACATTGCCCAAACCTCAGTAATTCTGTGGCTTACCTGTATGGTCATCAGGTAAGGGAAGAGAAAGACATCTGAAGATTCCAGCAGGTGGATGGCACTGGGCTCTACACACAGGGACATTTCTCTTCACCATTGCTGACCATGGGAATACAATCTTTCTACATCAGAACCATTGTTTTGTTTCAAAACAGAAGGACAGAAGATTACCTAGTTAGCAGATGTTAAGTAGAGCAGCTCTTCCCTAAAACAGTCTGGCTTAACTCCTGGATTTGGCAGTCTGAAACGTGAGCAATTGGAGGATTCCACACCCATGCCCTCCACAAAGGTAAAGGACAGCAGATTTAAGCACCTCAGCAATTCCTGTTCCCTGCTCCGCATTTGTCCATCCCATAACTCACTGCCAGAACTCAAGCATGGCAGAGACCAGAGACCACCTCAAGGATATGCTGAAGCCACGCTTAGAGAAGACATCAGGGTTCTGCAGCTTTCCTCCAACATGCTAACACTAAGCTAGGACAGGAGGTTCACCAGCAGAAGGGTGGTACGATCCTGCTACAGAAATTTTTATCTAATTAGAGATTTTAATACTAATTTACATGGTTGGATCTGATTTACATGGTTGGATTTACATGGTGGACTTCCCACCTGAACTCCAAAAGTTCTTCTTTAGGAGAGGGGAAAAAAATCATCTATGAAAACTCCTGCCTGTCTCCTACTCCCTGTGTTCCTCCATCTCCCATGCAGTCAGACCTGGGGAGCTGGAGGGGAGCTGGCAGACTGCTGCACATCCCACAGAGAAGCAGAATGGGAACAGCTCTGGAGCGAGGCAGTGTCTCTGGGGAGGCAGGAGAATGGAGAGCTGCTGTGGGCTGTCTGCTCTAATAAGGGATCACACCACAGGAGCATGTGCTGGCTTGACAGAACCAAGTGCAGCCACTTAACCTGGCTATGACAGCTGAAGGGGGAGCGTTGCTTTGCTACCCCCAAAAAAAGAGAAGAGAGGGGAAGGCATGAGGTGACCAAGCTGCCCACCCTTCAGGAACATCCCAGGTCTGCTTGTCCAGATTTCTCACCCCAGCCACAGCCTGAGCAACCGTGGAAGTTTCTGGCTTGGGCTCTTTGGGGTTACTAGACCCCGCTCAGCAAATCTTAAACGAGGTGGAGATGCCCTTTTACCTCCCCTGAGCTGGTATGTGCTGCCTGCCAGCCCTTCTCCCTCACACCAAGGACAGGGGGGACTGAAGCCATCTCACACACCAGTGTGGCAAAAGGGCAGGCTCTGATCTTTCCCAGCTGCCTGTGGCCCACGCTTCTCCTGTGATTTGGCTCTTATCTAGCAACAGCCCTAAGAGCCACACAGCTCTGAGGTGCCTTGTTTGTTATTTTGCTGAGAAAAGGCAGAAAAGCAGCAGAGATATCAGCACAGATACAGCACTGTCCTGCATTGGTCTCTCCTGGAAAGGCTCTTCCTTAGGCTGGCAAATGCCAGGGACAGGCAGGAGTGCTGAGATAAGTGTCTATTTGATCTTTTTCCCCCATTCACCCTGGATTTTTCACTGCTTTATGTTCACAAAGTGCCAAGGCAGCTAATCAGTGCTCTGTGACCCCTGTTAATTGGGCTGTGTGAGAGAAAGGCAGCACTGGCAGGAGAAATCACACATACCTGTTACTTTGAACTGTCCTGTCATATTCCTGCTTGCAGGAGCTCCAAGCACCCTTCTGTGAGCCAGGGCTGCTCTGTTTCCATCACCATCCCCAGGATCAGCAGGAGGGGCCACAAGTGTTTTGTGCCCTGCCCCTAACACCTCAAAGTACAGGGAGGCAGAGGCATATTGTTGTTTCTCCTTCCGTGTGAGAAGGTGAAAGTAATTTTATGTGAAGGAAACACAACCTGAAGGCACTGATGGCCCTTCTTTCACCTATGCCCAGCTGCTCCTCACTGCCCTGATCTGCCTTGGCTGTTTTCTCCCTCACCCTCCCCACCACAACACGAGGAAGGAGTGAGCAGATGCACAGCATCCATCTCCCCATCCCAAGAGACCAGCACGGCCAAGTGAGCCAGGGAAAGAGAGAGATTGGTGGGAAGATGTGAAACATTGGAGGGAAAAGGGGTTGGATTTGCCAAGCCTGGTGGATTATGCAGTTCTTGGAGGATGAGGAAGACACATATTGTTAACTAGATGCATGCTGGGTGCAGGGCCCTGCATATGTTTTTTAGGTAGGAGCAAGGGCTGCTTCTGTGTTTTGTGTTGCTCGATTAGGGAAAGGAAGAAATAGGAATATGAGTATCAATGAAACCAGAGCAGCCAGAACATCCCAAAAAACACTTGAAGGTAATGGTACCACAGGAAGAGAAAATCCTGGGGGCAAAGGGGTAAACAGGAGGATACATACACTGCCCAGACAGCTCCAGGGAATGTTAATGGGACTAAAATAAAATTTGATTTAGCTCAATCCCTCCTTCAAACTCATGAGTCTCTGCACAATCTCCATCAAGGGGTGACTTGTGCTCTCAATACATGCAGGGTTTTGGACAGAGAAGCAGGAACTCCATCCCCCACTACTGATGCTGCAATTTGAGTGAAAACCGATAATGACAAATCAATGAGTTGGATAACTGGATTAAACAGGGAAAGGAATTCTGCTAAAAGATCATGAAACATCACTATATTGAGCAAACATGTTATATATGCTGTATTGCTATATATAATCTGTGAAAACACGAATTAATGTAGCATTAGATGAACAGAAAGGATTGTTTACCTTGAATGCATAGAAAGAAGAAAATCTGAGAGTTTTAAAAACTGTCTTGTCCCTTAATTACATCTGCATAAATACAATAAATTAAGGGTGATGATGCAGTTTTCCCTGGGCATTGTTGGTTTTGGCTCGGGGTGACCATGTTCACACCAAACGTGTGTTTAAACACACCTGCCCAGCTTTGCTGACACACTAACCCCACACACACCCTGCACTTCACAGTTTATTCAACTCTGCCCTTAGGGTACTGCTCTGAAACCATCAGTCAAAGCCCGCAGTAACAAATCAGTTGCATTCAATGTGATATACAGCCCAGAAAGCAGCAAGGGTAGCTGCAAACTCCAAGAGGAAAAGAGCTCTGTAATCAGTCACTGACATGTATTTTCAACCATCGTGCTGAAACCTGTACTACAGCTCCAGCATGGAGGAAGGCTTGGAAATAGAGACCTCAGTTCCTTGAGATATGGCTGAAATTGTAAAATATTGTGCATGTGGAAATGCATAGGAACTTCCAGAAATCTCCAGGTGAGAAGGCCCGTCAGACATTCTGCCTGTCTGAATAGGAAGAAAACTCCAATGTCTGTCAAGAAATAAGAGGCTTCTGCTTCTTTGGTGGGGGTTGCTGAACAGTTCAGCAAAAGAGGAGAACTCTGTCATGTTCAAAATCAGAAAGAGTTACACAGACCAGTGGCCAAGGCAGAATGGCAGGAGACAGAAGAGAGGCCCTGAGTCTGAGCCAGGCTGTGTGCTGAAGGCACAGCACAAACACTGGTACTAAAGGATGGGAAGATAATGGCAAAGAGATGTTTTCATGATAGGTTCTGATGTCCACGGTACTGGTGCACAGGGCAGAGGTGCAGAGTAAGACTGAAGGAACAATGCTCTGACTTGTGGAGCACAGCTGGTCCCTGGTGAAGCTTAAGATCACCAAGAGAAGATTGAGCCAAGCTGATGCCAAACCTGAGATTCTACAGGCACATCAGCAGGCTGCATGACACCAACAGACTTAACGGTATCAGTAAATTTTGCCACTTTTTGGGTGTGACACAAACCCAAAAAACCTGAGTTCTCCACAGAACAGTACAGCAAATCCAAGACAGCAGTTCCTAGGATCAGTTTTAGAGCTCAAAAAGCAATTCCTGGGCCTGAACACAAACCCATCTGACATGGACATTTCTGCAAACAACTTAGCAAAGCAAGATGCCTTTCTCCCTAACAGACAGACTGGAAGCCAGATTTTTCTCACCTTAGTAAAGAAAGTCAGAGGCAGGAGGGTGCCCTGGCAGCATGAAAAGCTGAATCTGAAAGGCCCTGGACAGCAGGTGAACCTCCTGCAGTCCCCACACGGATGGATGGATGCCTCCCAGCACCCCTCAGGAATTCCGAGTGCTGCATTCTTTTCCCATTTCTTCCCCAAGGCTTATCAGACACTGAGGATGGGAATCGCTCATGGGCACAAGGATCACACAGCCAGGACAGCGTTTGAAGCCCGGGGGCTTCTGCATTGCTTCTGTGTCAAGTACCTTGGGCTTTGAATAACAAAGGGCAATCCCTTGAAGGATCAAAACAAAAAGAACCAGTGTCAGAACCATTAACTAACCCAAGAACTAGTTACAGGTTGTTTAACAGGAAAAAAAAAAAAAAAGGAAAAAAAAAAGAAGGAAAGGGGGAAAAAAAAAGAGAGGGAGGGAGATCTGAGTGCTCAAAAAGGAATGAACAAGTTCCTTTGGGGAAGATGGCTGGGGGGGTTGGGTAGCACTGGTGGGGGTGAGATGCAGGCTGCTGGCTGCTGTTTGAGGGGTTCTGCTGAGGGTTCTGCAGTTCCTGCACCACGGCTGCAGCCAGCACACACTGCTCTGACCTGGAGAGGAGCAGGGAGTGCTCATGGCCACACAGACAAATGAAGGGTGAGAACGGGTCTGCACTCCCTGCTGCTGCCACACGCTGCTTCACATGCACGATTTTGACTTTTAAAGCACGGATTTTTATTTCCTTGTTTAGTGTCCTGGTTCTGTGTGACCTCGACATCCAAGCATGCAGGGTATGCCCCAACAAGAGCCACTCTGGACATGATGAAATGAAGATCAAACTACAATACTCTGTCTCAGGGGGGATGAGTCTTCTGGATGGTCCAGCATAAACCAATGTTACCTGCAGCCCAAATTTCACCTTGTGATTGAACAGCAAGGGCTTTGGTTTTTCTGCAGTGACAATTCACTTCTCCCACCGATGACCTTCACCTGCATCTAGCCAAGCTCCAATATCTACTTGCCAATTTTAATCCACATGCTTTTTTTCTTTCTGCTACTGTTACTTGATTCTTTTTGAGGAGAAGCTCCTTGGGAGCTGGAGCTGATTAACTCACAAAAGAGCCAAATACATCTCCTATATTCTGAAGGGGCGAATAGGAATGGGGCTTACCACTCCACATTCAGACTGGAAGAGGATCATTACTTACTATTCATTCCTGGATCCTTGAAGAACAAGTGAAGCCAGCTTAATGCTGTATTGTTCATTCCTAGTGCCCATCAACAGAAAGCATGCTCCCAATTCATTGCCACAAGGAAAAACAACAGTATTGCTGTGCCATAAGCACTTCTGATTGTTTGGGGGCTGCAGAGAGGACCTTAGGGTATTCCAGGGAGGATGAGCACTGAGGGGAAGAAGCTGCAGTTATTGTCTTGATGATGATGGGGAAATAGGACACATGCTGTATTACAGCACAAATCCATATGAAACAATCCCTTATGTGCCTTGCTGTTCATAGAAAAATACACTTAATGTCACAGAAAAGAGTCCCCTGTGAGGCACAGAATACCTAGCGTGGGGTTGCCTTGAAGCAAAAAAGCTTAAAAATGCATTCCTTAGAACCAGCCCCACACATTATAAGTTTCTGGAGACCATGGATAAACCCAAGTTTTTACAGATAAATACGTCCTAAAGAAGTCCCTTTTGGGATTTGTTTCAGAACAGGTCTTTCACCTCCTTTTCCCTAAAGTTTAGACCACTACATTGGTTGAGCCAGAAAGAAACTAAGGAAAGATCAAAAGTAAAATGGGAGAAGTAAAAGCATAGGTGACTTGGAGACTGACATGACACACCACATTATCACAGTGGGCCAGCAGCTGGCCAGCAACCACCCCAGCTGTACAGCACGCCCACCGAGGCTAAAAGGCTCCAAAAAAAGCTACTTCAGATCTTCTCCAGTATTCACTCTTGGGCTAAACATTGCTTTCTGCACTTGGATGAGGTGCTGGGAAGGAGCCTACGAAACCAACTGTGCTGGAGCAGAAATCCTGCACCAGTGTTTTGGAGCATCCCTGCAAGCCTCCAAAGCCAGGGCAAAGGTTTCACATCAGGCCAACTTGCACACCCCATCTGTCTCTCTCCACAGTTCCTTGCCTTCTTCCTTGAAAGGAGAAGATATTTTCACTTGCCTTCTCAGTTGCTTTTTTCATCATTGCTTTCTTCCTCCCCTCCAGAGTACTTGGTTTGCAACATCAAGAAGTTATAAATACAGCTGTCCCTTTCATATTTCATGCTCTGACACTGGCATGATGACATCACTGCAGTCTCCAAGACCCTTTGCTGACTGTTCTCTATTCCTCCTTTGAAGTTCAGCCACCTATTCCTCCCTGTCAATGTTCTGCATAACTCCCTCTCCCCAGCAAGCCAATCTGTTTGTCTCTCATCCATCTGCCCTGACAATAACAGCACAGCTTTTCCTCTTTTTCTTCCACTGTTTTCGGTCCTTATTCTCCACCACATCCATGGAATAGCACTTCCAGAACATGCTACCAACTTTTCTTCAAATTCTTCTTCAAAGATTCATTTTATCCATCTGAGAATCAAAGACATTTACTTAGCTTTAGTTATATTTCAACTCTATAATTTTATTCCACTGTGCTTCTCATTAATCTCTGAATGACCGTGTTATTTTACCGCTGTAATCTCATCCTTCCTTTGCCAACACCTGCCAGCTGCTTCATTTTCACTTTTTACCCTTTAAAAGGCTCACCTTGCATGGCTTGGCTATTGCTATAATAAATATTAAAATTAGATTCAAGATGAGCAATGGAGCCACTTCATCTCCCTTGCCCCCTCACGGTATCTCCCGTGCCGACGATGCCGGGTTGATTCCAGAGGCCATCCCCCAATATCCATGATGTATGCAAGGCAGCACTTGCTAAAAGTCAGACTGTAAATAATGCTGATCTTGTTGATATTCACTTGGCATTCATGAATATGATTCTGAGTGAGTGAGGTGCTCTGTGGAAGCAGTTGTTATAGCCAAGGTCACCGGCACAGCTGCAGGGGCAGGTTAAAAACTCTTCCCAGAGGTGCTGGGCACCAGGTCTGCTGTGACTGAGCTTAGGCTGGCCAGAGGTTATGCCATGGCCTGAAGTGGGGATTTAATTCAGCTCAGTCTTAGCTTGGCTGAGCTCTTCCCACAGCCCAGCTCACACAGTGTCCGTGAGACTGAAATCTCAGCACAGGTTTGCCAGCAATTCCTGTCGAGCTGCCACTCTATCCCATGGACCAGACTGAAAAACTGCAGCTGTGGAGGGACACAGCTCATGTAGGCACATGCACAAGGGTGATTTCAACATGTTAAGCTTTTTAATGAGGTCTCTTTTACCAAAACATGAGACCTGGGGTAACCCCCAAAGTACCTGTAAGGACACAGGCCACACAGGATAAAGGACAAGGTTGGACAAAAGTGACAAAGCAGAGGGAAGAAACAAAATACCCAGAGCTAATAAACACAGTCCTCAGAATCAGACATTGCTCCTCAGTAGGTTAGAGGAGTTCAGATTATCTCTCTCCTTCTGATGAAAGCTCAAATAAGTAATTACAGAACAAGTGTTAGAAAATACACAGAACAGACAGAGTGTTCTTGAGTGGCAACTCAGCAAGTAGGAAATCCAGCTCTTCAGATGCCATACTGGGAGTGTTTCTAATGCCACCACTAAGGATAGGAAAGAAATAATTTAAACAATTGTGGAGAAGGGAGAGGAGTTAAGGAATATCCTCTTATTATCCCTATTAGCACAACTACAACCTAAAGACTCCAAGGATAGTTTAGGCATCCCAAAGGAGCAAAGGGTGCATGCAAAACCAATGATCCCCTTGGGAAGGAAAAAAATTCCAATGCATTAGGGAGGAAATAACAAGAAAAAACAATCGAGGTCCCTAAGGAAGCAAATCCCCTCTGGTGGCACAGAAGTCAATAAGAGAGTTTGCAGCTATACTGATGGACCAATCCCCTGAAGTGTGAAAAAAGAAAAGAATCTCATGGGGCATAGGAAAAGAAAAAAAAGCAGCAAGAGATATTGTTTTTCTTCCTCCTCACATTCTGGCCTTTGTGCATGTTGAAAAATAAAACATAGGAAAAAGCAGCAAAGATGTTTTTTGAGACAAAGTAGCAGCACACAAAATGCCTCCCAATAACAAATACAATAAAGTTACCGAAACTTTTTATGCCATCACATTAGAAAAAGAGCAGAAGTGCAATAACAGAACACTGAGGAATGAGTTTCACCCAAAGACAAGCAGAACAGCAGGAGCTTTTCTGGAATATTTTAGTTGAGTGTACACATCCATGTCACACCATCACTCCTTACTTAAAAACAGCTGCAGAAGGCTCCTGCTGCGGCCGCTGCCGTTAGCTGAAGCTCTGATCTTCCTGTCTTCATACAAGTCATCAAGTCACATTTCCTGCTGGAATTAAAGTGGCAGCCCCTAGGGACTGTGCAGCTACCCAATTTATACCACAGACAATCTGAAGCAAGCACCAGGATTTTTTTCGAACTGCTTAATTTTTTTGCAACCCCCAAATTCTAACAAGAGTTTTTCTGGGCATTTGCCTTTTGAAGCAATTAAAAGACAGACATTTTAAGACCTATGCAAAAAAAGCTGGGAGCAGGAAAAACCTGTGGGCAATGTCACTGGCATCAAACCAAAGCAGGCTTTAGATACCTATTGCACCCAGAGTTACACACAGATGGTACAGATGGTATATGGATACTACGAGGGGTATTTATAAAACAACAAAAGCTGCACATCATGACACATGAGTATTTTGGCTCAGAGCAAAAAGAGGAGAGCAACGGGGAAATTGTCCTGGCCAAGTGCTCAAAATACCTGGTGCCAGGCAAGGACAGCTACAGGGTCATTGCTAAAGATGCAGAAATGCAGGCAACTGGTTTTTGTTCTGTACTTCTACAGTACTTAACACAGCAAGAACCAGGTCAATGGGGTGTTCCTAACAGCCATGATTGGCTATGATAAATAAGACTTTGGAGAAGATCACAAAGCATCCCAGTAAGTAGTCTCTGTAGTTAAACACAGATATCCATAACTCAAAGGAAGTTTTATGTTACCAGACAACGCTCCTTTGCCATCAAGCAGGGTAAAAAGCAGTCTCGCTTGTATGTGATTCTTTTTTTTTAAAGTCTGTCATAAATAATATCAAAATCAAGGCAAAGTTGCTCTACTTCAAAACAAGGATCACAGAAACCTACAAAAGTATTAATCTCTTTTTTTTTTTTTAAGAATGGAAAGCAAATCAAACTAGAGGATGTTAAATTGAGCATTAGAAGGGCTCTCAGCCACTTCCAAAATTACTTGAGAGCACATTATAATTAGCAAAGGTATGTGACAGTTTTATGCCCCTCTATGATGCATGATTAAAGCCAGGCAGCCCAGCTCTGCCGCGAGTCCTGCGCACCGTCAAAACAGATGTGACAAGAACTGCAAGCTGCTCCCAGACAGACTGTGAGAAAGCAGAGGCAGATAACATTTTGGCCATCAAAGATGTAAGACCCGACACAGAACTAATTAAACCTCCAAACCCCTCAGAGAGGGAGGCAAACTGAGGTTTTATGAAGCATCCCGTGCTCGAGCTGCAGTGACCCAGACCAAGAACAAGTTCTGCCTTTCTCTCTGAGGTGCAACAGGGAACAGAAGTTTCCAGGCTGATAGTAACAGCTCCCAGCCTCAGCACGAGGGTGCAGGGCACAAATGACAGCAGAGATGCTGCAGTAACACCTCCAGGATCATCTGTGACACTGAATTTTCCTGCCAGAGACAGGTACCTGTGATCTGTCTGCAGCAGAGAACTGTGGAGTCCTGGGCCACTGTGAAAAGCCAATTCTAAACTCCACACAAATCCTGCCTCTTACATTTGTGTGGCTCTGTACATTTCAATACATTTGCACTCAAAAAATCAAGTAGAGGCTCAGCTTCCTACCAGTAACTGCAGAAAAACGAGGTACAGAAAGGAAGCTGTGAACCAGCCTCTTGAACTGGGGGCAGAGGGGGAAAATGATGTTGCAAGGAAATGTGTAAGGAACATGGAGAATTTCAGGCTTTGAGATTCCACAGTTGGTTTTCAGTGTGAAACAGAGTGGCAAGTTTGTTTCTCAGAACTGTATCTAAGCCATCACTTTTATTCTTATTTATCTACAGATTTTCATTTTAGACTAAATCTAAGTGCTTCTCCCCTCATGATATCCCTCTGCATGCAGCATCTTTGCCTCTTGCTTCTAGGTAGCCTCCCCCATTTTCCTCTGCAGTGCTTCAGAGCTCACCTCTCCAACATCCCAGCAGTTTCAGGCAGTTTTCCTGATGTATCCCTTAAGCCATTCCCACAGCACTGCTCCAGTTGGGCCCTCTTCCCCATCTCCTCTGCAGAAATTCCTTTCCTCATTATCCCCATTTCCAAGAGGTAACTTCCTTCTTACAGAGGCTGCAGAAAAGGTGCAGCTGATTTCTCCTTCAAGCACAACTGTTTGGGTGTTTGGTTGTCTGTTTTGTTCATTTGTTTGTGTTTGGGTGACAGACAGACAATTTGGCAGTGTCACACTGCTCACCCATGATTCATCCCTGAATTTCATCCCTGAATTTTCTTAGTTAAGAGAGTTGCAAAAGGAGAGGCAACTACACAGTGCAATCACAAAGTGGCCACTCTTATGTCTTGAGAGTTTTGGAGAACCTCACAATGCAGAATTTATGAATTTTATCAAAGACAAATCTGCTGCTGCTGCTACAAGGGTAAGCTGGTTCAGGTGGGCAAAACATTTGAGCCACTAATTTCTGATGGCTTTGGTATGAAGAAATAAACTCGCTGCATGTTTACAAGCAGGTATGTATTGCTCTGTGGATATTTTTGTTTTATTTGAAGATAGTAAATGCAGTGCAACTGCCTGGTTCAGGTCCTGATACCCACTGATGCTGCATGTCTAATTAAGAGAACTTAATTAAGTGGCATATGTACATATAAATAAACTATATAAATTTTGTTGAACATAATCAGTTAATTAGAATTAGAGCTTTCAAAGCAAGCACCTGTGGCTATGCCTATGCACTGGCCTAAGCCTCTCCACAACAGGGGGATCTTAGGGAGCAGGATTGCTTCCAAGCAACTGCATGTGTTGCCAAGCTGTCTTTGTCCCCACAATTATGCTTTGCTATTAACATGATTCACAGAAGAACAAATAAAACACACTGCAACAAGCCTTTGCTATCACTGGAAGCACATTTTGTTGTGTGAACAGCAGTCCTCTAAAGAATGATGCTCTGCAGATGTCTCCATTTGGGAGGCTGCTTTAGTGGACACTAACAAAGTGTCTCTGAATGTCAAAACTTCAGGAGAACATGTCAAATCACTTCCCAACATCCTGCAACTGAAGTGATTTCAGTACTCCTTTTATTTCTAAGAAAATAATCACAGTTGTCCCTATGTAAAGCAATGGGATCTTCCATGCAAGCGAGGTGTGTGCAGAGCAGCAAGTTTTATGCCATGCAACACACACAAATGTTGGAAACACATGTGATGACTTAATATCACTGATTTGACCAGAGATGTGGATGCTCACCAGCAGAGCACCAAACACACTTTTTGCATGGCATCTGAACAAAGGGGTTTGCTGAACGGGTCTGTACAATTAAAATCCTACAATTCAGCCCAAGAGAACTGGAATTCCCTTCCACTCGGTGAAGCATCTGGCCTGATTGTTGGTGGCTGCTGATCAGTGCCATGTCATCATTCCAAAGCCGTGAAACATCCCCTCCACAGCGTTAATTAGCTCCCCTTGCAAAGTGCTTAAGCCAGGAGCAGGTTACTCACGTGATGTCTCTGCGCTGATAGCAACCTTGAAGGAGGCAAGCGATCAGGTCGCTGATAAACTCCACATCGTCCCCGTGAAGAGCAGCTTCCAGTTCCTAATGAGCAGAAAGGAGAAGGGAAAAAAATATCCAAGCATTAGAATAATTCCTTAGAGTTTCCTGCTAGCTCATCAGGACCAAAAAGACCCGAGCAGCCTCGTGTATGTGTACAGCAGCAGGGCACGCGTGGGGTAAACTGAGCTTTCTCATCATTAAAAATACTGTTTCTACTGCCTCTTCATTGCAAGAGTTTATGAGAAGACCTTGAAAGGCTTTTACTGAATGTCACTCTCCAGCCAGAAGACTGATGCTTTTGTCTGGGTGCAGAAAAGTAGGGTTCAGTGAGGTTGAGATCCACTAGAGCCTAATGAGAAAGACATGATTTCTGCCATGTTCACCTGATGGACAGGAATCAACAGTTTCATTCTGCAGCTTTACCTCGCTCACTGAGGCTGGTGAGCTCAATTTAAAAGATGTGCTCAGCACACAGGGCACTAAAAGCCACTCACAACCCAGAAGCAGCAGTTTCAGATGGATTGCCAGAAATGGCTGAAAGCTAGTGAGCAAATGCCTTGAAGAAAAGCAGGCATTTTGATTATTTAACTTATTTGCCATTGGGCTCCTTTTTTTTTCCAACTCCAGTAAGAGAGAAAGGATGGAGGGATGTCAGACTTCGTCACCCAAAATCTTAATCTGCTTGAGAGCATCACAGCTTATTTCAGCACAGTGGAGTTCACAAAGATGTGATACACAAATTGAGCCACAAAAAGGATAAACTCCTGAAATTTAGTTACTACAAATTTTGCACATATTGTGAGAAATATCTGTTTTTCAGCTAGCAGTTTCAAGCTTTGTTTTCCAAATATTATTTGGTTAATTACAGTTTTATCTGTATGCCAAAAAATTATTCACATGAAGAAAAATCCACTTTCTGTAAGACTTATCATCACTAGCATACAGCATTTAACAAGATTTAATATGGATAAACAATATAGGCATAAGAAGCTATTCTTTTTGGGTTTCAGAGTAAATAATGGATTGAATACAAATTCCTTCTTGAATGTTACTCAACAGACTGTTACACAAATAGCTAAGCTAATGGCTACAGAATAAAGGTTAATGGCCAGAGAATAAAGGATAAACGTTTTGGCACTTACCCAATAAAGAAGAGAAAGTGCTTTTTTTATTAGACCGCAGTAACTGCAGTAATAAAATTATTGATAACAGATTGCAGCTTAAACGCCGCTTGTGGTTTTTTATTGGAAATGTATTAATGGCATATTTTCATTACCAACACTGCTCTTATTTACCTCTTGTGCAGCACCCAAAGTGCTTCAGGAGCAGAAGCCTGACACCTGCCCTGTGAGGAATGTACTAAACACATTTATTACACGTGGAAACTGAAGGTAGGGAAAGACCAGCGTGCAGCCAAAGCCTGATGCAGTGTCCCTGCCACAGAGTGAGGGAAAGCACCAGGAATTTCTGCTCTCTGCCTCTAGATGAGCACCCTGCTGAATGACAAGTTCATACAAAAACTGCAGTTGCTGCTTGCCATCCCTTGGACAGAGTGGTATTATTGTTGTATAAATAGTAATCACGCTATATAAATAGTAATTACTGAGGGAATTCACTTACAATCACGGAATGTCCCGAGTTGGAAGGGACCCACAAGGACTCAGTCCAGCTCCTGGCCCTACTTACCACTTGATAAGTGGCTAATATTTTAGAGGTGTTGACTTACTTTATTTGTAAAATATTTTAGTGGACATATGCCTTCTATAAATATCCCTGGGGATATTTATAGAGAGAGAACCTAAAGCATGTGATATGCTAAACCATCCCAGGTGTGTTACCACATTACCACAATAAACCTGCAGCTTGTGAAAAATGACATGTTAGAACCCAGAATGATGGGCAGGGGGAAAGTGAGTCTCCAGGATGCCTCCCTGCATTCAGCCTCTCCCTCATCCACACACACTTGTTCATTAAAGCTGTCAGTCAGCAGCCTGCCCCTGCTAGGATGTGACAGCCTTTTGTATGAGGGAATATTTAAACTGCTTCCCGTGAGCCTTTTCAGCCTGCTGTTTGACTAACACTCCTTCAGCAGTGGCCACTGCTGCCTCAGATAGCCCCTATCTGCAGCCATTGTTTTCAGAGTGACCTTTACATTTCTGGAGCTGGAGGGTCACTCCAGGAGCAGGGGGACATTCCTGGGGCACTGGGCAAGATGCCATCTCCTAGGCAGGGACTAAAACACCTGGATGGGCTGTTCCCCCCCATTCCTGCTGGTTGCTCTCTCCCAGAAGGGTGCTCCTTGTCCTTGTAGCACCAATTTTGGGGACCTGACCCAGACGGATCTCACAGCTACGGGATAAAGGGGGCTCTGGGCACGCAGACCAACGTGGGGCTGGATGCAGAGTCCCAGTGCCACGTGGCATTTATAACACTGGGTTAAGGGGCTCTGGAACAAGCCAGGATTGAGCAGCACACACACAGCCTGGGGCCAGTGAAGGTCCATCCCTGGCAGAGTGAGGTGCTTCTGTAGAAAGGCACTTGCACCGTGCTCCCCAATGCCATGGGTGCCATCCTGATCCTCTGCTCCCTGCCAGCAGTGACACTCAGTGCCACAATGTTTCAGTAAAGGCACAGTCCAAGTGATTATTTGTCTTGGAAAAAGGATACTGACATTGTCCTGTAATGTTTCTGGCTACATTTTAACTATTGCTGCCTGTGATAGAAGGGTAAGAGCAATTAGAAGAACCTGATGAATGAACACGGGGCTTGAACAATGAACCCAGGGCTGGGTCCATCAGCCCTGCTTATCTCAATGTCATCATTTTCTATCCCACTGGGTTCTCAGGCTTCCTGTCCCAAAACACCTAAATTCTAGACTCTTCCCACATGCTCAGAGTGCTGTGGGAATGGTAGATGCACTTGGAGGATGTGATGCAAATCTTAACATCTCAGGAACACGAACAAAGAATTAGCATCCCTTCAGGTTTTCACCTAATGCTTCAGCCCACATTTTGCAGGAGGATTTTCCAGCCTTCTCCTTCAACAAGGAACAGCCAGCAAAGCAGCACACTGCTCAAGCAGCACATCTAAACAGGGGCAGATGAAGTGATGCCAGGGACTCTCAGGAGAAAGAAACCACTACAAACCCCCCTGGTCCTAAGGGCAAACCCTGCCCCAGTCACCCATCCCCACACTGCTCCAGCCTGGCCAGGACGAGCGGCTCAGCTTCCTCCCCGCCACCATCCTCCCCACGCCTCCAATCCTTTTGTTTTTCCCCCTTTCTCTTTGAGCACTGAGCTGTGAGCACAGAAATCTGAACCTTGCCAAAACGCTTTGGGGACAGCACAGAAAGGAAACAGAAGAGGCAGCAAATCAGCAGAGGAAAAGGGGGGGACACACATCTCCTCCTCCTCTAGCTGGAGAGAGCAACAGACAGGAGAAAAGCAGGATTCTCCCCCTCTCCAGCTGGCGTCACACCTCATTAGGGAAAAGCCTGTTTAACGTCTTTCCCTCCCCCAGCCCGGTACTAAATCCCCCCTGAGTCAGGCAAGGACTGTTGGGAAGAGGCAGTGCCAGAGCCAGGGTGGGAGCAAGGGTGAGCACCTCTCCCAGAGGAGCCGGGGTTGGCAGGGTGGGAGAGGCACCCACCCGTCCCTCCCCACACCTGGGATGGAGGCAGGGCTGGCACAGCAGGGCACGGTGCCCCACACTGGGGCAGGGGTGGTGAACCCCACCAAAACCAGCGGTGCTCTGGATGCCTTTTTGATACCTGCCAGGATTTTGGAGAAGGAGAACAGCCAAGCTTCCTGAGGAAAGTAAAATGAGTCCCCAACAGGGGCACCACTGTTGCCAAGCCGGCATGGGGTGAGCCCGGGGCTGCTGTGTGTGTGGAAAGCAGGTAGCCTCCAGCTCCTGCTCCAGCAAGCTGAATGTGCAGAGGGCACACAAAACCTGGGGCCTTCACAGCAGAAGAGACTCCTCTAAACCTGCAAGAGCCCAGCCTGAGCAGACTGGCTGCTGAGATACAGGACTAGAGTTTAGAGGTTTCTTCCGTGCTGGAGCTGAATCATCTCTGACTGAATGTGATGGACATAACGAGTTTAAGCACAGCTAAGCCTTGTCCAAGTTAGCCATCAGTTTAAAAGCCCCAATCCCCTCAGCTCTATTTCCATAGCTCTGCTGTTATCAGCTTTCCATTGCAGTGCTCCAAAGTGACTCAACGGGCTTTTGCAGAGGCTTTAGGAGATCACCAAAAGCTACAGGCAGGGCGTGCTGAGCCAGCCCCAGCCCATGCTCTGAAATTTCAATGCCGTCACTGAGTCAAGTCAGGATGTTCTTTTCCCCTCACAGATAATTAACTACGACAGGCATCTGGGCAAAAGTTTGGCAAACTCATGCCAAAGGGTACCGGGATTGGGCAGGAAGATGGAAACTCAACTGCAGGCCTGAAAGGCTTCCAAGAAGCACCATTTATCCCTGCCAGTGTGAAGTCAGTGTCTGTCAGTGTGCTCAGCCCCTAGCACCTTCTCAGAATGCCTGAGAGGACCGAGCTCCCACTCAGCACACTGCCTGCAGCCCAGTGCCCTCTTCTCCCTGCTTGGCATCCCTGCCATCATATGGAAATAGTTTCCAAAATATGAAGCCTACTGTGTGTTCTGTCCAACAAGCTAGGAGGGCACTGCAGGGTATTAGGGGCTCCTAGGTGCCCTGCAAGGGCAAACAGCAGTGGGTTTAGATGGATGCCATAAATTCAGAAAGAAGTGATGACTCCTGGTCCTGATGGAGTCTCCCAGACATGCCATCTTAAATTTAAGTGGCTGTTGGAAACATGTGTGCAGCTCTCCCACCTTCCCCACAGTCCTGCAGGAGCCTGCATGTTGCCCCCTCTCTCCATGATCCTCCAGGGCTTTAAGGTTTCCCAAGCTACAAGGATCCCCAATCTCTTCACTCTGCCTTCCCACAGCAGGGAAGATGGGTACTAAATGCCCTCCCTGTGCTCCTGGCAGGGGGGATGAAGTCAGAGCTGCCTCAAGGAAACATCATCATCTTCACCTCACCCTCAGGACCACAAGCTCCTGAGAGGGAGCCAAGCTGGCCTTGTATAGCTGAACAGGTTAATGGCACTCATCACCACAGTGCTCCCTGCTCCTCTCTGAGCCTCTCTTCTGGTGTGTGCAAGGTCAAGGCATGAAGAGCAAATACCTGGGGAGGAAAAAAGCTATCCTGCCAGAAGAGAACTATCATTTGGGGAGGGGGACAAAGAAAGAGTCTGTTCTTAGTATTCCCTTTTTCCTGTTTCTTCAGGTTCCCCCTTAATTTCTGCAGTGCCTTCTAAATGCCTACCTTCCTCAACATTCTGAGAGCAGGCTCTGAAGGCTATTTCCAACATGTTGTAAAATAGGAGGGTGATGTTACTCCAGGGCTAGGCAGAGGTGTGAGATGACGGCTTTGTATGAGGGAGATTGGCTATAAACAGAAAGCCAGGGAGAATTTGCTGTATTGCCTGCACATTATGGCTCTTTGCAAAGAACAAATCCCACATGCTCCCGTGCTGGTGCCAGCAGCACAAGGGGTAACGTCAGCCATGCTCTCCTCCAGCTATCAAAGGGGATGCAGCACACACTGAATTCCACTCAGCTCAGCCTAAGAAGGGTTGCAAATTCAAACTGTTTGCCGTGCCAGTGGACATCTTGGTCAGGCTAGAATTTTCCAGACTTGGTTTATAGGCAAACTCATGTTTTTTCTTCCCTTTATCCCCTCTATCAGTATGCTTAAAACCCTGAGACCACCGTGCTGTCTGTGTACCATCTATCCCACTTGCAGAACAGCTGGAGTTCTGCATCCACATTAACCTGCTGCCTGATCTCTCCCTTGGGACAGGGACCCTCCCCTGTTTGCATAGCACGCCGCTCCTTGCTCTCCAAGTGGAATTTTTCACTGCTGTGTCACACAAACACAAACGAGCAGCTCACGCTGGGTGGCTAAACTGTACTGAAAAGAGATTTCAGACTGATCAATCCAGACTCCCTCACGCCCCATGGCCATGTACCAGTGCTAATAATGCTTTCTTCTCCTCCTAGCTCCTCTTGCCTGCAGTGCAAGCGATTTGAGAACTGCATTTGTTATGAATGTATGCATTGTCATCACTTTACTGATGTAAAACTGCTACTCACTCCATTTCTTGTCCCTGGCAAAGAACATTTTCAGATGGGCAGGGCACATCTGAAGCTCTGAAGTAACAAGTGACTCTTTTCTGTTCAGCAGTTAGATATTAGTGCTTTATGCCTCTAAAGCAGTTGCCATCCCAGAGCATCAAAGCATTTAAAGAACATTCAGTAAAGCCTTGCAGCACCTGTGAAGCAAGGGCAGGCACACATCCACATGCAGATTTTACAGACAGCCCAGCTATGAGCCCCAGCATCCACACCATGGCTATGCTCACTGAGTGGAGGGGCTGAGACAGCCCTAAGGCTTGACACTCAGTGCCACTAATATCATCTTTCTATCTCTGCAGTTTGATGAGCAGCCAAAGCCTTTGGAGATCGTGCTATTTCCCTCCAAAGGACAATTTCTCCCTTTGAAAATAATCCCCTCTTCCTTCAGTGCAGATAATCTATGCCATTTACCATAAGCCAGTTATGCTGGCTGAGGGGCAAGCATGGCACTGGGCACTGAGCTGGCTTCACAAGAAATTTCAGGCTCAGCAGAACCTCCAGCCTTTGCTTTGCAGACCTCTTGCAGGCCCTGTGGAAGATTTCCAAGAAGCCTGTGAAGAGCAAATAAGAAAAACAAGCCTATCACCAGTCTGGTTAAATTTCTAATCAGAAGTCTTTGCCTTTATGGGAAAAGCATTGGCACTGTGGTCTTAAAAAAAAAACAAACCAAAACACTGCCCTCCTGCCCCCATCCCAAAGTGGCTGACTGCTATTGCCCAAGCCACAAGTTCAACTCCTCCAGCTGAAAATAGCCTCCAAACACAACAGTGTGAGAGGAAACACAGTCTGTTTGAATTGCATCCTGTTTGCCTCACCCTCAGACAGAAAGGTATCATTTATTATCGCCTAGAAAGGCCTCTCCCAAGAGCTGTGCTTGTCTGGAGTATCACAAGTATTCAGGTCATTAAACTGCTTGTAGACTGCACTGATTTAGGATTTTGTTGGTGGGGATTTTTTTGTTTGTTTGTTGTTGGTGGGTTTTTTTAGGTTTGTTTTGTGGGGGTTTTTTTGTTTGTTTTTTGGGCGGTTTTTGGGGGGTTTTTTTGTTTGTTTTTTGTTTGGTTTTTTTGGTTCTTTGTTTTGTTTTGTTTTTTCTGGGAAGACAATGACAAAAGTGGTGAGCAGACACCTAGAGATTGGCACCATTCTGAAACTAACCCCAAATATTGTATAATATTGTATAGATTATATCTCACTAAGCTCTTTCAGTCCCATGCCAGCAGTACCTTGCTGGTAAAACCCAACCAAAACAACCCCAAACTCTTTCTCTCCACATATGCTGGATTTAGCATTCCCATTTAAGGGCTAAGTACTACCAGCAGTTAAAGACTAAAAATTTCAGCAAGCTTTTTTACACAGCATTTTGGGTGAGCACAGTCCTGCTGGGCAAACAGCACCAGCTCTACCTGTTTTGATGCAGTTTCTGGACACAACAGCAGCGGGCTGGCGATGCTTCCTCCCCAGACAATTCAGCTGCACGATAAATAAGGAACAGCTGATCCTGCCGTGTCACCATCTCCTGTGGTAAGAGGCTTCCTGGGTACCTAGTGGGAGTTCTGCTAAGCTTTTAAGCCCATTGGCAACGTGGGGAACAGTCTGTAGCTCCAAAGCCAAGAGGCTCGAAGTAATAATCCGATTTCAAAGCTCCTCCTCCTCTCCAGCCAAAGGCAGCAAGGGAGGATGAGATCAGACTGTAGATGCTCTTCATTTTAGGTCTGGCCATTGCACTCATCTGCTCAGCATGAGCACCAGGAGGGGAAGGATGAGTGCCAAAATCTGGAATGGATTGCTTGGCTTAAGTTTCTGCAAAGATTTCAAAACTTACCGAAAAAGTAATTTTTTAAAGGGAGTTTTCACATCTTTTGATACAGCTGGCCTGGCCTATCTGAGCAATATCCACTTGTGTAGTTCATGCACTGCCCAAAACTCTTGGAGGGATTTACTCCTTGCCACCAGGCACTCCTGAGGCACAGGGCACTCAAACTATGGTTTGCACTTTCCCTATAAAACTTCCCCTGGCACAGCAACCAGTGCTGCTCCTCCAGCATTTCTGTTGCTCCCCCCTCCAGGATGCTATTAGCTGCCAGGTGATGTGCAAGCCATGAAAGCCTGGAGATAAACAGAAAGTCCAGATCATCCCTTAAGGAGTCAGGTGATTTCCTCGCATCCCTTCTGCCCCTCAAACACAAACAACAACCTGGCTTTGGAATGGAGGAAGACAGGTCCTTGCTCACCACAGCCTGAAAAAGCAGGGTGAAGCAGTAAAACACATTCAGGTAGAAACAGGCTGGAAGGCCTTGCTTTTCCCCTTTAATCTGACCTCCACAGCTAGCCATTCCTCTGCCTCTCCTTGGATGCTGTGCAGAGTGTAGCCCAGAGCCTACACACCCCAAAAAAACCCTGCCTGGGGCTCAGTGGGGACAGCAGAAGTTTGGAGGTGCTGCCAGCACTGGAAACTCTTCCTTGCTCTGGGTGGGACAAAAGGAAAGCCACTAAGAGAGGAGCCAGCAGCCACACACAGGTACCCACGTGTTTCTGTCACTGCCCACAGGAAAGGTGGGTGAGTTCCACTGCAGTGCCACGGTGAAATTCAAGTTCCAGCAACCTTTTCTCCTCCTCCTAAATTAGGAAAGTATTTAAAAAAGCATTAAATAGCTGTCTACTGCTATCAGCCCTGATGATGCAGCCAGGCAGCTACTCAGATGTATGAGCTCCCTGTTTGCAACAGGCTTAGTCTCAAGCCTAAGAGTAAGTTTTAAAAACACATTCCTATTCCATGGCCTAACAGTTGCTAGAACTAGAGCTAATCGATCTTTTCCATACTCTTAGATCAGTGCCTGCTCTCCTGGATTGCCAAAAGCATCATCTTGTTTATCTGTCAGACTTTCTGAACTTACTCCAAACTTATGCAGTCCAGATATACATCAATACAAAAATTAATGGCTTTTGTGCATTTTTTAAAAAATTATTACAACAAACACAGATGCTACCACTTCAATGAGACTAAGGGACAGGCTTGAAATAGGAAATGGTGTTTCAAGCCAGTTGAATACTGTAATGTGAGTCACACAGAGCTGGCTTCCTAAGGCACGTCACTGCAGGATCCAGTGTCAAAATAAACACAAGAAGTTATCTCTCCCAATTCACGCTCTATCTGCAGCCCTGCCCAAAAAGATCTGTATTGGAGACGTGGAAAAGAGCTTCCCAAAGCCTGGTTGGGGCTCAGAGCCTCTACCCCAGGGACTGCTGCCTATTACACCTTCCCCATCTGGTGGCTTGGTCCAAAGTCCTGTTCTAAAATCCTGAGGAACACGCGGTGCTGCCCCAATGAAAGCCCAAACAGGACCCTGCAGGGTTCTGACTGAGAACTGCTCTTGGGGCTAGCAGCAGCCAGGAATTCCCATTCCCTTCCCCAGAGCTGGAGGAAAGGCAGAGAGAAGAAGGAGGTGCTCAAAAAAAAAAACCACAAAGCAAAAAAGCTCCAGGGTTTTGAGTGGAGCAAAGTGCAAAAACTCAGGAGCTGCTTCTTGCAATGCACTGCAAGGAGCTCAGCACTGTCCCCATGGCCATGGGGACCATGAACCACCACCACCTCCACCTCCACTCCCATCTGGAAGGAGCTCAGCTTTTTTGTGTTTGCCAAGGGAAGCAGCACAGAGCCCTGTGCGTGCTTAGGAGACACGCTCTGCATTTTACTCCACATCTGGCAGGGCTGCTCCATAAAAAAGGTGATGGAGTGCTTGTGGCTCTCCTTCCAGAGCACATGAAAATCTTCTTCAACACACACGCCATGCAGGAATTCTTCTCCAGCTTAATTTAAAGCTGTCTTTATAGCCAATAAATCTGCACATTGCTACAGCACTTGGCTATTTATACAATAATTGTTGTATCTGCCAGAAACGGCAAATAATTATTATTATGTTCATAAATGTTAATGCTAACTACACTCTTAAAACACATTTTATAAAAAGATCGTAATTTGAGAGAAGGGCAGTAAACTATTGCCCAGACACAGAGGAAACCAGCTCTATTGTTATAATACTTATTCTACAGACATTAATTGGAGTACCTTTTTCTTCTAAATCTTCCTGACATCCAGAATATGAAAAAAGGGAAAAAAAACCAAAACCAAAACCAAACAGACTTGTTTCATTATACTTAAAAACAAGCAAAAAAACTTGACCCAAAAGCCTGTTACATCTCCTGAACTGTAATAGCCAGTTTTGTTTCTGCAATTCAGAACTGATGACACTGGATTACCCAAAGATCTGCACAAACCCCTTTGGTTGGATGAAATAGCTGATCTGCCTGAAGTGGGGGAAAAAGCTCACGATAACAGATAATTATATAACCAGCTTGTAAAAGTGTTATTAGCAGGGCATGGGATCAGGAAAGGCCTGGCTTTTATTCTCACTTCATGCATTCACAGCGATGAGAACTAAATCTCTGTCTGTCTCCCCCTCCTCCCCCACCCAAATGTTAGATAATTTTTAGCCAGCCCTGTAAAACACTTGCAAACTTTGAGTAAAAGCAAGGCTGAGGTTAATGTACTGCTACTTTTCTAATATTTAGATGCTGCGTTCCACCTTGATAGCAGAAGAGAAAACTGGAAAAAATTTCCTCTGCTGTTCAGATAAGGTAGCTTGAGGACTCAGGGGTAAACTCCAAAGTTCAACATTTTAGTTTGAAAGGACATTTCCACTCATTGGCTACTGGAATTCAGATCCTGAGATCCTGACTAAGTGATAAAATGCAAAAAAAAAAGAGACAGCTTTGCCAGAAAGTCTCTCTTTCTTTCAAGGAAGGAATGGGAACATTAGACATTCTATACATTAAAATGTATAGCAGAGCAAAAAACCTTGAGTGGATCTTGTTCTCTGTTACCCACAGCTGGATGTCTCTGGAAATTTTTCCTCAGGAGTAAATTTTGCTCCTCCTTTCTCAGGAACAACAGAGTCAAATCCAACCAGGAGAAAAATTAAACTGGTGGCAACGAACCTTGAAGGTCTGACAGTGACCTGCGGCACCGAGGCCTCTGAAACTGCTTTCATTTGCCAGAACATAAATTAGATTCCTCACTAGGTATGGCACCGGGGTTAATGGGAGCTTTATAAAGCCTTCTTTGAACACACAGATTATCCTGTTCAAAAAGTGGTTTAAAGTACAGTACTGTGAGCCAGGAATCCCATTCCCAGCTCTGCCAGGCTGGGTGACTTCAGGCAGCCCACTTGACTATTCTCTGCTCTTTCTCAATGTGCACAGCAGAGACAAATACCTTTATCTCCCATGAGGCTGAATATTTGTAAGAGAACCAGAACCAGCTTAACTCTTCACAGCCCCTCCAGCAGATGCTGTTTAGCCATTCCATACAAGCAGGGTTGCTCAAACTGTTCCAAACAGAAGATCCCACAGACACCAGAAAAGGACACCTGCACTGGGCACCTCATACAGCAAGAATCCTGAGTCAGAACATTACCAACTACTTTTTTTTTAGCAATGAAGGAAATGTCTTATCCTGTCTGGCATTAATGTCCAAAGGAGGAGCTCAAAAGCAGCAAAACTGAGAAATTAGGGAAAATTCAAGTTCAGAAAAAGCCATGCTGCTGCCTGGACAACTCAACAAACAGCTTTCCTCTGCAGGATCTGATTTCACTGCAAGAATGTTAAAAACAACTTCAAAAGACAACAAAATAAATTCAATTAAAAGAATAATGAAGCATTTCAAGAGTGCAATATAAAAAATACCAAAAGTGTGAGATGACACAGAACATTCATTGCTGGGAGCAAGGGTCACTACTTTCCTCCCTAACAAATTCACCCTAGACATCTCCACTGTGAAAACCAATTCTGGCTTAGAATCTCCTTTCAGAAGGTGCCTGCCATCCCTCCCAAAAATGTCATAGTCACATACTCTTCATATTTTAGTGTCCCTACAGTAGTTCCCTTCAAACTTTTAAATAAAATATGTACAAAACATTTGAGCATAAAACAATCCTATGATTTCCAAAGCTCCTTAGAAGAGATCGTGGAGAGCCTGATTTGTGCTCTGCACTGCAACATTTCAGGCTCACATCTCCCAAGACTGAGCACAGCTCTTTTCTGCTCTTGGGTCAGTGCATTCACATGCTGCTCCTGTTTGAAAAATCTACTTCCCCACGAGTTCAGGTGACTCTGACCTGGTCACTCCCAGGGAACTCAGTCCCACTGTGTTGATGTCTGGCAACATTTCCTCTGACTCAGCCTTGCTAATGTAATAAAGCTTCAGTAAGAGGAACTCCAAAAACTGTTTCCCAAGTCATTCCCTTCTAGCATGCAGAAATCTCAGGAAGTCGTTTGAACTCAATAACCTCCACACCATTTCCACACAGTCAAAATAGAACAAGAAAAGGGACACACAAAAAAAAATCACATCCTACTCTGCAGCATACAAAATTTACTCATTCCAGGGTTTCTTGCACAGAAGACAGTTAAGCAACTACAACAAAGTAACATCGCTTCCTTTTCCTCCAAAAATAAATTTTAGTGTTGAAAAAATCCACCTATTCATTCACTGTGAGCAGCCTCAGTCAACACAGGAGCACATCCACAGCCAGCAGTCAAGGAATAGCATTCAGGACTATCCTTGTATTGATTTCCAGCTGGGGCCCAAAGTTAGGAATTTTCCTTCTCCCTCTTCCCCAGCTGTCCATTGATCCGAGAAGAAAGAAAGAAAAAAAAATCCAAAAATGCTCAGACTCACTTTTGTATAAACTGAGATATATTAATTATTTTTCAAACAAAACCAAATGATATTTTCCTAACAGCACTTGCAAAAGAGCTGGAGCAGTGTGATCCATTGCTATTCATTCCCTTGGACACAGATCCAATCTTTCAGTCACTCTGTGCTTATTGGCTATAAGGAAGGTAGAGCAGCAAGGAGCACTAAAGGATTAATTCTCACAATAGTGGGAAGCAGGAGTCCCAGCTCTTGGGGGGGTGAGTGGGGGAGAAGGGAGAAAGATGAGTGTGTAGGCTGCATCCCTGCTCTTTGGACTTCCTTGCTGTGATCTCATCTTCTGCCTAAAGTTACCTTAAAAGGGAGCTAGCATGGAAAGAGTGCCCCAGTGACTTAAAATGTAAAAAGCATTACAGGAATTTTGCTTTAAACCTGCAAAGACTACGGGAAGGGGTTATATGTGAGATAACTCATGGCAGAGCTCAGCAGGGAAGAGAATAGCTAAGGCACAAACAGTTCATACTCTGTTTGTTGTGAGTCACACAGCAGCTGAACAGATTTATGATTCAGATGTTTTAGTGTTGGTTATCAGCGATTAGCTCCAACTGTTAGAAAAACAGAGAAAGAGAAAGATTAAGCTTTTGTCTGCTGCAGCCCTCATCCTTCCTTTGCCTGGCAGCAGGGGTTACTGATTGTTTCTGTCCCTTTTTTAACATCAGAATGGCTCTGAGCCACACTCACTGCAGCAGCAGATCACACTATTGGTGGCCAATATCGCCACAACATCAGATTCAGCAGGAATCACTGGAGTGTGGCATCATTTGTTCAGGTACTCATGCAAGCACATTTGTGAAATCTGGTTATACGACAACTTTTAAGTGTGGGGTTTTTCCCAACCATAGAAATCATTTGGGACACAGAAAGGGCTGACAAAGAAGGCCTGGTTTTGCTAACTTTTATCTTCAAACTCTGTATGAGCCCAGTAATACACACAAGAAGATTTCATGCATGCTTATGGCATTTAACCTCACAACACCCACGTGGGCTTCTCACAGACAGGCTAAGTGACCTGCCCCAGCTCACACAGGAAGCAAATGCACTGAAACTGAGCACTACAACTCTCAGGCTACACCTCTGCCCATTGCAGCTTTAAATCAGTTTCTAATTTAGTTTAATTGAACTTCATGCTCAGCTAACAGATTTCTGCCAACCCACTATTACATGGTGTGGAGCTCGACATCAGAGATCTGGGCTTTTCTTGAATCACATCTTGAGGTGTAAATGTAATGATGCAGCCTAAAGGACAGAGTTATCCTCAGCACCTCCACAGGTGGAGGACCTGAAATGTTGCTGGCCTTCAAAACCACACTGCAGCTAAAAGGAAGAGAGGGGAAGGAGGACAACTGTCCCTTGATCACTGCATCCACAGGGTGATGATATCCTTGCCACAGAGCAAGGTCCAAAGTCCTTACAGCAGCAACTGAACACAACAGCCATTTTTACAAATGCTCAGACCCATCACAACTCCCTTCTGGAAGAGATTCTACACTCTTAGGGCAAAGACAGGGTCATTTAATCATCTGCAATGCTGCTACAGCAGCTGTGGGTTAAACTGCTATGAAGACAGAGCTCCCTTGCAATACCTTGGTCACAGTAAGAGCTCACTTAGGACTCTCACCTGATGGCAGATTCCTCTCTGACAGGTCCAGCCAGCACCACTAACCCAAGACAGCTCTGCACAAACACACATGTGCAGTGTTCAGCAGGAGCAGCCAATGTGATGCTCCTGGTGTGTGTCCAAGCTCACACGTGTGTGTTCCCTGGTCACAGCCTGCCTGTGTGCAACCCAGCATGTCTGTGGGACAAACAGGCTGCACATCTGCACATCAGAAAAGGAACACCAGGCTCATTAGGCAGAAGTTACACAGATTACGTGAGTGATTTCTATCCCAAAGTTCCCAGACAGGACTAGAGGAGGCCCCAGACCTTCCTGGACTGCTCCTTAGAATCAGAGCTGCTTTCCTTGAGATGCTGTGCACGGTGTGAGCAGATTAAGCTCCATTAGCATGAGACACTTGTGAACAGTAGAAATTAGAACTAAACTTGGAATTAAGCGGACTGGTGTAAAATTATACCTTAATGCCCACAGAAGCCAGATTAGAAGACAGATGGTGAAGAGGGAAGAAGAAAAAAGAAGAGTGGATTGGATATACATATGTGGATTTACATTCTGTGAGCTTGGCACACATCTTAGAGACATTTTTTATTTCCAGCATAATAGAAAGTTGCCTGACAGTGCTGGTAGACTAGATAAGGGGGAAGAAAGAGCAGATGCTTTTGAAGGGCTTTGTAGTATGACTCTTTGACAGAAATTTAGAGATCAAGGTGGGTAGGAGCACCGGAGGAAAAAAGCCCTTTCAGATATGGGGGGAGCACAAAAAGGCAGAAAAAACAGGAAAAGGAAAAGGAAAATTCAGGTGAAGCAGGAGTCACCGTCAGGGTCCAGATCACCAGCAAGAGTGCAAGAAGCAGAGATGCAGCTTGGGCAGCAGTGTGCAGAACCCCAAAAGGAGAAGCAATATAGTGGAAGCTGTCAAAAATGAAATAATAATAGTAGGCATGCTGAGGAAAGGAACATAAAACATTGATACATCTCTGTATGAATGCAGAGTGAATCTATAACACCAGCCCTCCACACAGTTCTGGACTCCAGATTTGGGTTAAAAAGAAGACACAGAAGAACTGAAAAGGTGGAGGAGGAAAACAACAGTGATTAAATGCATGAAACAGCTTCTGCAGGAAAAACAATTATGGAAAACAATAAAAAGCCAGAAATAGCATGGAGAATGAATGAGTGCTTGCAGCTCCTTCTGAAGAAAGAATGGACAGACAGCAAATTAAATTATCAGGACAGAAACAACAAAAAGGAGACACTTCCTTGCACAAGCAGTAATTCTTCTGTCTCTTGGCCGTGGAATATTATGGATACTGCAAGAGTACGTGGATTCACAGAAGAAAGGCAAGTTAACAGAATGGGGGGAAAAATCTATCAACAGCTGTTAAGTACAAAATGAAGTTTTTGAGCTGCAAATGAGCCAGAGACTGGTAGCACAGTCTAGGGAAGTATCACTGCTTGATTACCCTAAACTGACACTCTTCCCTGGGTATCTGCTGTACAACAAGAGACAGGATGCTGGGCTAGGGGGACCTTTGATCTAACCCTGTACATCCATTTTTGTGTACAAGGCAGAAAAGGGTTTCTATTCCACGCTGAATCAGGCTGGGGATACTAAAATTTGACCAGGAGAGAACGTGACTTAGATGCTAAAAGCAGGAAATACTGGTTGGCTAGAGCTGAATGTCACAGAGGAAGGAAAAAGTGAGGGTCCTAAAAAAAATAATAAAATCTTGTTACAGCATTAAAACGGAGGACAGAGATTAAACTTTTGATGGCAAGTATGTGCATGAATACAGAAAGCTGCATTTCAGATGTAGAAGGGAATAGAGACTTGATTTCACACGACTTGAGATGTAAGAAGGGAGGCAAAAAAAGAGGGGATAAAAGAACAGTATTGAAGAAGACTCCCAACATGTAAAAACTCCACTCTCCTCCAGTGCCTCAAGCTGTAAGCAGAGTCAAGAGAAAAGGGATGAAAAGTGCAGTTTGACATGCTGGTTCAACTTCAGCAGATGAATCTGACATGAAGCACTGGAGATGATCAAGTAACCAAGGTACTGGACAGACACGTGGAGATCAGAGTTCATTCCCCAGCTGTGCCACACACTTCCTTCACAATGCTGGGCACTTCACTTTGCCGTTCCACAAAACCAAGGAAATATTTTCTTAATGCACAGGAAGGCTGAATTCTTTCAACATCCAGGATGCACTGTGGGGTCTGAAGAAGCACAGTTAGGACAGCAAACACCCAGCACTCCCAGCGTGGGCCAAAACCACAGCGGCAGGGACAGGGGAAAGAATTCCATTGCAGGAAATCAGCTCAGGGAAATTAAACCAAGAAGGTGTGAAGGGAACAGGTTTCAAAGCCAGTCAAAATATAAGATGCAGGAAGTGTGCTCAAGGAGCTGGCAAGTTTGCAATGCTTTTTTGTGACAGCAATGCTGCAAAATACAGCAGCAAAAGAAGGAATCAGCCTGACACTAACAGGAGGGGAGGTAAATGGGATAATTTGGTACAGTGTACCAAGTACTGCAGTGTCTGTCTACATTCAAGATGCACTGGAGTACTCAGAAATTAATAAGCAATGCTTAGTCTAAGGTTTTCAATGCTTTCTACTGATTCCCACCCCCCCTCCCCTGCTTTCAGGAATATAAACCTTTAATCATTTGAATATTCATTGTATCACTAAAGCAAATATAAACTTGGAATATAAACTTGGAATACAAGCACCAGCACAAAGTCTACAAGAACAGCAGTACAGGCTGTTTGGATCCTCTGCTTTACTCTTAAATGCTTAAGATAGACTCACACCTTTAAAACTTATCTAATGGTAAATTTGAAATTACTCTAACCCGCAAGAGCTGAAGCTTTCCCTGACTCTTAATCAATCACTTAAATTATACTTAGAAACTCCCAAACTAAATATTTGCCAAGAGGTGTAAAACAACTCCCAGACTGAACTGGCAGAAAACACAGAAGAGCCCAGAATAGACCTTCCTGATAGGATAAATTGAGCCTTGACATGTGTGGAGCCCATCTGCGAGCGACGAGGAGTGCGCTCCTCATTTCTGTTTATTCCCTTCGCTCCCGATGAAATTCCAGGGGTAACTTTATAGCAACCCTGCCCAGCTCCTCCACCTGCACCACCCCTGTGCTTGCTCACAGCCCTGGCACCACCAATGCCCAGGATATGGGGTGGTTTGAAGGGTTTTAGTCCTCAAACTGATTATCTGGCCGAGTTTTCTTTGCTGTGTTAATTTTGCAGTGGATTTTGCAGCCTTTCTGTGCCCATCTCACAGTGCTCCTGGATGCTGCCAACCTACAGCCTGATCATGGACCTGAGGGGAGTGTGAGATGCTGAGATGGGCCACGGAGAACCTGAAGACTGGAAACAAACCAGAACAGCTGGCTAACTGCAGTAAATCAGGTATAGGTGCTAAGCATCTCATTTAAGACAATGGAATTCTAAACTTCATCATCAAATCAATTTTTAAAAAGTTGCAGTGCATTTTTTAACTCAAATTTTTAACCAAAAGCGCTTTAATACAAGTCAAAAGAAGCAGTTCATCCTGCAAACAGGAAGAAACAATTATGGTTTTGTAACTTAAAACATTAAAACAAATTCAAGCAAATGTACGTTAAAGCCACAAATTGCTCAGACACGTACAGAAGAAAATACCAACTTGAATGTAAAGACTTAATCTGGCTGTAAACCTCAGATCTCAGCAAGATCCAGAAATAATCCAACTTTAACTAACATAAAAGGCAAAAATCACTAAAACCATGCCCAAACTATGCTCTGGTGGCTGCTTGTTTGAATTAAAAAGTTAAAAAGTTGGAGTTGGTTAAGCTTCGCAGAAGTTTGAGGGTAAGGGGCTGTGAAGATGCTTGGATGAGCTTTTCAAAGAAGATCTCCAGAGTGAGAGGCTGGGCTGGCTGCACCAAACAGGTGGGTATGGGAATGGTATGGGAAAGGTATGGGAGAGGTACAGGAGAGGTATAGGAGAGGTACAGGAGAGGTATAGGAGAGGTATAGGAGCATCGAGAGCAGAGCCCTGCAGGGGCCCTTGGCGGGTGCCGGTAACGAGCAGTTCAAGAGCAGGAGCTGTAAAAACCCAGGGCAGCCTGCCACTGATGCCTGGAGTCACATAAAATTAATTTAAATTGGAAACAAACTGGCCCAGGTAGCGCTCACCCGAGTTTCAAACAATGTTAAGAGTTAAGTGCCACATTACGCATTTTGCTGGCAGCTTGATCATTAAAATTAAATAGGAAGTGGCAAAGCTGCAGGGCAGGTGATACGGTGGATTTGTGTATAAAAAGCAACAGTGAACTTGGGAATTACAGACACTTGTAAACCCTACTTTAGTACCTGGTAAAATGGCTCAACTGGGCAGTTATGAAAGTTAGATTAATGCCATGCAGCAGGCCCAGATTAGCATGGTATTTCCATAAGAAAAATGGGCACATCCGTATTTTCTATAAGGAGTGCCAAGACAGTGGGTAAAGAAAAATTGGTAGATATAATTAATTTGAATTTTCAAACAGCCTTTGGTAATATTAATCACCACAGTCTATTAGGGAAACTAGTCATGGGGTGAGAGGTAAACATCTGTCAATAGATTAAAGCTAATTTAGGAAAAAAGAACAGCATGAATAAATGGCCAGTTTTCAAGAAGGTTAATGGGGAAGTCCCAGGGGTGGATACTATGATCAACATTTAATATATTAAATGATCTGGAAAGGGGCATACACAATGTGAAACAGGGGAAAAAATTGTTGATGATACTGCTCTATAAAATAAATAACACCAGCAAGAATTAACAGTATGAATCTGAAGCATCCACCCAAGTTGCAGCAAATAAATGTTACTGCACACAAGTGCAAGGTTATGCAAATTGGCAAGGAGAGTTTGAACTAATTGTAGACACGGATGGGTTTCACATTAATTGTAACCATTTGGAGAAAGATCTAAGTGCCCTTGTGGACAGCACAGGGAAAACATCTGCTTAGTTTCCAGTCAACGTCAAAACCACAAACCAGATGTGGGGCTTTGTATTAGAGAGAGATAAAGAATAATATGGAAAACACGGGTTTTCTCTCAAACATCACATTCAGCCTGTTTGCCTTTGCAACAAAACAAAAACCCAGAAACTTAAAAGTCCAGAAGGAAGCAACATAAATTTACAGCCCCAGAAAGATGCTCATCCAAGAATGCAGTTACAAAACACACAAATTACAAAACTCAAGACTGATTGAACCCTTGTTAGCATGACTTGGGATGGCCTACAGTCCATTAAAAAGTCTGAATAGGAACTCTAATGATTTTCAAATTTCTCAGCTACGTTCAATGGGCGGTAAGTAAGAGGTGAAGCAATCCCAGCATATGATAACATAAAACAGGCAGAGAAATCCATCTGGATGCACTTATTCTCCATTCCCACCCGCTTTTTCTCCCAATAGGACAGGACCAAGGAGTTGTCCAACTAAATAAAAGACAATAGATTTAGCAGTGATGGAAGAAAATATTGCTGCACCCATGCTAACAACAAATGTAACCCACAGAACTCTTCTCTGCTAGGTATTTATTGAAGCAATAATACTAATAAGATTAAAAACCACAAAACATCAACAGTGTCAGCAATTGGAGTCAAGAGAATTCTACAGTTTTCCCACTTGTCTTTGTAGGATTTTACTCTCTCTTCCAAGGTATTTGATATTAGGCTTGACTTGGGACTAGAAATGAGAACAAGCTGGGCCAGAGGCCTCACCCAGAACCTGCTCAGAGGGTTCACTCTGAGGAGGTGGATGGCTCGTACATGAAAGTGGTGCAGAATGAAAGAGGAAGGAAACTGGGAAGACTTTAGCTTCATTGTGTGAGTTACATTCAAGGAAAAGATGCTTTAAGTCACCACAAGAACAGCAGAAAAAAATGCTGAGAAACAGATATTTTCATCTTTAAAACATTCAATCTTCTGTGAAAAGCAGTAGGAGCCAGTATCAACTCTGCAGTTACTATCACCAACTCTTCCATCCAAACCAAAGGGGAGACTTTTTCTGCAAGTCTTTCAACACCTTCCTACCCATTCAGATTACAGTAAGGACTGAAAAGCAGAATAGCTGTTGCTGAATTGTGCACAGTTCAGACCCGGAGTGGACATTGTTGTGATGTTAAAGAGGAGGAGGGCTGCACTTCTGCCCTGAAGGTCATGTACCATGCCCACTTCAGGCAAAGAGAAAGGTGGGGGTGAGATTACCAGGCTGATGGCCATCCACCACTGGTGTAAAATAAGAGTATTTAATGAGATGCCAACCTTTTCTCCCCGTTAGTGGTGAGGGAAAACACCTCCATCAAAAACCAACCTCTGAGCATAGCTGGCTGGCTTCCAGAGCACTGACATGCACAGCAAAACCACTGTGTATGTGCCACCTAATTCCTTCTTAGACTTTCCAATAAATCCCGAGGCAGTTGTTCAGTACCTAGCCTGAATCTGCCAAAGGAATAAACATCTCAAGTGTCCCTATTTTCCCACTTTTCCAGATAATCCTAGCACTGGCTACTGAGATGAACCCATGATATTAACCATCCTCTGCTTTCCAATCCAGTTTACTGGGGATAAAACTCAAAGACACAAAAGGCATACAAAATTTTGTTTCTAACCCAGGACTATTTGGAAGCTATTATCTGCCAGACACAATGTATTTGTCTAGTTAAAGTGTTTCAGGAGCAGAACTTCCTGCTTAGGAACACTTCTTTGTGTTTAGAATAATTTTTGTTCTCCTTTCTCCTATTATTTCAATCATCCAGTTTCCTTATCTCTCTAGGTGTCTCTGTCCTACAGATGCAGGTAAGTATCCAGTATATTCAGGCCTTTCAATATTTCTTTCCATTCTCATGCTGTTATTCTGGTTGCTACTCTGTGACTTCCCCACAATTTTATAAATCTTTTTTGTACCAAAATATCCAGCAACAAAGTTACACAAAAGGGCAGGGACTACATTTAAGAAGAAAAACATTACACTTGTACAACCTCTCTTGATCCATCCAGTCATCTGCTTTACTCTATAAAACAACGCAAACATGACCCATTGGATTCACAGTGTTTTAAAAATTATAATAATTACTGGGTGCAGTTTGGTTCTCTGAACTGGGAATACACTTGGATCATGTTGTCACAGTATCTTCAAGAAGGGAAGTTCAAGCAAATATGAAATATTTGGCTAAAAGTCACAAGACACGGCACACTTGCTCTCATATCCGGAATGTTCCCAACAACTAGCTCTGGTTTATATTATTTATGTCCACATGTGATAGCATCAACTTTCCAACTCAAATTTATTTATCCATATTTTAAATCCCTCTCTAGGCTCTTGTACTTTTTGAGTCATACTCCTTCAGCATTTTTTTACATCCATGAATTAATACACTGCCTACTTCTTTCTCTGAATTGTCAGTGAACTGGAGATAGAAACTATTGCTGGTCCCTGTGGCACCCTGACAAATACCCTCTCACAGCACAGGTCAGTGACAGGCTAGCCAAAGGGAGGGAGGGAGGGAAGACCTGAGCGGGTTTGATTATTGCTTTTATGGTTCTCAGTAGAAATTAAGAGGCACAATTGAGATAAATCAGGTGTTTTCTAATAACTAAGTTATAATCATGTGCTATCTACATTGAGTGACACCACTTAATACAATATCATATTAGCAGTGCTTAAATTGCTCAAGCAAAGCAGGAAGCCTAAAATTAAAGAAAAGGCTAAAAGTCAAGTTAACTTGCATCTAAAGAATTACTCTATGTATTTACATGCTATTAATCAGCATGAAGTCTCATTTTAAGTCCTTTTTCAAAGGCCCCATGTTTTGGGCACACCAGAGGAAGCAGTTGGCTGATGAGGGCAGGTTATTGGAAGACAGGACTCACACAGACAAATTTTCTGGAAGCACATGAAGTGTCTGGAGCTCATCCACCAACACCACACCGTGAGAGCTGTGCAGACCACGTCATGAGCCAGCAGGACAGTGGTGGAGCAGCCTGGTTTCATTTCCTTCCCCACTGGCCCCCTCCCTCGCTCACCAGCCCAGCTCTCCGTGCCACCACAAGACCTGGTCTTGATTCTGCTTTCTGCTGGCAGAAAAAGACACAGGGAAGGGACTCTGAGGGATCACTCACATCTCTACATGCTGTTAGCATTTCCTCAGCAAAGCTGGGATGCCTCACATCTTGGCTGAAGCACAGCAGATGAATATATCTGCCAGATCAGGTCACACCAGAGGTCCATGGAGCCCAATATCCTGCCCCAGACAGGGGCTAGCAGCAAATGCTTGGTGGGTGCCTGAGAATGGTGCAAGCACACCATAAGGCTGCCCCCCTACCAGCTTCCAGCAAGCTGTGGCTTAAGACTTCCTGTGCCAGAGATTGTATCTCTGTGCTTAATTGCCCTCGATGAACTTCCATGAATTTGTTTAATTGCTTTTTGAACCTATCTCAACTTCTGGCATCCACAACATCCTGTGGCAATGAATTTCAGTTTAATTATGTCTTGCATGAAAAAAATACTTCCCTTTTGTGAAGGAAATTACTTCCTTAAAAAAAAAAAGAAATCACCAAAAAAACCTCCCCCAAACCCATCAACCAACAACTATCACTATGTAAGACTCCAAGTTCTGGTAGTTTTGTAAGGGCTTTAGAAGAAACCACTGCATTCAATTGTCCCCTCTGGCCTTCTGCAAAGTTACTGCCCAGACTATTAGACAAGGGTGCTGGGGAAAAAGGTGGAGTTCTTCATCATGATGGTGGACAATGGTCTAAACGAGTTGGCAACTTGCCCCAACTTGTCTGCCTATTCTCCTGACTGTTGTATACATCTTGCAAAAATCCAGTGTTTCAAGACAGGATTTGTTCCCTGCTAGACTGCAAGAGAGGGTCCTGCATTCCAAAAAGTATCCTGTGTTACACTTGCATAACTTCAGATGCTGCCACCCAATGCAAGTGATCATAAAGAACATCATTCCTTGCCTTGCTTGTACAATTATTTTCATGGGTTTAGTGGCTGTTTATTGTCACTGTTTCAGGTCCACAAGAAATAAGCTGAAGCACAGAAAAAAACTGTAGAGATAAAATTCTATGAAGCCTCTTTCTATTCTGACCTCCTTTCTTGAAAATCCCAACCAAATACCACAAAGAGTCTTTCTACACATTGGGATCTTCTGACACAACTTTGGCAACTTTGGCAAACTGTACCTGCTGCTTTCCAAAAGTGAAGTCTGAGGGGGTTACCAGGGCTGACAGGGATCTCTGTAACAAACCAAAGCACTGGTGGCCTTTGCATTGCCAAGAGGGAGGCAGGCATGGCCATCCACAGTTCCTCCTCACTGTCAGGTAAAGTATTAACAGGGCTGACTAATTCCCTATCTCCTCTCCTCCTAATCTGCAGCCATGCCTGAACCAGGCCACACTCCACATTATAAATAGGCCTGCTTAACTGAGCTGAACACTGCCTCACCTAACCCAAAATGAATAAATGCCAGTGGTGACCCTGCAGTAACACTCACCAGGTGCTGCATTCTGGCAGGGGCTGCTCACACCAGCACTTCCAGGTGCTCCTCTCACAGCTTTCACACCAGAAATGTAGCTCTGAAAGAGTCATTTTCTGACAATCCGTGGGGTGTTTGGTAATTTTCTGGAGACACAAGAGCAGGTCCTAGAGAGTTTTGAAGATTCAGGTGTTTTAGGATTTAGGGCACAGTCAGAGAGTCAGCAGCCATGGGAACACAGCAGTTCCACTGCAGCCAAGCCACCTTACCCTGTGCCAAAGCACTTGCTAAGCTCTCCACAGACCTCAGGGCAGGAGTCTAGAGGAGAAGGGGAAAGGCAATTCCCGAGGAGATCAAATTCTCCTGTGAAGACAGGAAGCTGACAGCTGGCCAGCACTGCCCTCCACATGTTTCAGAAGACTTCTGCTCATGTTTTACGTATTTTTGTTATCACTTATTGCTGATGCACCCCAAGAATGAGGCTTGGGGCCAGCTTCTCTGGATGGGTGACAGCTACCAGAACGACAACAAAGCTCAGCATTCAGCTCTCCCGAGGCCGGGCCCTTGCTCTTCATCAGCCGAACACAGAAGTGCACTCAAACCCCATTTTATTTATTTATACACATTGCTGCACTCTCTATTCCTGGCAACGGGTGCTCATGACATCGTGGCCTGGGACACGCTGGAACAGGGCTCTGGGTCACCTTGCAAGCGGTGGCAGCAGCTGCCTCCTGGATCAAGCTCCTATTAACCAGCAGCCCGGGAGGGCTCTAAATTAAGTTCCCTGCTCCACTCCCACAGAAGGGGAGGGAGAAAAACGCACCACCACCAAACCCTTACTCTCTTCCAGCAGCACTCCCTGAAGTTTCCCCCGTGTTTCCTCCTGTACTTGCCAGGATAAGCACCCAGGGCCTGGTTTCTGTCGAGGGCCACTGGTTATCCCAGCTGCCACAGTTTTCACAAAGCACACGGCCTGGGTCTGCTGGCACACTGCTCCTCCCAGAGCATGGATCAGCCCTTGGATCAGCTCTGGATGGAGGATGCCTGCACAGTCCCCACAAACCCCACCGGCAGAGCTCCGGGCACCAAGGGTGCTCGTGCCCAATTCCAGTCAGGAGGGGAGACTGTATAAATAGCCGGTGTGCACAAACTGGAGGAGCAGCAGGGAAAGCAGAGAGGGAGGGGGAATCTGAAGTGTTGGGCCCCAGCTGTGAACTCCTCTTGTTTTTGTTTTAGGGTAATTAATGTTCCCTTGAATAGAGCCGGGGCATGGGCTCCTGTTTCTGCAGCTTTCAATGCTATCAGCGGCCCGGCCGGGGGGAGGTTTGTGTTTCCTGCCATCCCCAGTAAATGAGGTAATGCGAGCATGGGGGCTGGAGGCAGGGCACAGCCGGGGCCACTCACCCGAGCCCCCCAGCCTGCTCCCCAGAACCCTCTCCAGAGAGCCACCCGCCCCTCCTGCTCTGCTGGATTTATTAATTTTGCTGCCAAGGCAGGAGACCCTCGCGCTCCCATCCCACCGCCCCTTGGCCTGCTCCCCTCTCCCACCCCGAGCTCCCCTCAGCCTGAATTAGATACATTCCCCCTGCACTCCCAGACGTCTCCATCCCCTGGTCCCCTGACAGAGCAATCATTTATCAAGTTGTTTCACGCGTTGTCGGGGAGGAGGGCCCCGGGGGACGGGGGTTTGTTTCGTCCCTTTGTTGGAGCTCCACAGGACCGTCCAGCTTAGTCTCCAGCCAACTGCTGAGAGTTGCCGGAGTCCGGGAGCAAATGTTAAAGGGGCTGCCTTTCATCTGCGGGCTGATCCTGCTGCCTTTTCATTTTATTCTTCCAGCTTCTGGGATGTTACTTGCTTACACGCCCCCACACCCACCCCGCTATCATTCTGCATGCACTGCTTTGAGGGAGCAGGAGCTGATTTTCCATGTGCTCGTCCCCTCTCCTTCCCTCAGGAACCTCTCCTGTCACCAGCACTCTGGGAGTAATTTTTACCACTGGCCTTTTTCTCATCCTAGAATGTAAGATACCATAAACCAAACTTGGTTAGGGGAAGTCCTGCTCGTGCAGCCCATCCCTTCCTCGCACACGCATTTGGTGTATTGCAAGCTTTTATTCCCCATGTGCCTGGGAGATGAGTAACTACCTAGAGCACACCACCATCAAAACGGGGTAGTTAAAATCAAAGGCAAAAAGAACCGACCGTTTGGCAAAAGAACTAAGTAACGCTAAAGAAAAAAAGAAACGAGCGGAGCACTCTCGTGCTTTAAGCACTCTTGTGTTCCCCACATGTAGGGCTGGGAGTCAGAGGGTCTGGTCTGTGCTGCAGACTGCCCACAGTCACGCAGGCTTGTGGCACGTCAGCCCACCCTTCTGCACCACACCTGCCACACCGGGATCCTGCCTGGCTCCGGGGATCCTGCCCGGCTCCCAGGAATCCTGCCTGGCTCCGGGGATCCCACCCGGCTCCCAGGGATCCTGCCCGGCTCCCAAGGATCCCTCCCGGCTCCCGGGTATCCCTTCCGGCTCCCAAGGATCCCGCCCGGCTGCACTCACTAACCAGCCACCGACACTCTTAGCATTCCCGGCTGGAAGGAAATGTGGGAACAGAGTGCGTTAGAAATGTCTACCTGCACCCTAAAGTTCATAGCTGCCAGCTGGGGAGAGCCCAGGGAGATGGGAATCCAAACACACCACTTCCTTCATTTACCAAAGCCCATACAAAGTGCTTGCAAATCTTATGGCTGCACGTATTTTTGGATAATTATAGTTACTGTTTGTTTTCTAGCAAGCTGCCAAGACTGTCCTCTGTGCTTATGTGTGAGCATTTCCCAGCTATAGATTGTTGTAGCCCTTAAAAATGGACAGGGCTTAAGGGCAAAAACAAAGTAAAGAAAAAAAGTTCCCACTTGCTTAGCAGCTAAGTAACCATTGTAAATTCCACACATTTCACAGCACAGAGGGCAGAAGCTGCCTGAGATCTGATGTATTCCTCTCACCACCTTGCCTCCATAACTCTTCCTTGTGGAGGAGAGCTGGATTCATTTGCTTCCCAAGTCAATCAACAGAGTTCATGAGTCAGCCAAGGGAATGCTGAAAAGCAAGAGGGTACGCTCCTGCCCCCAGGAACTGATTACCCTGCCTCTTAATTGTTCCCAGATTCTATTATCCCTGAAGAGACTGGGGCAGCAGCAGCACCAGCCAGCTTGTTGACAACATCCACCCCATACAGCCGAGCTCAACACACACAGAAATTTGCATTTCTGCATCATGGATCTGTTGAGATCTACAACAGTACAACTACAACAGTTAGGTTATTAATAAGAAAAAGTTATGTCTTACAGATGTATATCAGAAAAATCATCTGTCTTCTGAGTCAGAGCTGCATATCCTACAATTTTGAGTCTGCTAGTAATCACATAGTCAGAAAGCCATCTGATACCAGGACACTTCAAACCAACAACCAGCAAGGCACTCTGCAGATTGCTGATCCAGGCAATTCCCTCCACTCTCAGCTCCCTCAATGCCAGTAGCCTCAGTACTCATTTTTTTCCCCCTGTTCTCTCCTGTCCTCCCCCAAATGGGGACAACCAAAGCTTTATTCCACTCCACACTCATTTTTAAGTGGTGTATTTCAGGTTTTACACTGGTGCAGAGTCTCCTTTAGTACTGTTTCTTTCCTGTATTCCACACAGGCTGCTGACTCTGTGCAAAGGTTCAGGTGACAGCGTGTGAAGGGGGAAATGCTACATTCAGGACTATAAAGCCAACCTGAGGTCTGTCCCATTATTCAAATCCTTTACAATAGTAATAAAATGAGTAATCACATCTCCATTACGCTTCATTCAGTACATGGGAGTGTGAGACTAGGAAGTAAAGACAGCTGTTCAATATTGATTTTTATCCTTCTTATTCTTTATGTATCCCTAGGCCTAATTTGCTACATTGCTTCCGAGCCTGGCCACCAAATAAGCTATTAATCGCTTCACAGACCTTTTTCTGTGGTGGCCTCCACGCAGCATCTCAATCCAATAAGCATTAACTCTTTTCTCAATCTATTTACAAGTTAATGTTTTTTAATCTGATTTGACAAATGAGAAATTGGTGGGGAAAAAATTGATCGATGCCAGCAAAACTCACCTCTCTATTTAAGAGGTGCACTTCTATTTGAGAATAGAAAAGAATCCCACAAGCCCCATCCCTGGCATTTTTATGGCAGTATTTAAACCACAACTGAGACTCAATTGCTGTTTTTCCCAGGGCTGGGAGAAGGTGGGAAGGCAGCAATACACCCCAGAGGCAGGGAAAGCAAGCAGGAGTGTGGTGCCTCATCCGAGGCCACCCAGAGGTCCTGACAGAGGCTGGCTCTTCCCTGCAGCACTTACCAATTCCAACTTCAGCACCAAACATTCCACCAAGCATTCAAAACTTTCTAAAGCTGAAGTTTGGCAACACAATTCAGCTTCAAGCTGAAGCAGAAATGTCAGAGCAGCACTGACATGAACTCAACTCCGCCATTTTTAATACATCTCCCTGTTTTGGCTCCCTGTACAGGCCAATACCCAGGGCTGCTCCTCAGCTGGCTAATTCAGCAAATTAAAAACATGTCCTTGTCTGGATCATGTGGATGAACAGCTGCTGGGAATGGAGACACATGGAAGGAGCCAGGGCCCAAGCTGGAGCTCCTGAGCAGCAATGGTGGGTGAAGGAGCCTTTGCCCCCTGTGCCTCAGCCAATGCAGTAACTTCTGCCAGTCTCCCTTGGCTTCACCTAAGCTCTTTCCCAGCTCCCACAACAGTTTGTGAAGCATTTTGTTTCCATAGCTGAGGAGATGCACATCTCCTGAGCTGCTCTGGGGTTAAGAACACCACTACCCAGCCAGGCAATTGAAGGTTTCTTCTGAGAAATGAGGAATAAGCAACTCACCCAGAATCACAAGTCTGCAAAAAGTGGTGTTGAGACTGAAGAAGCAACTTAACATCAGTATGTTTCAGTTGGAAAAACCCATCCTTATTCCTCTATTCCTACTCCTATTCCGCTCATTTTAGGGCTTTATTGTAAGCCAGACAAGCAAAGTCATTTCAGCTGAAAAACAAACAAAAATCTGTCCAAAATTTAGCTTCTGAAACCCAGATCATTCCCTCTCCTCCCTGGACAAGCACAGCCCTACAAAACAAAACTGGTGGATGAAAAGGAGCTGTCATCTCTTAGGGCAGAAGAGGGGAAAGCTGTGGACCTCACATCTGCCTTGCCTCTGGCTACACAGATATAACACTACACCCTCATGGAACCAACAGACATCCTTTCTTTTCCTGTGGCAGCCTCCATCTCTCATATCCTGCCCGTTTCCGAGCTTATTTAGCAAACAAGGTGAGAACCACACAGCCAACAGCTTCCTTCAGTGCACAGCCTTGGTTTGTCCTCTCAGCACCACCTACCCTAGAGCAAGCCCATGGAAAAAAAAAATCACACTCCCCTGTAATTAAAACCAATCACCATTTACAGGTACAAGGCACTGAATTAAAGGTTGTAGTGTTTCCTGTCAAGTAACTGAATTTTTAATAATTTAGCATTGGTTTCAACCAAAAAAACCCAACCAGTGATGTACACCAAACCCCTCACTATCAAGTCACAATGGTGGTTTGAAGCAGGCACATTCTCTACCATCAACACCACTTGAGATCAAATACAAATTACATTAGCAGGCAATATTGGACTCTGAATGCAGCACTGCAGGACAGAAATGCTGAAAAGTGTGCAGAAACACCACCATTTTCTGGGCAGCCTTACCCAATGGTAAGGCAGTGAGCAGTGGTTAAAACTGTTTTTTTTTTTTTTCCCCATAGCTAATAGTTAGCTCTTCAGCCACTTATATGGTTAGCAGCTGGATTTTCATGGCATCACTACTGCTCACAACTGCCCTGTTTGGAAGTTTGGGATTCTGCTTCCAGCTGGTGACATTTTCAGTATTTACAACAGCACTGAAGGTGAAGCATTATGAACAATAATCAGGCATGCCAATACTTCATTATTAAAACATAAGAGTATAATATAATATAATCAAAAAGTGAGGTTTGAGTTTGATGTCTTGTCAGAGCTGGCGCACTCAGCTCCCCCCCATCATCCACGGAGAAAAGAGGGGAACACCTTCAGAGTGATTCATGTCATTCCAAAATAGCCTCCTCTCATCTCCCAAAGTTCAATTTCTTTCCACTGGCAGTGACAAATGCCTGCATGATCAGTCTGACATGACAGTCCACTTTGAACACTGAATTATTCTTGCTCCTTTGCTCATCCCCACCGCTTATCCAAACTCCACACCACGGTATGGCTGGCACAACTATTTGCCAGGCCACTCTGTAAGCCAGCTCATGGAACTAATCCAGGCAAAAAATAACTGGAGGGAATGGGAGTTGAGGTGTTCTGTGTTTTTTTAATCCACTGTCCAGATCAGCTGCCTGACCTGTTTCATTGTAGCCCCAGAAAGAATTGCACAGGAACACCTGTGAAGGTGCTGATAGGGATTTAGAGACTAGATAATCACCCAGATTTCAGGCATGTAGGAGTGGATGAAAACAAGCTATGTACTGAAAGACCAAAGGCCAGAACTCTTGGCTATCTGTTCTCAACAATAAAACAAATAAAAATCTTCCTGTCTGGCCTAAGGCATTTCTCTCAAGGCAACAGCTGCTATTTTGTGCTGTGCTTACCCACAGGTCCCATTTGGAGTGCCTGCATAATGACTCCTGAAGTAAGGTATTCCTGCACAAGCAACAGCCATCCCTCAAAGGCAAACTATTCCCTACAGAACGAAAAAAAGAACCGGCAGTTTCCAACCCTGACTTATTGTCAGTCACAGCTTAAACGGAGTTTCAAAAAAAAAAAAAAACCTCTAGCAAAAGGTGTATCTCTGCTTCAGAACTAAAAGCTTCCCTTTTGCCCAAGCTGAATTTCATCAGTTTTAGACCATGCATTGCTAAATAATCTCTTAACTCTTTTCACAGTTCTTCTCTCTTTTGGGAAAATGGGAAAATGGAAAGGCACAGAGAAAAGCATTCAGAGAATAGAAAAGAACAGAGCAATTATGCACTCTTCAGACCATGGTTAACCTGTCCTACTGTTGGTGACAGCCTGAATCCAACAAAGAGGTTGGATAAGAGACTTCAGAGGTCCACTCTGACTGTACATTTTTATGACTCCATATTGGGGTTTCCTTATCAGTCTTTTCTGAAACCAAGTCTTGGCTGACTTTCCTCTCATAATTGGTCATTTACACCTTCAAACTGTCATCCCCCATTTAGCATCACCTCTCTGTTCAGCTGCCTTCTCCCACTCCATTTTCACGTATGCCATAGCACAGAACCAGGTGCACAGCATGGACATTCAGAAAAAGCAGCAAGCAAAGTCAGGATACGAGGCAGGGACAGCAGGGTGGCAATTCTCCACCCACCAGGACCAAAGGAATGTCAGGAGCAGGCACTCGGGGCTGGGTTCATGTGTCTCTGTGCATGCCAAGGGATCCACACAAAGTTATGGTTGAGCAATGTTCAACACACCTTGGAGCTCTGGATGGAAGAGGGAGGCATTAATGCACCCCACATTCTGCAGGTGCTACTCCCCATCCCACTTACTGTACCCAGGAAAAAGTAGAAATATAAATCAGGGAAATCAGGGTGGTTCCTTACACCCCAGCTATAGGAGAAAGGGTGGCTGTGGAGAGGATTTCTCCTCTGGCTGCAGAGGAGGCAGCCCCTCTTCTGCTGCAGATCTTGTCCCTGCTGCAGGGGGAGGAATGGAGACTCTCCCTGTCCTCTCTCCAGGCAGAAATCCTGGACTACAAATGACAGGTTCTGTTGGCAGCTGGGTGTTGGCCCTGCAGGAGAACTCTGCCCTAAATAACACCAAGAGTCTACCTCTAAAGCAGGAAACATCTCAGAAGAAAACATCACCCAAGTACATCAGTTCCCCTGCTAAAGAACCCAGAAATATCCCTGCAGCATCCAGCATCTCCTCTCCATCCCCTGCCAAGCCACCGTGCCAGGCCAGGGCTCACAAGCAATGTGCCAAGTTCTGTGCAGCACACACAGCCAGCTCCTCATCCAGGCACATCCCCTCTGCTCAAGGGTGTAGAAAGAGCCCTGCTCATTTTTTGTGAGTGGCAGTGGGGAAATAACTCAAAAAATAGACAAGATGGGGGACTTACAGAGTCCCTGCCATTTGCTTGGCTCAGACACAACTTCAAGGACTGCTGTAATTGTCTAGAAATCAAACAAGTGGCTGATAGCACCAATTAACACCTTCCAGCATAACAATACCTTCATCTCAGCTCTCCCCATTCTCTCAGCAGCTTAACATATTGGCACCCTGAAGGACTCCCCTCCCAGACAGCAGACAAACAGTGATGTGCAGGGGAGTGAGGAATGAAGGTGTGTGCATAGGCTCCTAGCATAAGTGAGGCTGCACAAAGCCCTGGTGGTTATAAAATATATTAGAATAAAAGACATCAGAACTTGACTTGAGGCACCTGAGAAGGTGGAACAAATCTAAAGAAATTTTTACGCAGACTCAGACCACTTTTTGTTAACGGCTACAAGCTGAGAAGATTTTTTAAGAGTCTTCCAACAAAGAATACAGTGTCATCTTTGCATGTGGGGACAAAAGCCACATGAATAATTTAATCAAACTGGGGGAATATTTCAAAAAGATCTTCACATTTTCTTCAGAATAAAGAAGCAATAAACACAACTAAGTCCTTATGCTTAAGCTACCTCCTCTTGAAGCTTCTCGTGTAAGTTTGCAAGCTCCTCCACATGCAGGAGCCTTGCACTGCAGGAGCACCTAAGCCTGTTCCCATTCCCAGCATGTGGATGGGGCACTGCATGGAGCAGCAGCCAGCTCTGCTGAACAAACACAGAGCAGCCCAATGAGAAAATTCTGTTTTCAGAAGAGACACTGCCTTCTGCGATTAAAACATGAGTCTGGAGTACACTGACTTGAACCCACTGGATTTGCCCTAAATTTACATCAGTGTGACTGAGTACAGCATAATGCCTGACAGGGAGAGGAAAGGGGCAAGGACTTCCGTTCAACACACTGTTCTACTGAAGTAACAGGACTCTGCATTCTGAGATTCCAGAGGAATTCCCAGGATTAAAGCAAAGCCAAGCTGGTGGACAGGTAACACCTCTTAGACCAGCAGCCACAACCAGAAAAAGTCAACAGCTTCTGGATTGGGAGCTCTTAGGGGGTTATTTTTTTAATTCCCCCAGAACTTGTGCTACCATTTAAAACAATGAAACAATTATCCTTGCCTGAAAAGAAGGCTAATTACCCTTCCCGGTGACACTGCCCATCTACCTTCAGACCCGCTGGAGGGGTAGCTGCAGCTTGGTGCATTCCCAACAGCGAGAAGCCTCGGGCTTTGCTCCCCACAGGAGCTGGGAAGGAAGGATGGCTGCTGGGAAAGGAGCAGTAATCCCAAACCGGCTGAACTGCCTGCCACCACTGCCCAAGGGCTTTGCCTCCAACATTGAAATGCTAATCTGACTTTGTAAACCCATAAACAGAAACAAAGAGGAGGACACAAGAGGTAAAAAGCCTCCCTGAACTCCATCCCCAAACCCCATCTCCAGCATTCAGGCTCTGTCTGACCCAGCACAGATTTGCCCGCAGGAGTGAGTCCAACAAACTGATATCAGAATTGCTGGCAGGCAGCATCTTCATGGTCAGATGCGTTCAAATGGCCACTTCCACCACAAGCTTGAATATTCTTTGTTTCAGAAATCTCTGCAAAAAGCGTTCTACTGCAGCAACAGGCCAGCCACATATCTGTCCCCCTTACTGACTGCCCTTTTAGAACAGGACACCATCAAATATTCACAACACTACAGCCTAACTGGCTTCTGCATTTGGGCTCCAGCCTGACCTTGCATGCGCTGTACCCACTTTCCCTGCCTTCCCTAAAGCCACACTTTTAAGAGCTACGTGTGCCCATAGCTCATAAAATGGGGGCAAGCACTTTCCCAGAGACCCCATCTGGGAGTCCCAAGTGGGAATCACTGACCCAGGAACGCAGAGGGAGTGTAGGAAGGACAGCAAAGGTTGGCTTGTGGAAAAAGCAGATCCTAGGGCTTGGAAGGGGAGATGCTAAATCTCAGAGATCAGTAGGGACACAAGGACATCCCAAAGCTGGCTGGCTCTTCTCTCTGCTCTTCCCTCAAACCCTGCCAGCACACCCACATCTGCAGAGAGCCAGCACAGGGGGGTCATGTCCAACCAGCGAATGCTCCCTGCCAGAAGGAGCACTGAAACCATCTAATTACCCTGAAAGCTGCCCTTTTGTTTCCCATCCTGCCTGTTTTCTTCTGTCTCCTGACCTGTTTTCGAAAGCATTTTGGGCTGCCTGTCATGTGCAAGCCAGATTTTAAAGACAAAGCAATGGCTCGAGATATTTATCCCTCTGCTGGCTCCAAGGACACTGCTGCTACAACCAATCTTCAGGGAAAAAAAGAGGACAGAGTCAGCAGCATGGACCACGGGGAAGGGGAAAACTGTTCTGCATGCCACAGCAATTCCTTACTGGGGTAGCTGAAGCCAGCCGTGGTTAACTTAGGCCAGAAGGTCCAAGGGCTCTTCTCTGCCAAGTTTAGCTCTGCATGACAGTGAAATGTGCTTAATTTGACAGTTTCATTTTAACATGTATGGGCAAAGTCTAGAAGGAGACAGTGGCAGCAGCAAGGGAAGAGAGTTGGATTATTATAAGGTAGCTTTTCTGTTGCCTCAACCCAGTGCTTAGCACTATAAATGGATACAAAAAAATTATAGATGCTAACTCTTCACCCTAGCAATGAAATGATCAAACACGGAGTGTCTTCAACATGGCAACAATTCTCTCACACTTTATAAAAATCAGCCTTTCACTATAAATTTCAAACTGCCACACCTCTAGCATTACAGAAGCTGAAAGCTTGGGCATAGCACCAGGACTGGGAAACAGAAGGAAACTTTCTGTTTATTACTCTTTTCACTTTTTTTTTTTTTTTTCAATCTGTAATAAAAGAAAGTTAAGTCACTGACACGACTGCTGTGTCCTCCTCAAACTGTTGGAAATATAACCTTGGGAGCATGTGCAAAGTTCCTGGAGTGGACACTGCAGCATCGGAGAGAAATAGGTGGTGAACAAAAAGTTTAATTGATGGAATCCTGCCAAATGCAAGGAAAGAACCTGGCTTGTCCCTACGTCCCAGTGAGGACAGGGAAGAATAATGCTTCAAAAGCAGAGGAGAACATCTTTGACTGTTTCTCCTCAAGAACTGCCAAGTGAAGGTTTTCCTTCTCTCTGCTTTTCACCAGGGGATCCTAAGCCATGGCCTGGGTTACTGCACATGCCTTGGCATCAGCTCCACGAGCCCAGTGCATTCTGTTGGCTAACTGGAGACAGGATGTGTTGGTAGCCCATTGCCAGACACACTGATCACATACCAGGAGTGCCAAACTCAAGTGAAAGAGTCTAAGAGTGCATCATCTCCTCCTCCCCAGGCTCCTGATAAGACCACTCTGGCAGTCCTGCAGTGTCCACCCCATGACCACCACCCCCTTCTGATCACAGTCCCCACTTTGGGGAAGCTGCCCTCTCCATTTCACACAAGTGCATCCCAGGCATGCAGGGCAGTGAAGGGTTAATTTAATTAGTTCTGTGTGTGCTCAAAGAATTACAGGCAACTTCATTTAATTATTAAGTAGCCAATCAGGTAATCTCTGTATCTGATTAGCACGCTAATGAAATAATGTCTTCCAGTTCAAAGCTGTCATTCCAATCAGGAGACAGCCCTTCAGCTAGAAGGAAAAGCTGGCCAGGTTTCCATGGGCTCAAGGCTTTGGATTTTGAAGAAGGGAGCAGGGAGCAGAAACATTCCCACCTTCCCTCTCCTTGTCCCTGCCTCTGCACAGAACAGTGAGGCTCCCCCTTCCAGATGGGCAGAGCTCCAGAGAGGCTCCCTGATGCTCCAGGCAGGCGTCCTGCATCACCACCACCACCTCACATCCCTTATGTCCTGCCCCCAGATGCTCAGGAAGACTCGAGCCTACAGAGCCTGGAGAGTGCCAGGCTGTTAAGAGCATTGCCTGGGCACTGCCAGCTGAGAGATCTGCTAAATATGTGGGGCATGGCTCTGCTATGGTCCGCATGGGAGAGGAGGCACACAGCAGAGCCATTATAGCACTCAGAGGAAGCCAGAAACCTCCCTCCCTCCCCCATGCCACGCTCTGCTCCTGTGTCATATGCAGTTATTTCCAGCCTGGGGAAAAGTGCAAGGCGGCAGCTGTCACACGAGGCAAGGACTTGCCCCTTTTAAACAGGGATTTCAGGACTAAATGACCCATTACAACCAACACAGCTGCAAGAACTGGGACACTTCCACACAGCCCAAGAGGGGCTTTGGGAGTGGGGGAGGAAAGCAGGACACAAGCAGAGGGTTGGGATCATGCTTCCAAGACCTGGCGCGGAGTCTCCCATCGCTCCACCTTTTAAGCATTAGCCCAGCTGTCCTCTTCCAACTGCTACTGTTCAGCCCAAACACAGCAGGGTGGGATGTGCAGCCCAGGCCAAGCCTGACTCAAACCTCCTCCTTTGGCCCTTCCTCACAGACCTATCCTGCTCAGACCCAGCTCAAACTCCCTTTCCCAAACAGCAGCACCAGCTACTCCACTACAGCCCGGCTGCTTTACACATCCTAACTTTCAATTAGCCAGCCCAGGTTTATCAGAGGAGCTGCAGCAGGATGTGGTTCAGCAGGACCAAACCATCCCAGCTTCTGCCCAAGGAGCCTGGCAGATGTTGCTGCCCAAGCTCCAGGCTTGTGCATATCCTCACTGCCAGTTTAAGTGCTAATTCATCTCCAGTTGCCACAGCTGCCAACGTGTCTTAGCCTTTCTGAGCTCCAGATTATCTTCCTGGTGATGTTTCCACTCTGTCGGTGCCTCTCCTAGGGAAAGGGCAGAATCTCCGGGATGGTCACACTAAACAGCACCAGTTTTAAGTCACCACTCCAAAAAATACTGAGAGAATCACAAGAGGAAGCAGAAAAATTGTGAGCAGTCCCCAGCCAGCCAGCCAGCCAGCCAGCTGGCTTTCTATAAGAATGCTCAAGTGTTGACACTTTTTGTTGACCCTTCTTATCCTGAGTATATCCCATGAACAAGAAACAGTGCTGTGAGAGGGAGGAGACACATCTCCCTCTCTTCTCTCTGCTGACTACAGCCATTCCAACTGAAGGAAACTGGTTAGATCAAGAAAGTCAGGCTTGGAGAGCACAATGAAGCATCCACTAATAATCAATCCCTTCACAGCAGTCTTCCTGCCAACTGGCTAAGGACTAGGCAATGATTATAAACTGTAGTTGCTATTCCAAGGAAAAACAACACAACATCATATGGCGGCCCTTAAATTCTGAAACCAGTCCTGCTTACAAATAAAGACAAGACTTTCTAACTGCTTGTCCCCCCAAAAAAAATCAGCCTTGAAATCCAAAGCTGGGTTCATCCACCAGTCACAAACCCCCCCCCCCAAAAAAACCAAAAAACCCAACCAACCAAAAAGCCATAAAGCTACGACCATCAGAGTTAACAGAAGATTTTAAATGTGCTGGGAGGGTGAGTTTAAGCCCTCCCAAGACACTGTTGTTACCCCCTCTTGCTGGCATCCCTCTCACTACCTGAGGAGGTGTGCACAGGCAGGGCAGGGCTGTCCCAGCACTCATTAACCAGCACAGATGCAATTCGAGCCCGACTCAAGCACAAGCCACTGCAGCGGCCACCTGGGGACCCGCATTCCTTGACAGCCCCACACATTCCAGCCCCCTCATCCCCCGGCCCTGAAACAGGGTCAGGGAGGCACTGCATGACCTGATCTCCACCCCTGATAGCACCAAGCCCTGTCCCATCCCCTCCTGCCACCCTTGGCACAGATGTGTTGCCTCCCCGCAGGGAAAAGCGCGCATCAAGGACAGAGATACCCATCCAGGCATGTGCAGGGACACCCTCTCAATGCCACAGCTATTTGCAGATCAGCCATCGTCCAAAACTTCCCAAAATGACCGAGTCCAGGCATTTGCCAGGTCAGATGTTTACTACAGAGAGCAGTTTGTTCCCCCAAGGGACTCGCAGCACCCTCCCAAATTACACACTGCCCTTTACGGGATGCCACAGCAGCTGGAATCAGCTTCTCACATTCCTTAATAAGCACTTCCACTGGAGAGCAGGGAGGATGCAGGGCATCAGCTGCAGTTAGCCATGGCTGAGGGCTGGGCTCCCTCTCCTCATGCTCCCAGCACTATCTGCAGTCTAAGAATATCCAGCACCACCCACCCTGCTGGGGCAGGGGGAGTCAAGTGGTCCGAGCTCCCAGGCACTGCAGGTCTCCCTGCTAGGAGACTTTCACTCTGCCTCCCCCCAAGCAGCAGCCTTCAGTGGGGCCCCTCGATAGCTGGTTGAGATCCTACAGATCATGGAAAGATAATCCATTGCACTACTAATGCACTACTGCAGCTGTCCATGGAGAAAATCCCCTTTCAACCAAAAAAACCCCCTCAAGCCCTTTGATCCTCTCCAACTCACAATTATCTTAAGAGCAAAATAGTCTTCAGTGCCTCGGCACCTTGTATCAGGCTGAAAGAAAGGAAATCGAGACTGCTATTCCCTGTTTATTCTACATGGCTGCCCTGTCCGACAAGGCAAGCTGCTCCAGCCTCTACAGTACAGGCAAACAAATCCTGATGGATACATATCTGCATTGGGTGTCCAGAGACACAGAGAAACCTTTTCTCAGGAAATCTGTTTGTTTGTTTGTTATAAGAAAACATGAATTTCTAAAAAAGCGTTTTGCACTGCGCTGGTTTTGTGCAAGACTCTCAGCTACAGCAAAGTTCAGCTGATTTCAGCTGCACGTTCAGGGCTGACTACGGAATGAACCATTTAAATACTCACCACCTAACCCAACTTAAAACTTTTCTAACCAGAATGTTCACTTGAAAAAAAGGAACACAGCAAACCCTGACATAGCCCAAAGGCCTTTCAGGGAGGGTCTTACTGATACTGCTCCCTCCCCAGGTGCCCTCATTGCTGCATGACCTCTTGTTACCTGTGCAGGCTCCCTCCACCTGCTACCCAGGGCTGCAGTGCGATAAGCGTTTCTTTCAGCAGAAGTGTCAGCTATAAAAAGCCCTTCCCCTCCCCACTGCCTGTTTCCATTCCCGTGCCACTGCTTCAGCCATGCTGGTACAACCCTTTTGTGGGGTTGTGGAGAGAGCTGGCCCAGGGGAGCTGCTTCTGGTGAGGCAGACCTTGCTTTAAAGAATAAAGTGTTGTGCGTTTTTAATCCGAGTTTTACTGCTGGCAGGAGCTGCTGTGGAAAGGCAGCTTGAGAATTGATGTTCCACCACACACTGCTCATGAGTCCACATTAACAACACAGGGAAAAACAGCCACGTGATGGCCAGCTCTCCAGTGAAGAAAAATTATGAAAGAAAAAAAAAAGTCCCTTCTCTAATGCTGTGAAATCCTGTAATTTCAGAGGTACTACATTTTATATAATGGTTTTTAGGAAATTCATCTAAAACTCCCAACAAAGTACCACTCCTTGTACACATTTCTCCATCAATCAAACACTAATAAGCTTTGAATTCTGCACTGACTCAACCTAAAGCAACAGGAGTGCCGGGACCTTGGACACGATTTCCTAGACAAGTGCTCAGCATTCTTGGCCACTCCAATCATCCCAGACATGTTTACATGCCAATGCACACGTGTGGCCTGGGAAATGCATGGGAAAGGACGTTATATTTGCAAGAGGAGGGTGCAGCAAAGAGGAGAGGCAAAGGGAAGCACTGAGAAATGCCATGTGCAGGGACATGCAGGGCTGCCATTTTCCATGTTCAGATTGGGAACCCTTCTGAAACCAGGACTCACTTTTATTTACAAGTGCAACATATTTTACATCTGAAAATGCATTTCAGTTCCACAGAGACCCGTTAAGGTTGCATATTTAGGGGACATGAACAGACTTACATGGTGGGCCAGTAAGGGTTAGGCCTAAGTGAGGTCACAAAATACCACAAGAAAGCATGGAAGGGGTCTTTTTCCTTGTTTATTTTTCAGTATTTGAACCTTTCCAGAACACCAGAAGAGGGAGCCTTTGACTCCTCTCCCATGCTCATCATTTGTTTTATATTAGCAACAATGACAAGCTCTATTAAGAGTCAAGCTCTTTAAGTGAACTCTCACCCTTTGCCTCCTAAAACAAACAAACAACAACAAAAAAAACCAAGAAAGAAAAAAAACAACAACCTTCAACCACAACCCTCTTTGCCTTGTGTTATGGAAATACAAGTATTTTTGCTGCCACAGAACTCCCTACATACAGGGCTCACCAAAAAGGAGAATACTGGGTTTGCCTTCCAACCCTTTGGCCATACAAAGCTCTGGCCCCTTTACAGCAGGCTTAGCTGGAGAGAAAGAGCCAGAGAATTAATGGCTTTACCAAAGAGCAGGAAAAAGACCCTCCAGAGCTCCTTTTACATCACCAGCCCCAGCAACCAGAGCTAAACTACAGCTAGAGTTTCAATAGGCACAGTGGATTGACCCGGCAGCTTGCAAGCACCAAAAGCAGGAGGTCCTGCTCCCACCACAGAACTGCAACCCCCACAGAAACCCTGCCAGCAGCTGGGCTGCTGCCAGGAAAGGGGCAAACCACAGAGTCAGAAGCGTGGCTGAAGCGAGGGCTTGAAAGGGAGTGAGATCTTCTTTCTGGCAGCCAAGATCTCTCTGGCAGCCGGCAGCCCCCAGGAGCAGAGGAGCTTCGTGTTTCACTGCCCCCTCAGCAGTGCCTGTGCCCTCCTTCCCACCAGGCTGTGCCAGCTGATGTAAAAACCAACACAGACACCCCAGGGAAAAGCTGAACCAGTGTAAGGGCACCCAAGGGTGAACAGCCTGCACTCTTTAAATCAGACCAGTCCAAAACCTACACTAAACTGGTGGCCTAGCCCAGGGTGGGGGTCCCATTCTGCCCCTCATGTTTCAAATAATTTGGTGTTAACTTTACATTCTGCCTTCCCCAGGCAGCTCTCAAGCAAGTCCTACCCCGGATAATACCAGCAGCTTTGCTTTTTCAGTGGAAAGCTGGTGTTTTAGCTGAGCATTTATGGCCTATAAAGAGTTTGTCAAGAAGTTGAGCCAGCACTGAAAGGAGCTGCCACATTGGGCTGCAAGACCACCTCTGAGCAAAGCAAAGACCTTGACTGCCATCAGCGCTTAGCGTCGAGTTATTCCTCCATCCCTTGTAAAGGCAGTCTGTAAAACCCCCCAAAAAGCACAAAAATCAGCGTTCTGGGTAGGCAAACTGCACTCTCACCACTTTCCCCCATCAGCTGTTTTCTGCTCCTCGCACAAAAGGCTGCAAGCCCCTCCTAATTGCAGGAGCCTTCCACCTAACAGACCCTGTTCCCGAGGCCCTCCTCCCCAGGAACTGGGGGAGAACTGGGGCACAATAGGAAGGAGACCGGCTAAAGGGAATAGATCTGTTAAATTAACGCATTTTCTGTCAACCAAATCAGCTGCCCCTAGTGCTATTGTTGGTGAAACAATGGAGACCCCAGGAATGGGCACCCATTAAAAGGAACAAGCCTGCTGAAAGGATACACTCTGAGGCACAGCCTTGTGTGTTTAACAGGATTCTCTACTGTAAGGAAGGAGGAATCACTAGGCTGCATTGTTCCCACCACCACAGCAGATGCTGTTGCTTCTGGTAACGAGGAGGGGGGGAAAAAAATTTAAAAAAATTCATACATACCTACATTAATGTTTACATGATCAACTTTTAATTCGGGAATTTTAACTCCCTGGCTGTTGTCATTTCTACCCATAGCCCTTTTCTTGAGGAGATTTTTGCCTGAAAGAAGTCTATGAAAGCATCCATTGCCATTACAAAAGTTAATTCTTCACCCTTCATGCAGGCACTTAACAGATGCCAGGGGCAGAATGGCACAGCTCTGCCGGCATTATGCGCTGGGAGAGAAAGAGCGCAGTTAAGCAGGTCTACATGGAAAGCTGCAACACTTTAAAGGTGTTACTTTTAGCTGGTTTGGTTAGAGCAAATTCCACAAAGGAAAACTTTTGAGGCCTGATTTAGATGCGCTATGCAGAAGTTTAAACCGGCTGATTGAGTTGGCACGGGTTTGTTTGTGGTGCTTGGGTCTTCTTAAACAAAGCAGACTGCAAAGTCATATTTAAGCTCCTACACAAACTATTATTTCTTTTTTTCTAGTGGGGAAAGACTTGCACCTGATTATCTTAAATCGATCTTAAAATAAACTCAGCTTAAACTGTTAAACTTGTGGGTACACAAACATTACAGCTAACACCAGGCACGATTTTCAGAGTCAGCTGTGCCAGTAGAATTGCCTATACTAACACCATAGAAAATCTATAATATCAGGCTCCATGTGCTCCATCAAATCTCTGAAATTCTTCTCGTGTTCCTCCTTCCCTTCTGCCTTCGACTGCTACAGTCATTCCCCAACTCCCCTGTCACCTAACTCAGATCCATTCAAAATGTTGCTGTCAAAATAACCTTCCTTATCCATTGTTCAGACACCCTTTGGCTTCGTGCAGTCGCTGTTTGTTTCTTTTCACAGGCTTAAGATAACGTTTTAACTCATGTATCAGCCTCCTGAACCACCTATCCCTTTTTGTTTGTTTGTTTTTGTTGTTTGTTTTTTTTTTTGTTGTTCTTGTTGTTGTATCCAATTACACTAGAGTATCTTTATATAAAATGTAAACGCTCCTGCAAAAGTTTAAGATCTACAGTTGGGAAAGATGTGACTTGCATTTGAAATGGAAACTGCTTTCCAATTTGCAGACCACTTGAAACAACAGCTCTGAGAAGTATCTCTGCCTCCCCCCTCCATTATTCTCAATGAGCTCTAGAGCCCAACACTGACATGTAGAGTGTTAATGATTCTATTATGGACAGAATAACCGCGACAGCAAAAGCGAAGAGCAGCAAAGGAAGAAGTGGAACAGAGATGGGGAGAGGGATGGGCACTGCAGAAACAGAACCAAACAGCGGATGGGACAGGGAGAAAGAACAACAAAACCAGCACTAGCCCTTGACTTTGGTTTTTTAAACAACAAACACCCAGCTCACACCCTCGACTCTGATGAAGCTGACGCTGCCCAGGGGAAGCAGAGTCCTCACAGAGTGACCATAGTGTACAGCCCAAATTCACACAGTGGTCCATAATGGGTCTCTCCACACTGTCTTTTCAATATATTTCAATTCCACAATCTTTTCCAGCTCTGTCTACTCTCTGTACAGCACCTCTCCTTGCACTGCAGTTACCCTACCTTTCCTCAGACAATGTGTTTTTTCTAAAGCAAGGTGCTTCACAAGGGAAGTTTTAGTCAGCAGATCTATTGTTTGCTCTTGCTTCAGTCACTGCCCACTCCCTTCCACTCTAATGTTGCCTACTGTGAACAGGCAAATGGCAAGAGGGGTGGACATCCTAATGACTGAACTGTTCTACTGAAAAGGCATTTAAACTCAGAACTACCCTCAATGAACACAGCTGACCTACACGAATTCACCAACATTTTCATCAGCTTGCAGCACCTTCTTGCTGCACTGATCTTACTTAGATTTTAAATTCTTCTGATCAGAAACTACCTGGCCATCTCAACTACCACAGAGCAGGATGAGGCACCAGCACACATTGTATAAACTCCTGTAATACCAATAATAATGCAGCACCAGACCCGAATACCTATAAAGGGGTGGAGGCTGTACCTGGGTACCAAACCCTGATGTCTGTGCAATTAACCCCATACAAGCCACTGACAGAACAGGAAGGTTGTGCCATTTTGGTGTCATGGATCACAAGGGACACATCCAAAGGGCAGAGCAAGGGGATCCAGAAAGATTTTTCAGCAGGACTTCACATGGTATGACAGTGCAGGTGAGAGCATATTTGGCCATCCTGTCCTCACTAGGAAAAATTCTTTTCGAAGTATTAAAATTTTAACACGCTGTTTAACACTTTTTTTTTTCTTTTAAAGCTGTATTTGGTTTGCAGATAGAAGAAACCCTGTTCTGTGCTCTCTCCTCTCTCCACACTTTTCCTCCTCCTTGGGGGAGCAGCAGCAGCCGCTGGTTTCTAACAGCCACAGAATATTCTTGACAGAAAGAGCCTGTTCAAGAACTGGCACGGGGATACCACACCAGAGAAGGAAAAAGGTAGGCAAGAGCAGCAGTGCCCTCCCTGCCTGTGGGTGGGAGGAATGTACCTAAAGGCAGAGCCAGAGCCTGAAGTGCTAGGAAGGGGCAAGAGGCAAGGAAAAGCATCTTAAAGCCGTAGTGAAGTTAACAGCAGAGGCAATTTGCCCAAAGGTGCTTTTAAAAACCACAGGAAAAGATTTATGTTTTCCCTGTGTAATGTGGCTTTTCCCCCTTTTCCAAATAAACTAAGTTAACAACAATGTTTTGACTATTTTCAAGCACGCTTTGGAAAGTCACCTCCCCTCAGCCTACCCAGGCAGAAGTTCCTAAATGTTTGAGTCCACAGCTCCTGAGAGCACATGCCAAAGAGCTGGGTGGCCACGCCACACTGGCTCCTGTCCAGCGTTTTCAAGTTGTGCTGAAATACGGTTGAAAACGTTAAATATTCTCCCAATATTTTCGATACAAACAACCCCTACAGCTGCCAGGAGGGTATTTCAGTTGCAGAGGGGAAGGGCATATGGCCAGGAGATACTTTGACACAAGAGGTGTCCCACATTACAGTCCAGTCTCCAAGAGGGAAATAAATCACTCCCTATCATCACCTGCACTAACTTGACTGTGGAAAGCATCCTTTCTGTCCATCAAGGCAATGACAACTCAAAAAAACCAACAGCCACACCTTCTCCTGCTGCAGAGTAGGTAAGGACAAACTAATATAGATTAGTATGATGCAGGGAGGTCGGACCAGGGGACTGCATCCTCACCCATTCTGTGATTCTCTTTTACAAACAGATTTTACAAACCACCAAGAAATATGCCATGACAACCAAGCCAACACGACCAAAAGACCACTTCTGAAGTGGCACGAAAGTTTTGTACAGCAGATGGCTGACAAGGCAGCCATTTAAAACGGGAGGATGGGGAAAAAAAAAAAAAACCCAACCCACCCCAGAAGGCAGCAGTGCTCTCTGCCATCCTCAGATCCATGTGCAAACACGGCATGGAGCTGAAAACGTCCCGAAGCACCCGCTTCTGTCCCACTGAACTTTTGACCTGCTGGCGGGAGCCGAACCCCTCCTGAGCCCATCACCATCGGGTGATGCTGCAGCAGAGATTTAAAAAGAGGAGCCCAGGCGCCTGCATCTGCCAGAGGCAGCGTGAGGGCCAGCTGTGCCCACCCCCTCCCAAACAATGCCCAGAGCCCAGCCTGATGGATGTGCCTCTTTCTTTCTGGACACCCCTTCCCTGCAGTCTCTGGCTGTGCACCGGGTCCAGAAAAAAGAATAAAAATCAAAATATTTGCTTCCCAGGTTTCTGCCATCCAGCTGCTGATGGCAGCCCTGCATCTGGAAGCCTGGATGCTTCACTTTCTTTTGGGGCAGTAAGTAGAGGGTAAAGGGTTTGCATTTAAAAAGTGAAAAGGAAGGAAAGAAAAAAAAAATAAAATAGTTCAATTCTGCCTCCCCAGACTACTAAAGGCCCCAAACTTCTCAAATACCCTCAGCAAATCTGCTCAGCACAGGAGGGATGGGTCCAGATGGCCTATCATTACAGAGCCTTCCAGCTAGCTAGGGACAGACCCACCAGAAGAAAAAAAAATCAGGGGGGAATGGGGCAAAGAACACTAAAAAATACCTAGAGCTTTTTAAAAGTGACCAAGAGAACACCACAAATTGGAAGATCAGGTTTTGTCTGGTTTGAGGTCTGCATGGTAGCAGTGAAACCTTAACCTGACCCACCTGCTGAAATTGGAGGGAGAGTGAGAGCAGGTGATATTTGTTTCAAGCAGAATTAAGGCTTGTTTAAAACTTCAGCCTTCTGTAATCATGTCGTGAGAGTTTAGTGCTATATTCCCCTCTGGAGATACACTAGTATGAGAAAAACAGCAGAAAAAGTGCCACCAACCAAAATTTAAGCTCAGAGGAGCTCACATCTCCTAGGAAGAAGAGAATATCCAAGAAGAGACAGCTGCATCCAGTGTAAAACCGTCCCTTAGACATACTGGGCAGAGTTGGAGAAGCCTTAGCTGTGAAGCTGAAGGAGTTTGAGCATGAGCATCCTCCAGCTGAAACACTCTGAGCCTGATATTTCCATTTCTCCTTCCACAGACACAGTGTGAAAGTGCTTTTTCACTCAAAGCACCTGTTTTACCCTGTGCCCACATGGGCTGGCGCAATCACCCTTGGTTACTCATGAGGGGCAGGAAGTTTTGAGTAAAAGAGCACACCCCAATTCGTTGGTGTTCAGCCACAAGCACACCTCTCCACAATAAGCAAAGCTAAAGCAAGAAAATATCATTCATGCAAGAGCAAAAATTCACTTTTTGATGGCTAGCTATGGTTTTATTTCCCCTTAACGTGGGCTTTAAATCCTGGCATCTCCACAAATCCCTAGAAGAACAGCCACCTCCATTTGTTTCAGACACCCCTGAAACTCAAGCATGAGGTCAGCAGTGAGACCAGCCAGAAGCACCGGTATTATTAGGTCCAAAATCATCAAAGAAATCTTCTTTATACAACTAAATAAAGCACAAAAAAACCCACACAGAGCAGTACTCCTAGAAAAAAACCTCAAAGTCCCACTGCTGGCAATTGGTTTCAAACCGAGAACTATTTGAGCAAGCTCTTTGTGCAAAGATCTGTTCCCAGGTAACCCCAAAACCACTGCTGAGACTGCAACAACTACACCAGGCAAGAGGTAACAAGATGGGGAGCCCCAAGGAAAGCAACTTTTGAAGCAGCTTGCGCTGGGCTGCTCGCACTGTGCCGGGAAAGGAGATTTACTCCACGTGCCTGAAGGAGCAGAGCTCTGACAGCCGCATCCATCGTCTCGCAGCATCCCGATTTTAACCACAATTTCCACCGACCCTCGCACACACGCCATGCTTTAAAGCCCGTTTCTACCGAGGGCTGCAGGCCATCCACGTGCACGGAGGTTTTTGGCAATGTTTTCGGAGTGCTGCTTCTGCTCTGCAACACGCCCAGCACCACCGCGCCCGCACTCCTCCTCCTCCTCCTGCCGGGCATCCCCCCCAAAAATGCAAGTTCATTTGTTCCGAGGGATGATGTTAACTCCCCCAGCCTAAGCGTGCTCCGGGAACCAAAGGGGAGCCCACATTTACTTCATTTGTGAAGCAAGCCAGATGCTAATTGCCTCCAAAGGTGAAAGGCTAGTGCCTTGGCCCTTTTATCATTGTAAATTCAGGTTCCTTCAAGACTTTGCGCTGCTGGGCCCGGAGAGCCTCCCCCTTTAATGGTTTGGCATCAATAGGAGGGGGAGGGGAGTTCTCTTTCGCAAGAAGTTGCATCATTGAGAGATCTTATCCCCTTTCAAGATTTCGTACCGCACAAGGGATTCCCCCTCTTCAGAAATTCACATCCTGCTCGAGGAGTTTTGCTCTTTAGGGCTTCGCGCATCCCATTGAACTTTTAAGCATCTTTGGAATTCGCATTCACGGGGCAATTACTGTCTTTAAAAAACACACGCCACCACGTTATTCACCCGGTTTATTGCCAACGCGCTGGCAAGAATAGCTTTTCACAGCAAGCACAAAAGATTTCCTACCAGGACACACTTTGTTTGTAACATTTGTAGCCGGCGCGCAAAATATTTACGGGACATTAGCGGCGCACATCAAAATAAGAATTAAAATTAGGTAAGAAAGAAAAAGGAAAAAATAAAACCCACAAAACCCAAGCAAACGACACGAAAAAGTTATACGGGGAAAACGGGTCAGAAGGTACGAAAGGCGAGAGCGTTCCCTTGGCGGGGGACGGGCGGTGGTGAAGGCCCCGCGGAGCCGCACAATGAGCGGCGCGGTGCCCGCGGAGCCCCCCGGCCTCGCCGGGATGCGGGAGAAAGGCTCGGCAGGACCCTCCGCGCCCC
>VXBR01004848.1:283991-295986 GCA_013400215.1 Cisticola juncidis | reverse complement strand
CGCGGCGCTCCCGCACGCGGCGGCTCCGCTGCTCCGGTCCCGGTCCCTGTCCCGATCCCGGTCCCTTGGCTGGGCACCGGCAGCTCCGGGTGCAGCGAACCCTTGGGAATCCTCCAGGATTTCTGCTCTCGCTTAGTGCCTCTCAGTGAGGGAGCCCAAGCGGCACTTCTGGTTCTCTGCATGCGGCTGCCACGAGGAGCCAGATTCGCTCCTGTGCCCGGGGACACCTCTGTGTGTCACCCGCACTCCTACAGCCCCTCCATCCCTCCTGGCTCGGAAATGAAGAGCAGCGCTGCCCTGATCTGAATTGTATTACGGGAACACATTCAGTGACAAATAGGTATTAATAAGTATTAATTACCTGCGTGTGGAACAGCCTGAACGGGACAGAGTTCCAGTGAAACACCAGGCAGCTGTCAGTCCGTGTGCTGTCACTGCATCCCTTGACAACCTCTCTGTGGCCACCACAGTGTAGCTTCAGAACAGCTGCAAAGGATCTCTGTGCCCTGTGCTTCCTCCAGTGAAACCACTGTGAAACTGGAGCTCCACCACAGCCACGGCACAGAGGAGATGTGCAGAGTTGGGCTGTGGCTGAGGGCAATTCCTTCAGAACTGGACTAATCCCACGGCCTGGTTTTAAGCAGCACGGATGTGAGGAAGCAGTGAAATGCCTGAGTGCGAGTGGGAGGGGGATATCCCCTTTCAGGAGCAGCCTGAAGATCCAAGGGAAAACACCTTGCAGAGAGCCTGCTCTGTCTCTGACCTGGTGCCATCAGTCAGCACCACCCTATTGCTGCTAACACCTGCTGACATAAAGTCTGATTTCACAGCCTCCAACCAGCATGCACTTTTGAGATCTCCAGGGTTTCCTCTCCCTTTTCCCTTCAAAATGAACATATCACCAGAGAGAAAGGTGAAGGTATAAGCTCTGTGCTGTATCTCAGGCCACTGCCTAACAGCCTGACCAAGAAAAACTGGCTGAGGATGGGAACAGCTAGCTCAGAGAAGAAACAAATCAAGGAGCAGCAGCATGGCTCAGCAAGAAGGAACAAGCTCTAATTTCATTGCCCTTTTTCCTATAGCAAGATCAAGGGATACCCTGTGAAATTGGAAGGAAGTGAATTTAAAATGGTGCAAGGAAATATTTGTACCGTGTGTAATTAACACATGGCATTTGTTACCATGAGGTTTCATTGAGGCCAGGAGATTAGCAGGATTCAGAAAAGGATTAGACATTTATATGGATACCAAGAACATTCATGGTCACATTAGACAGGATATAAATAAGTTTTAGAAGGGATATAAACTGTCAGGCTTCAAGGCACAATATAACCACTAACTGATGGCAAGGGATTAGGGAAAAACTTCACTTGTGGGTGGGTTATTCTATAATTGTCCACTGTGGGGTTTCTTGCACCTTTCTTTGAAGAATCAGAGAGTAGCAAGTGTTGAAGTGAGAAGACTGGATCAGGAGGGCCACCAGGCTCATCTGGTGTGGCAACTGCTGTGCTCTTTGGGGGTCTGTGAGGGTCACCAGAGAAATGGCATGGCAAAGAGGATGACACAAGAGGTGTCATCAGACACCTGATTTTTCTTCAGACACTGACTTCACTTTCCTTCACTGCAAATTTCACACAGAAAACAGATTTCCTATGCCTTCCTCACCAAGGTTTTTGCCAAAATCTGCTCTGTTTTGGTTTATTAGTTATGTTTCTAAGTTCAGCCTTTCCATCTGTTTTCCCTAAAAGCTTCTCACTTGGTTCATTTATTGTTTGAAGGAGACAAACATGTCCTGAAACCCTGACTGTGTTTCAAGGCACAATGACTGCAAGACTTGATCTTGAGCAAGGCAGTATCTGATCCCTTGTGTATTGTGTGTGCCTGCACTGGACTGAGCCAGCTCCAGCTCAGCAGTGACTGAGAGGAGAGGGCAGGCAAACTCAGAGCACTGTGTCAACATCCAGGATCCCTATGAAATATCTGTGTGAAATATCTAGAGGTGACAAATCCTCAGGCACACTTTCCTTTGGGCCACTTACAGAATTCTACAGCATTACCTAAAACCCAGTTCTTCTACAGAGCTAAATTCTGGTCCCCTGGCCATGTAAGGGGAGTTTATGCTGCATTTCTGTCTTGCCCTCTGCTGACATTCCTCCCTGAATTCCTGTAATGTCCAGCTGTGGCTTATCTCACTGCTGCATCTTTGCTTGTTCTTGACACTGGGTCAAACAGCTTTGTACTATCCCCTCTCTCTACGCTGCTAAGAACTTTGTGAACTTTAAATGAAGACTCCTAATCTCGCTTTTTTGTCAGAAGAGCTACGGTACCAATTTTGCCTAATGTTTTTTTGAATTAATTTGGCTCCCTCTATCGTCCCCATTATTTCTGTTTTCTCTTATATTGTTCTTTTTATTCCAGGATGCTAGGAGCTGCCCACAATCACTTAAAAGTTCCTTTTTCTAGATTCTTACACTGCTCTTAAATGACTTCTTTAAACTTCTTATTCAAGCACAAAAAGCTCTGCTCTCCCACTGCTATTCAACAGTGGGCAGAGACCTGTGAGAACACTGGGGCATTTCCTCTTCTTTCATCCATGTGCTCCTTCTCTTCCAAGCCACCTTTGGTCAGGAGTTTCCTGCCCATAAGTAACAAAACCAAAGCCTGCTCTGACCAGTGTCCTTTCCAAGTATGCTATATTCTTCCTCTGGATTTTTTTTTCCTAGGCTGTTGGTAAAACTTCCCCTACTGCTGATTTTTTAGCTCAATATCCAATCCTGGCTGCTCACTGCCTTCCAGACTTACACTCCTCCCCCTTTTCTGTGCTTTTTCTCATCCTTTGTACCATGTAGAGTCACAACTGAGGCTGATGGACCAAATCAAAGCCTCTTATTTTTGTTGTTCTAGGTCATCTCTGGATCTGTGAGCTCAATTTCCTGAGGGGAAAAAAGTACCAAATTCAAAGTGCCAAAAGCAAATTACAAAAAAAAAAAAAGGTTGTGGAGTTGCAGGGACTGCATGTCCCCATTCATGTATGACAAATCATTTCATCTAGAAACAAAGAAAAAGGGAGGAGTTTCCCACTTCTTCCAGAAACACCTGTTTTCTGTGCCTGATCTAAAGCTTAAATCTAATGTTAGGTTGATGACAGGTAGATCTCTTGTAGCCTGGCTCTGAAAGATAATAGATTAGGTCAGTACCTCACCAGCTGAAGTGATAATATCAGTAATAAATATCTCTTTTAAAAGAACTCTTAATTTCCCTGCATTTCCATCACCTGGATTTAAGCTAAAGCCTGCCAGACTGTGTTTTTATAAACCAGGTTCAGGAGGAACTGCAGTCTTCCCTTGGAAGGAGTCAGAAGCCCTTGCAGAAAGACAAACCAAACCCCAGATTCTGTTCTTGCTGGCAGCACATTCTCAGAACTTGGCTTTGGGAAGTTCAAGTTTTCCCAGTGCAGGGGAAGTGACTGAACAATAGATAAAGCCCAACATTTCTGTTCTCTCAGAACAGAACTTCTGCATTTCTGGCTGTGAAGAGCTTCATCTCCTTTTTCTTGCCTGAATTTTACTGCTTCCTTCTTTGTAATCTAACACCAGCAAATCTCACAGCCTTTGCTTCTTTTTGCTGAGTTATGAAGTAGAAGACAGATGTGATTTAGCCACCTACATTCACCACAAGCTACTTCCACCTTCTAGGAATCTTCACATTTTGATCTATCTTCAAGTTCCTTGTTCCCTTTTCAATGCCTCCTGAGTAAAGAGGTTTTGTGGGTTAGGTGGCACAGTTGAAAATCCTTCCTGAGCAGAGCAGAGGCTGCAGTATTTAGCACTGGGAGGTCTGGCTTTGACCCCTGGACCTGCTTTTCCTACTCAGACAACAAATCAAGGAAACTGAGGCACAGACAGTGAAAAAGAAGGCACAGATTTTTCTGGGTAGTGGTAGAGCTGGAGTCATGGAGGCAGCCAGAGGGATTGCAGAAGAGATGTGGAAGCAGATGAGAAAATTTGCTTCTTTTAACTAAACCAGTAAAGAGAAGCAAAAAAGGCCATGTTGCATTTTGATAATTACTTCTTTTGAGCTACTAGTTATGATTTCATAAGAAGTAGGGAAAGCAGTGGCACACAAGGGGCTGACATAAGAGGCATGAAAGCCAACAGGATGGCTGAAAGAGCAAAACAGATTTGAAATAGAGGACAGTGCTGTAGTCTAGAGACTGTGTAGGATGAGAGAGACACAAGGGAAGCAGGGGATGAGAGAAACTGGTACTCTGAGAGGGGGCAGTAAATCCCTCTCCTTCCTAATTAGCAGGGAGTAAGGAAAAGTCTGTAGTCACAAACTCTTGTGGAGTGGAAGGAGCTGGAATGCTGTGAGGGAGAGAGAGTGGGGAATATCTAAGAGATGGCAAATTCAGGGAGGGAGAAGCTGAATAAACCAAGAAATGCACAGTGAAGGCAAATTCTGCTGCTGAGTGGGATGATGCAGGGCTGCATAAGAAGGTGAGATGAGGAAGGTAGAAAATGTGCAATCTCAGCAGCCTAACAACGTGAAGTTTTAAGTAATCAAGAGAAAAGATGAAGGAGTCAATAAAAAGGAGAGCCAGTTGTTAGGGAGAGAATAGAAAAGAGATGGGTGGGCACAGACAACAGCTGTGAAATGGAGGCATGAGAGAGAACAGGGACAGGGCTGGAAAGCACAGGAGAAAGGAATTGCAAACAGAAGAACAAGAGGAAACTGGCATTCCCACTGTTTTTGGCATTGTGATACAGTGAACCAGCTTGCACAGGTCTGTGGCAGAAGCTGGATATGTGGAATCAATGCTGCACTTAAACTTCAGCTAACACAAACAGGGCTGCAGGTTCAGCTGGGACACCAACACTTCTCTCCAGCTTTGAGTCACCAGAAGGTTTTCCACGATCCCTGCAGCCTGAGCAGTGAGGGTTTGAGGTCCATCTGTGAAGAAACTGTTGCTCTCCAGCTCCTCAGACACAGACCTGTGTTATGTCATGGACACTGCAATTGTGAAAGAATTGTGCATTATTTCCTCTGGCTCCTGGATGTACACATCCCATTTCTCCAATGTGAAGACAGCCACTCTGAGAACCTGACCTAGCATCTGAGAACCTGATGGATGCTCTCTGTAGCATCCCAGACATTCACTCCACAACACTATTTTCAGCTGAACCAACCACTGGAAAGGAGAAGTAATTTCACATCACTGAAGTGCAGCCACACTTTCCAAGAAGCAAAGCAGCACTTGCACACATCACCATTGGTTTAGGCAGAAAATTAGCAACACTGGGCCTCTTTAGCTTGCATCCACTCTCTTCCTTGAAAAGGAATTCCTGCTGGGAATTTGGCTGGCACTGATGTGGCAAAGCACCCTCCATCACAGCTCCTCTCCTGTGAGCTTTACCGAGGTACATATCAAACCAACAGATCTGAGCCGCGGGTCTCAGCAGATTTTCTGCTCCTAACCCACTGGGGCTGAAAACCACAGGTTGTAACTTGATGTTCTGTCCCCTAGAGAGCAATCAACAGGCGAGTGAGAATCTGTGGCAATGGATTTAAAGCCAGGGAATCCGGATCTTTGCAAGTCTCTCCCCAAAGAGGAAAGGGGAAAGACTGGGGGTTTGTCTGTGGTCATCCATGCTCGCAGCTGCTGCCGGGTACCTCTGCCAGGGAGATGAGGCAGACACAGCCCCAGAACGAGATGGGGAGGCAGTGGTGAGCCCTGGAAACCTCCCTGAGAAGCAGAGTGGAGACACACACAGATCTCTGCTCCTCTGTGCCTCCCCAGGGCTGCTGCCTGTGCTCCTGCTGTCCACAGCTACCCCACAGCAGCATTTTGGCATAAACAAAGAGATGCTGGGTTGTTTCCAGAGCAGCAGCTCACAGCAGTGCCGATGTGTGTGTGCCCCAGGACTGGCTCCTGCAGGCTGCCCCCAAACACCAGAGAGGCTCACTGGGATTCCCCAGCTCACCAGGATTCCTGCAGCTCAGGTGCAGCCCCAGACAGAGGGAACAGCCCCAGAATAAAGGCAGAGGATGCTGCACAGCAGGGCAGTGCTCTGTGCATACAGGGGTCCTCATCTGCCACTCCAGGAGAGATAGGCTGTGTTCCTAGAGGGGAATTAAAATGGCATTTTGCTCACAAGCCATGACAATTCCATTCTCTGTTCACACCTTCCTAGATGAGGGTCAGTGGTGCCTGAGCAGAGCTGGCAGAGTGGTTGAAGGTTTCTCTGTTGGAACCAGCGTTGTGATAGGAGGGAAAGTTCCATTTCTTGTCTGAAGCTGCTGATCTCACACTCTGAGAGGTGCTGAGCACTGCTGCACAGAGCAGAATGGTTCCTGTTCCCTGCTGTGCTCCTCACTGAGGTTTCTGGGCCAGCTGCAGCCTTGGTGGAAACCACTCAGCCCTGCAGATTAAAAATGGCCTGGCTGTGTGCACACCAATTCCTGCAGCTGTGGAGGGGTTGCAAAGGCAAAGCCTGTGTGGTTTCAGCCAGCACAGCCTTTCCAAAGCTTCATTTGCCACCCACCTGCCACTTGCTTTTCCTGCTGTGCTGCTTCTGTGGGGAGTGCAGCTCCCCAGTGCTAACTTGTGACTTCACCAGAATCCATTTCCAGCATCACCAATACCTCCACTCTGCTGCTGCAGAGATGTTCAGATCCCTTTCCTTCCACAGCAGTCAGCAGAAATTGAAAGTGATTGATCTCTAAATCTTGTTAAGGATGGGATGCCAGCTTGTGCTGATGCACAGGTCTAGAAATAAGGCAGAGCCTCACAGAGGGCTGAGCAGCCCTCCCAACATTGTCAGGACTGAGGCATGGTTCTAGCTCCTGCACTGAATTGCTCTGTGTATGTGAGTAAATCAATTCAGTTATATTTTCCTCATCTATAAAATGGGAACAGTCATATTTAGATACCTCAGGGAAGTTGGGAGGCTTAATTAGTTAATGCTAGTGCCTTGTCAGTTCTCATTACCATGGTATCTCTGTGTTTATTGCTCTGAAATTGTAAAATGCTACTTACATGCTAAACATTATTATTCCAGATGAGGTAGAGTGACTTAATCCAGTTTCTCTGTAAATACCAAGCACAGGGAGTTGACATTCCTAGTATTGGCTTTAGTATGAGCTCTGCCTTACTTGTAGAAAAATCTTCCTGACATATAACAAAAATGATTTAATTCCAGATTCCTAATGTAGCTGCTCTTGAAACAGCTAATCTGCACTATTACTGGTTTACTTAATTCAGTATGTGTAAATAAACTGACTTGGAATAAATATAATTTTAACTGGCTTAGGCACAATGTTGGTCCCAGTGTAAGGGAAACAGAACGAGGTCCATGAAAGACTTTCAGAACCTGGCAAGTCACTCAGAGGAAAGGGACTGCAGGCAGCTCGAAATGGGGGATGGCTGGCAGATTCATGGACTGAGGGGATTTTGGGTGCCCAGCCTCAAAAAAATGGAGCTAGTGACTAATCCAGTGAGTCATCTCCAGACCTTTCCCAGAACAGTCCTGCCTATAACTAGGGAGTTTTGAGATACTCAGCTTTTTCTGGCATGGGTTAAGAGAGACCCTGAACACCCACAGGAGCAAAGTCTTGAACTTAGGGGCTGTTAGAAAAGACCTGAGATGGTGCAAGTGGGATGGGAGGCTGCCTGCAGGGCAGGATGGGAGGGGGCCTGGAGAACCAAGGGCTACCAGTGGCCTGGGAGAGGCAGGCTGGTCCTGCTGCATTTCCACAGGGGCTGGGAATTGGCTCCACACTTCTCCTTCTGCACAGACCACTTTCATCCTCCAAGGCACCAGAAGCACCCCCTGCACCTCAGCCTGGTGCTCAGCTGAGAAAAGCAGCTCAGTGCCTCCCCAGGGCTGGCTGCAGCCACACCATGCCAGTGGCTGCTCACCTCTCTCTGTCTCCAGTTTAAACCAGCAGTGCAGAAGTGGAGAGAAAAGACCTGCTGGCACTGTCAGTGGCACTGCCATGCCTTGGCTGGTTCACTTTTACCAGCTCTCACCAAACACCCGAGGCTCAGTCAGAGGTTCCCATGCTAGCAGGATATCAGTGCAAGCTGCCAGTGCTCCTGCAGTTGGGCAGGAAGGATGCTGCAGGCTCCTGAGCAGAGATCTGATAAACAGATCCCAGCCTGGGCCAGAGGAACCTCGGGGTTCCTGTTCCCAGCTCCCCAGACAGCTCTGCCAGTGCACTTCTGCTTTTCCCAGAGCTCAAGGTGAGGGTCCTGCTGCAAGCACCTGCCTGTGGTGGAACGGTTGTGCCTCTTGTTTTAAACCTGTGACCCCATGAAAATACAAGCAAATATGCAATGGAGAAAGGAGGAATTGGCAAGGAGAAGGGCCAGCTGATTTATTCCTTTGTCTGCACTTCACAGCTTTCGAGGTTTGGGATTCCCACACGCAGCCTTCCTGGTTCACCTTCATGTCTAAGCCTCATTTTCCTGTTGGGAGGAGAGGGATGTGTGCCAGCAGCTCTGTCTGTGTGCCCCAGCCCCAGGACACTGCCTGCCCTGCTAGATCAGGCACCTGAGAGACCCAGCCACGGAATTTAATCACCCAGATCAAGGATCCTCAGCACCCAGCCACCCTGCCTGTTATCTGAGTGCCATCTCCCCCTGCCTGTCCCCAGGTGCTGCTCCCAGCAGTGCAGAAAACACGGGGTGACTTTGCTGGCAGCTGGGTGACTGTCAGAGTCCAGGACATCCCTGTGGCCACCCTGGAGGGTTTGGAGACCGGACAGGGGGTCTGGGATCTGTACAAGGGGGTCAGAGCCTCACNTGGACAAGAACTGAGAGATAATTTAGAATAAACAGCCTTGATAACACTGCTGGACTCAGCCTGTCTGCTCTGGCTCTGGTGTGAAACACCCAGGGCAGAGAGAAGACTGAAAACCTGATTACCCCGGGGAACAGCAACCCCGAGGAATCTCAGGGAACAGCAACCCTGGGGAAAGACCCTGATACCCCGGGGAACAGAAACCCCGAGGGGAATCTCAGGGAGAAGCAACCCTGAGAGGTGACCCCACTTTATACCCTCAGGAGGGCAGGATCTGCCCCCAAGCCCCAAAATGTGGCAGGAAGGCTTTGATTTATACACCCAGACAAAGCCCTATAGGGAACAGCCGTATGGAAATAAAACCTATTATGCTTTACAATTAGAGAGGGGAAAAGCTTTAGGGTTAAAATATGAAGTGGCCAAGCTATTAACCTTCTCATTTAGCATGAATGGTCACTAAATTACAGGGCACATCTCCCTCCTCCTCCAAAGAATGGCCTTATGAGGAATGGCTGAGGGTGTTCAGCCTGGAGAAAAGGAGACTCAGTGGGGACCTTATCACTCTGTAAAACTAGCTAAAAAAACCCTAAAAAAATCCCTAAAAAAACCCTCTAAAAAACCCTAAAAAAATCCAAAAAAACTTAAAACTAAAACTAGCAAGGTGAGTGCTGGTCTCTTTTTCCAGGTACCAAATGATAAATCAAGAGGAAATGGCCTCAAGTCATAACTCAAGAGGTTTAGATTGGATGTTAGGAAAAATTTCTTCATCAAAAAGGTTGTCAGACACTGGAACAGGATACCCACAGAAGTGGTTGTGTCACCAGCACTGGAGATATTTAAGATATACAGATGTGGCACTAGGGACATGGCTTGGCACTGGATAATGGTTTGGTTTGATGCTCATAAAGGTATTTCCAACCTAAATGACACTGATAACCAGTCTGTTCCATGAACAAGCAATAAAACATAATTCATCCTGCTCTGAAAAGACTATCAAATACTGGCAGTGAGCCACAGCTGAGCCTGAGGGGGCTAAGAAACTTAAATCAGAGAACCAGCATTATCAGGCAAATAGCAAACTCTGCCACCACAAACACCCAGCTAATGTTTGTGCTCCTGCCAGTGACACAAATGTGCAACCTCACCTGGACTCCACTGGGGAAAAGCTCAGTTTCCACAGTGTGTTTGGGGATGGAGTTCCCAGAGGTCCTATTTTTAAGAGGCATAAAATCTATGCTGTACATAGATTTTAGCCAGTCCTGCTGGTTAAAAATCTCCTTGGTCATGTTTGGGCATAGTGAAATGTGGTGGAGAAGCTTTCTCACCCATCTCAGGTGGGAGATTTTTGGTGCAGGATTTATCTGCACCAAAAATTTATCTCTTTCTGATGCAGTTTCTCAACAGCCATCACAACTCTACCCTCATCTTCCCAAAACAGTGCTTTGTTCAACTGATTTTTCTTTCCCCTGAGAGAGGGCTACCATTACTCTGAAGCAGCATCATAGAAGCCAAGTTGAAAGCAAAACCAAGCAAAAATTCATTCAGCAAAGCATTCAGATATCATTACAACAGTGATATTAAATATAAACCAAACTGACAACCAAAATTCCCCTGCAGCCTTTCCAACCTCAACTTTGAAGACCATTCTGGAGAAGATTAACAAACAGGAAAAAAAAGCAAAGATGACTTGAAATAAAAGAGAAACCAGCCAAACTAATTCCTTTGATCCAGCTGAGAACAAAAAAAAAAAGAAACAGGAGAGAAAGAGCTAGCAAAAATAGTATTTTTTTTCTTTAGTTCTGTTGGTATCAGTGGTCATTCTGCCTCAAAACCCCAGTTCTGACAGGGGTGTCCTTTGTGCCAGGTTCCACCACTGGCCTTCTCTGCCCCAAATTTCCTCCCACCAGTGGGGTGGGGACACAGAGGAAGGCAGAACTCTGCAGTCCCAAGATTCAGCCAGAATCAAGATGTATTTTAGGCACTCCCCATCCTTTTCCTGCTGTTGCTGCTGCAGCTGCTGTGCCCTGTGCTGTTCTCTTTGTAACAGAGAGGGAAAGACAGAGGCAGACTTTCTTTTCAGGACTCACCACTGCTCAGTGTTCTTCACCATCTCCTGTCTCCAGGCAGAGCAGGAACTCCCATCATTCTCTCATCCTTTCCTAGTGATGATTTAGCACCAATTTCCTGAAAACAATAATGAACTTAACTGAACAAGGAACCAAACACTCATTTCTATTCCAAAACTTCCTCCACCTGCCCATTTTGGGTGAATGCAGCCGGTAAATGCCTTTTTTTAAAGGCTACAAACAGCCTGAGAGTGATTGATTTGTCCCATATGTGTGTGTTTTACTCCTTGGGCTCTGCACTGGGGCTTGATGCACAACCACAGCTGAAAAACACAGCTGATCTGAGGAAAACCTTGATCTGCTTGTGTGATAGCACAGGGAATGGTTCTGGTGTTCACTTATCCCTTATGCCACAACTTTAGGAAAAAAAAAAAACCAAAAAACCAAACCAAACCAAACCAAACCAAACCAAACAAAACAAAACAAAACAAAAACAAACAAACAAAACAAACCCCACCAAAAACCACAAACAAAAAAACTCCACAACAACTCTAATTTTTTAAATGTAGCTGGCAGCTGGATTTGCTTGGCTGTTTGTGAAATTATGGCTATGAAACAGCAGATCAGTGTCAAACTCCCTCACTGCAGTCACACCCACCGTGCCAGAGCCTCCCTGTCTGCCCACAGAGATCCACCCTAGCAGACACCACCAGCACAGCCCCAGAGCAGCTAAAATTGCAGTGCTGGAACAAATGTTTGCCCAAATCCGAGCTGCAGGGCTCTGCAGAGGAGCAGTGCCAGCACATCCACCCTCCCTGCAGGACATCCCTGCAGGACATCCCTGCCAGCACCCCCTGTCACCACCCAAGGGCACCCAGGGCCAGCCTGGCTGCTCCAGGAGGGGCTGGCACAGGGCACAGCTCTGTCTCCACCTCTTTATTCCGAATTCATGGGTGGATTAAGGCTCCCTTTGCCCATTTCAGAGTGACCCAGGTGGGGCTAATGAGTGCTTGCCTTGCTTAGCTAATTAGAGGCACTGAGAGCAGCAGGCTGCACTTCTGGGGCACTTACAGAGGAAATAGTGTGGGGGGTTATTTCCAGCCTTTTCTTTTCTTTTTCTTTTTTTTT
>VXBR01004848.1:247855-280930 GCA_013400215.1 Cisticola juncidis | reverse complement strand
AGGAGAATCCCAGGGAACAGTAACTCTGAGAGGTTTGTGTCTTGGGGGGCTGTCTCAGAACAGGGGACACCCAGAGCCTTTGCTGAGGCCAGGCTGAGTCATTAGAAATGGAGATGCACAGCACCTCATTCTCTGGGACTCAGCAGGGTCTTTCTCAGGAGATAACTCATATCAGAAAGGGATTCTCTGTCAGGCCAAGCAGCCCTCTGAGGGGAGTGTGCATTGCCAGGGAGTCATGGAGTGGTTTGTGCTGGGAGGGGCCTTTAAAGGTTATTTAGCTCCAGCTGCCCTGCCATGAGAAGGGAAACCTGCAGCTCCATCAAACTGCTCACAGCCCAATCCAACCTCATCTTGAATGTTTCCAGGGATGGGGAATCAACAACTTCTATGTGCAACCCATTCCAGTGTTTCACCACCCTCACCATAAAAAAAATTGTGCCTTATTATATGGTCTAAATCTAGTCTCTCTCAGTTTAAAACCAGTACTGCCTGTCCTATCACAACATACCCCACTAAAAAAATGTGTCCCGTGTTTCTCTTTCTTATAAAAACCTGTACCAGTACTAAAAGGCCACAATAACTTCTCCCTAGAGCCTTCTCCAGGCTGAATAATCCCAGTTCAGACTTTCCTCAGGAGAGGATGATCCTGCCCAGGGTGTGGGACTCCTTCCACCGAGTCTCACTGCCACTGACAGCCCCACTCCAGGCACTGGCCAAAACCAAGCCCAAGGCTTTGCCAACCACAGGCACCTCCAGCTCCCAAAGCTTTTTCCATCCCCTGAGGGATCAGGGAGGGTGTTTGGGGCAGGGTGGGACATGGGGAGCCTCACATTCCATCCCAAGGGACCCCCAGCACCCCCAGAGTCCTTCACAGCCACCTGCCACAAGGACCAGTCCTCTGTTGTGACCAACAAGGGTTTTATCCCCACATCCTAAGAAAGGTGAGAAGAAACAATGGGATTTTATACTCCTTTGGACTGAAATTATCAAAATCAATTCTGTTTTACTTACATGCAAGATGTCATTAAGCAAATGTCTTTTCCATAAAACAAGGAACACTCACACACAGCCAGGCTTTCCCCATTTTCCATGCTCAGCACAGTGGCTCTGTAATTATTTAGCAAGAATACTGAACCCTCTGCAAAGGTTTGCTCTAAATTCAGAATGGGAAAGCAGGCTGAAATTGAGGTTTCCTTCCTCCTGCAAGGTTAAGTGGCATCCTTAGGTCTCCTTTTAGAAAGCGAACAAACCGTGTTAGAAGAGAGAGAAAAATCTTTGATGGAGAAGCCTTGCACTCAAGAGAACACAAAACACTGACCCAGGCCACAGTTCAATTCTTGGACTCATTTTCTGCAGTGACACAGACAACTGCACACCTTTTTTCCTGTTAGGAACAAACGCTAATGCTCCTCACAGCCAGACAACTTTCTCAAAGGAATCCTGAGATAAGGAAAAGGCTTTAATGTTTGTGAAGAGTGAATAAGAGCAAACAGAGTCCTTGAAACTGCTGTTTTCAAAAAATGCACCTCAAATAGAGGGAGAAAGCAGGAAGCTCAACTACCTTTAAAGACAATGCCTTCCTACAGAGCAAGTTCTGTATAAAATCAAGATGTGTACTTGCTTCCTTTGGTGTCTCCAGCACTTAAAATAAAATAAAGCTTTTATCCTAATGTATTTTAAATCATGACTGCAGCAGAAAAACAGTTCTTGCCTTATTTCCTCTATTTTACCAACATGAAATGCTCTACCCATGGATTTGGCCAGCAGTCTGGAAAATGTCAGGGTTAGGAAAGGCTGAGCTTCATTTGCTTTTCACAGATCTGAGTAATGCATTTTTCATTTTTCAGTATTGTTCTAGCCTGAAAAGCGAGTCTGTAGTGCTGGCATCACAGGGTTCCACATCTGTCTCCTAGCTGCTCTGGACTACGTTTGCTCTGTTTATTAAACAGGGAGGTTTTTTATGTTTTGCAACCCTGCAAACTGATCAGGAGGCCTGAGGCTTCAAGAAGGGTTTTTCTCTTCATATTCAATTATCAGCATGGCACAATTTGCTCTCTAACACTTCAGATCAATCTCCTACACTGGCCTTGAAGAGTGGACAAACCCAAAGTGCAGGAAAGGTAAGAGCATCAAGAAGTTGCTTTTGACACCAGACAGAGTGTCAAATATAATTCTGAATGCAAATAGGAAGCAGAACCTCACAATAAAAACAAAATCAGAGTCCCCAGACACAGCTGAGTAAAACTCCTTGTGGCTGCAGCTTGATAAAACCCCACGAAGGAAGGAGCAGCTCAAAAAGATTCACTGGGAGCTCATCTCTGTTTCATTGTGTGAAAACCAGAGATATTCAATTCCATTAGAAATCAGATGAGGGCAATTGGAGGCAATCCCTTTTCACACTGTGCACATTTACCTATGGAATGTGCTTCTGCCGAGTGTGATGGAGCCCAGGGGCCTCAGCAGGATCCAGAAAAGAGTTCAGCAGGTCTCAAACATTTTTGTAGGCAATATTAAAAGCTATAATTAAAGTAACCAAGGCTGCTAGTGATGTAAGCCCTGCTTGCCAAAGCAGAATTCAACCTTTCCCAGTGGAGTTTGGGAAGTGTTTCATCAGTAGGGATGTTCTGCTCAAACCTACTGAAGATTTTTGTGTCCCTGCCCACAATGCCAATCCCTGGCAAAAACAAAGATCTAGAGGAGAGCAACAATTAGTCTTATCTAACACAAACCAGTTTTTCTATTTCTATTTAAACTGCTGAGCATCAGATATGCCCATTTAATCCTGACCCATCCCAAGGGCAATGCAGGGCTGGAGGCTCCAGGGTGGTACCCACAGAGTCCTGACTCATGTTGGGCACTTATGAAAAGGTGCAAAACCCCTTGCCTTAAACAAATGTCTGGGGCAGTGAGTTCCACAGCTCCCCTGCTTAGGTGGGAAGCAGACAGGCAAACCCTCTCCTCACTGATTTCTCCCAGGGGTTGATTTCACTGCAGCAGTGGCATTTCCAAAGAGAAAGCTCTGGAATGTTCTCTCCCTGGGAGTGCTTTCCCCATTTGAGCACCCCTGCAGTGTGCACCTACCTGGGTTTATCAGCCCCCAAAAAGGGCCCAGCCTGGGCTCTGCCTGCAGGTGTGAGAACAACTGGAGTCCCCCCACCACATCCTCACTCAGTGGTGCTCACACAAGGCCTGTGGCAAGAGCTGCCAAGCACAGCAGAGCAGGGAAGGGGGAGAAGAGCAGCCCCAGGCCACAGCAGGAGCTCAGAGCAAGCCAAACACCGTGTGAGCCTCAGCTTGCTGCATTTTGTGTCCTTTCAGGGCTCCCACTGTTTCCTGTGGGACCCAGCAGGGCTGCAGCCCTGCAGGAGGAGGGTGCTGAGCATCCCTGGGGTGGCTGTGCCCGGCATTTTCAGGGGATGTGTCGGAGTGGGGAGCAGGTGGCAGCGTGCTGAGCTGCCCAGCTGTCCTGGGGCTGCACAGGGATGGGCACAGCTGGCTGAGGGAAGGGCAGAGCTCAGGGTCTGCCAGCCTTTCTGCTTTACAGCTCTGCAGCAGGCACAGGAACAGCAGAAAGCTGCTCCAGCTGGGATGCAGAGCCCTGCGAGGTTTTGATCCCAGGAGGGGCAGTGCCACCAAGCACCCTGGAAGGGGTGAGAGGTGCCCACACAGCCTGGCCCTGCTTTGTGCTGAGGTGAGCAGCCCCTGTGTGTGCCAGCAGGCCCTTGGCAGTGCTCCCTGGGGCCTCGATTTATCTCTGATCATGCAAATCCCCTGGAAGTGTCCCCGGGGTGGGACAGCTGGTCCCCGGCAGCCTCTGGGAGCTCTCATTCTTTCTGTGCCCATGGAAGTGCCCTGGCAATCCCTTTTGGGGCTGCCAGCAGGGGCCCTGGCACAGGCCAGCAGGCAGCCCCTCACTGCTGAAGCCCTGCCAGATGAAGCTTTCCTCTTTTTTCCAGCAGCAAATCTCTCCTCTGCCCCAACAAAGAGCCAGCGTGGCCGGCCCTATTGATCTGTTTTGTGTCTCGCTGCTTTTAGCGTGGCAGGAAAAGACCAAGAGGAGTTTTAATTTGTCCAAATGGTTTTAGACAAGGTTAATAAAACTCATCGATAAATGGTGCTTTTCATTAAGTTTTAATTACAGTGTCATTTCAACAGGCTGGACGTGCACAGTTTGATTTTTGCATTTCAGGTGCCTCCTCAGCAAAGCTGCTGGTGTTTGTTTTTTTCATTTAAGGTGCATTTCCCTGAGGTCAGTGATTAATTTCCAAGGAGCTGCCAGGCTGCTGGAGAGCCTGATTGCCTCAGTGAATTCCCTTTGGCCCCCATCCCATGTTGGGAATTGCAGCTACTTAGGCTAAAATCTCTGATCTAGCACAGTTTTGTACCTTGATACAGCATCAGCTTGGTCCAGAAAGGGTGCTGGTGGCTGCCTGCCATCTCTCCTCCTCAGGGACTGGTGAGGGTGGCACCAATGCTGAGAGTTTCACCTTTCCTGTGGTCTCCCAGAAGGGGGTTTTGAACACCTGGAAGAAATGCAGACAGGATCTGGTTCAGGCCAACTGATAGCAGGGTGAATAAACAGAAAATACCAGAACCACTCATCAGTTAGAAGCTCGGTTTGGCTGATAGTTCTCCCCTTCCCGAGTGAAAATGTGAATACTGTGTTAGCTTAAGAAGGTCTGTGTACACACATATTATCCCTGAGACAGCATTCCTCCTGTGCACTGTGCTGATTTCTGTCCCCAGCTTGATTTCCAGGCTTTGTTAAAACAGTTGTTTTTAAGCAGTTTACAATTTCATTATTTGCTCCCTTTCTAATACAGCAAATTTCTGTCATAGCAGAGACAGCCACAACACTCAGAGTGCTTTGGGAAAACTTCAGAAGCTTCAAGCATCAGCACCTTGTTATCCAAAACTCCTTCATATCTTTTCTCTGTAGCCTCCCATGGGCAGCTCCACACAGCTCTGGCTCTTTCTCTCTTTCTTCTCCCTTCCTTCTGCAGTTCCAGCTCCTTCCTGTCCCCAGCACGGCCACCTAACCCTGCCTGGCCCCTGTACAACATCTGACCCTTCCTGTCCCTCTCACACCCTCCTGTCCCTCCTCTTTAGGGTGGAGGGAGGCCCTGCAGCCCTGGTGGCTACACCAGAACCTCACAGCAGCCACAGAGCCACTCTCAGAGCTGACAGTGACATTCAAGAGACAAGGCTCACCAACACTAAAACAGGGTGGACTTGAGCTCTTTGTTCCTAGGTGGGCTGAAAAGTAGTTGTATGCTCATGGCTACCAAAAGAAAAAGTAGTTGTGTGCTCATGGCTACATGGGCTGTTTGCATCAAAACCCCCGTAAGCCTCCTTAAAGTCTCTGTCTGTGCCTCACTTTGTGATTTCAGTGATTTAATTGCAGCTTGCTGCTGAAGGTCCTGTAAAAGTGGCACTGTCTGTGTGCTCCATGCCCTTGTCACCCTGTCAGGACCTGCCTGCTTGCTGTGGTGAGGCTGCAGTGCTGTTGTGCTTTAGGGGAAGATCATCCCTTGGGGAGATGCAGCAATTTAGCCAAAGGTCAGGCTGTACCTATCACTACCTACAGGGCAAGGCTGGGAGGTGCCAGGGGACAAAAGTGTCTTGGGCTGGGCTGAAATGGCTCTGAAGAACAGGATGGACAGGTTTAGGAATGCCAGAAACACACTGAGCTTTGTCTGTACCCATCACAAGTGTGTACCCCGGGCAGGTGGCTGCTGCTGGCATAAGCACCCTTCACCTTGCTTTAAACTCTGCAGCTCAGGTGTTGCCACAGCTGAGAGAACACAAATCCCTGCAGAGCACAGCCCTAAGGAGCTCAGAAATGAGGATTTGCTGGCAGGGCTGCTGGAGCTACCTGGCTTGAAGCCAGTGTCTGCATTTGCAGCATGGTATATGGAGGTACCTCTAAAGGGAACTGTGCAGAAGCCTTGTTTTGACATCTCAAGGCTTTAATAAAGTTTGGAGGTTTGCCTGGGCAGGATGAAGCTTGGCTACAACACAGGCACTCTTAGCCAGTCATGTTTTAACCCAAATGCTCCTCACTACCATTATTTTTTTTATTATAAACCCATTCTAAATGCTGATTTCCTCATCCTGTGCATAGGAGGGAAATAAACAGAGTGGGGTGACTTATGAGAAGCTGAAGTTGGGTGTATCTGATGTGCTCCCCAGCCTTTGCTGTGCTCTCTTCCAAAATATTTCTGGAGCCTTGGAGTGTAAGACAGAGCCATAGCTCTGCATGCAGTGCAGAATCTCTTCTGCTGACACTTCCCTGAGAGGCTGTGGTCAGAGAAACACGGTGCAGTGTCACTGCAAGGCCTTCTACTTTTTCCTGCTTGGGCTGGAAGCCTGTGTGATGCAGGCACAGAGAGCTGGGGAGGCAGGGAGGTGAGGAGATGGTGGGCATGGACAGAAGGATGTCCTGGCAGAGGTCACAGGGGTGTCACAGCTGCAGAGTGACCAGGGGTGAACTCTGTGTCCAGGTGTGATGGAGCCCAAGGACAGAGATGGGAGGATTAGGACAGAGACGTGGTTGGATTCTGGTTCTGTTTAGGGAAGTCAGGTGGGTGAGGTAGGAGGCTGGGAGTGGGGAGGAGGTTTATATGGAATACAGCTCCTAGGAACAGGAATTTTGCCTGCTTTTATGCTAGGGCAAATCCCTCCAAAACCACACTAACCCCTGTGAGTCACCACCTGGGGTGGACAGACACCATAGGTCAGGCAGGAAACCCAACGTGACTAATGCAAAAAGCAAGAAAACCCTTCCCATGGTAGCACTGGGCTTCCACCCTCCCTAAAGCCATCCCCCAGAGATGCACAAGTCAAGTACACTTGCTAATCCAGGATGTTTTGGTTTCCTAGTTTGCTCCCATCTTTGTCCCTGTGGGTAGGAGAGGAAGAGAATACAAGAACACAAATAATAAACTTGAGGCTCTGGGAATCTTTGCACAGATGACTTGGTGACAGCTTGGGACCTGCCCTGGGTGGCACTGAGCCCCTTTTCCAAACACCCCAGGCTCTCAGCTGGTGCCCTGGGAGCCCTGGCAGGCTGCTGGTTGCCCCCAAAGCAGTGGGGTGTTAATACCCACGGGCTCACTTGCTTTTCTACTTCCCCTTCCCAGACCTCCAGGGTGGGGTGACAGCAGCAGGGAATTGGGGTGGGCATGGGGGGATTGGAGGGAAATGATGCAGTTTCACTTATTATTTTATTATTTATTTCACTTATTATTTATATTTCACTTATTTATTTGCACACTGAGCTCCAGCAGCAGCACAGTGGCAGCTGGGTGTGTGCTGGCTGCTGAGCCCCTCTTGTTACAGGGCAATGCTGATGGAGTTTTTGGCTCCTGGAGCTCTGGGCCCTGCTATTGTGAGCAAGATTTGAACTCCTGCAGGTGTGCTGGGAATAGCCCAGAGCACCTTGTCTCAGTTGCTGGTCAGAGGAATTCATGGCTATTATATTTGGGAGCCAGGCCATGATTACAAATCAATGACTCCACTCCCAGAGCGATCCATCATTAACCTGGGAATTCAGCCCTTTCCCTGGCTCTCTCCATCAGCAGCTCCTGCAGCATCTCAAGTGTCTTGTTCATTTTAAATCACTGGGTGGTTATGGATGTGGCTGGGGAGGAGTGGAAGGACACATGCACTGAGACACAGCCAGGCAGCTAAGGGGAGGGAGGGTTTGTGAATAAGGGCATGGGGCACCTTGAGGGTGAGCAGAGCTTGGCTGTAAACTGGGGAGCAGTGGTCTCCCACTGGTGTCCCTGCTGGGCTGGGAACGGACCCCATTTTTACCTGGCTGGGCACAAAGTGGGGTGGGAAGAAATAAAAATACCAACCTGTGCCCAGCCAGACCAAAGCAGGGGTTATGTAGCAGTGCAATGGGGAGTTTTTAATGATCCCAAACATCCCAGGCCAGTCTGGGATATTTGGGATCATTAATTATTATTATTAAGAATAATAAATTATTATTCTTAATAATAATTTATAGCACTTAGCACTGTTACATGTGTTTAGCATTTTGCAGGCATTAACCAGGGACTGGCACTGTGGTCCCACCCAGGCCCAGCACAGAGGCAGGGACTCCCCTCACTCCCCTGTGCTCCTGCCCACCTCCTGTGGTTGTCCAGACAGCCATAACACTCAGAGAGCTTTAATAAAACTTCAGAAGGTTCAAGTACCAGCACCTTGTGATCTAAAAGTCCTCCATACCTTTTTCCTGTGGTCTCCCAAGGGCAGCTCCACACAGGGTCTGTCCATCTGTAGCAGTTGCTCTGCAGACTCAGTGCCTCAGCCCTTCTTCACACCCTGAAGAGGGAAATGTGCCCAGTTCCAGCTAAATTCACAGTCCCCTGTCCCTCCTCCTCACAGCAGGGCCAGCAGACTCTCACTGTCCCTACAGCAAACTCATCTTTATCACACCCACAGTGTGAGGGCCAGGCTGTCCCCACTCCTGGATAATTAACACAGCTGCAAAGTATCAAGGGCAAGATTGCCTTCAGCACCATCTCCCTCTGTGTCCCCACAACCTCTGGGTGTTTCCTGCCCCTTGTCCCACCTCGTGGTTTCCCTCTAGACCATGCAGACTTGCTTTACTCTTACTTTCTCTGGGACCATGGCTACTGCACCAGCAAATACAGCAAATACAGAAAATACAGCAAATAATCATTGCAGCTGGGCAGGGGATTGCTTCCATCTCACAAACGAGGCAGCTGGCACAGAAAGAGGAGCTCACTGGTGAGCTAGGACACATTTCCCAGCTCCAGCCTTCTCTTCCTGGCCTTACAGTGATAATTCCAGAGAACAGCTTCGATTACAACATGTCCAGAGAGGCTAAAAGGCAGCCCCAGCCTTGTGCTCTCTGAAACGCTCTGTGGTTTGCATTTGGCTTACAGGAAAGTGGGAAACACACAGAAAACACAGCCAGGTCTGCATCACCCCGAGGTCTGCTGGATTTGTCACTGTCACTGTCATTTTGCTGTCCCCTCCACACCCTGCCAGGCCTTCCCCTGGGGCTGGGAGCTGCAGTGGCAGCAGATGGACCCTGCAGGACACTGAGCTGAAAGATGAAGTGACAAACACCCAGCTGCAAGGCTGCTGCTGCCTCTGTGGTCCTTCCCCTTCCTGCAGCCCCACACGCTCCCCTGTGCACTGCTGCTGCTGCTGCTGCTGCAAGGACAGGCTGGGGGAGCCCAGCTGTGGCCACAGCAGGGGACATGCAGGAGGGACAGGTGGGGACACCTCCAGGGAATGGTCCCTGTCACCTTCAGGAGGCTGGAAGGGTTTGAGGGAAAGCACTTCACACGTGGAACTGAAACTGGAGCAGGGGGAACTCGCTGTGAGCACTCAGTACTGGCTTGCAGCTATTTAAAGCTTCAGATGCATCTGAGGTGCAGCTGGGCATAAAGAAGGGGCACGCTGGCAGCTTGCACGGCAGAGGGGATTTGAACATGCTGGGTGCAGCTGCAGCAGCTGGGAGGGCAGCAGGGGCTGGGAACCACCCCAGAAAACAAGGAAAAGCAGGGCTGGTCAATGAAGGAGCAGGGCTTTGGCTAAACAGCCTGTGGGACCAGAGCCAGGGAGCTGAGGACTCTTCCAGGGGCCACACAAGGCTGGACAGGAGCTGCAATCGTGCTCCTGTGGACAGACACAGAGATATTGCAAAGCCTCCAAAGAGGCTGCTTGGTTCTCAGGAGGAATTCAAACAAGCTGGGAGATGTGTTGGTGTGGAAATGACAACTGTAACATTCCTTGTTAGTCCTTGAGATGGGGCAAGTCTCCCTACACCATGCTCAGTTCCCAGGGAAGCCTGAATCCAGGTTTTTGGCCTGCCAGTGAACCCAATCCTCCCCTACATGGGGCTCCTGCTTGTCCTCTTCCCCCTCTTTCCCCTTTTCATATCCAGACAGATCCCACCTAAAAGCAGCTGTGGTCCTATTCTCCAGGATTTTTTTTTTTTTAGAGCATGCACCACATTTTAAAAGAGAGCAAATCATCTCCAACACCTGCTTATTTCCTAGTCCAACCCTTGAACATCTGTACAAATCTCTCCTGGCCATGCCTGCAATGGTTTATGTGGAAAAGTCCCATCAAATAAGTGTTTGAGCACTGGACTTTGGTTTTGGTTTTCAAATGTGATTTGAAAGGATGAAGCACTACAAATCTCTGAGTTTCCAAGATCCCTGCCTGGCTGCAGACTGTCTGAGATCCCTCACACAGCATTCCAACCCCCTCAGGGCTCCAGGATGGGAACCTGTCTCTAGCACCCAATTGTTCCCTACACAGCCAGGTTTTTTGGGCTGAATTTGGCTTCACTGAACTAATGCTAGGCTTTACCACTACAAGAAAATTGAAGCAATTCCCTTCCTTAGCTGATATTGCTCCCTTGAAGGCATTAGGAGGCGGAACTCTTGTCCCTACTGAACCATCCCTTTTCACTCCATGCTCTTCCCTCCTCACACCTCCCATCCTCGAGCTGCTTTCATCAACCAGTTGCTGAGCATATTTGGGTCACCTTTCCACTCCAGTGATCTCCCTTTTTGGGAGCAGGATCATCCCAAGGAATCCCCATCCTGCTGAGGGGCAGGCAAGGGGGCACAGCCACCCTCTGCACACACTGCCATGTCAGGGTTTGGGGAATATTTGGGACTGATCCCTGCACGGATGCTGGCACTGATCTCAGTGACAGCAGACACTGAAGGGACCAGGACAGGAGGGAAAGCTGGCAGGTGTCCAGCTGGGACAGCCGGGGAGGGAGGGTGGGCAGCCTGGACACCCTGCTTCCAGTCCCTTGTTGTAGTGCCAGCTAATGAAATTCAACATATTATTGGCCAGACTCTACTGTCTGTGCCTCAAAAACAATCTCGGTGACTGCTCCGGGTTGTTTTCAATAGTTCTTAACTTACAAGATCTCTCTCTCTTTTTTTAAATATTTAAAATTATTAAATTTTTTGACAAAATGAAACCAAGTGGACTTTGTTCCCCCCTGGAATCTGTTTATGCAACATCTGTTTTAAGTGGTTTAAAACTCGGTCAGTTGCACTGTGTGAAATAGAAAGCCGAAATTACTGTATTTGTTGTGATTTTTTTTGTTTGTTTGATTTTTAAGGAGTCTATCCCTCCTACACCTGACCTTGTCCCCAGGCTGGAGCTCAGCCCTGTGTCAGGGCAGCCCGGATCGGTGCCCGCCTCCGTCTTAGAGACCATTCAGGTACGAATCGCTGTTTCCTGAGCTGTAAAAGCAGCAGCGAGTAGAGCTGGCCCTGAACACTCTGTATCAGCTGAGATACCCGAGCATTCCTGGGAGCATTCCCGGGACACCGAGCAGGGCTCAGAGCCTCCCGCAGCAGCAGTGCGAGCTCAGCGCTTCTCCCAGGACATTGAAAACTGCGTGTGTGTGCCAGGGAAGGCGGGACACAGTCCCCCGTGCCCTCCCTGTCCGGGAGGAAGGGGTTAAAGAGCTGGGGGGGTTCTCCTGACCCCCCTCGCTGTTTTGGCAGCCCCGTTCCCAGCCCGGCTCCCTTCGGCTGCCCGTGTCCCGCTCTCTCATCACCTCCCCTGCCTCCTCCTCCTCCTTATGTATTCATGAAGCTGGGCTGAAATAGCAGCCGGGCGGCAGCACAGGAAGAGGAACTCGCTGTGCCTGGCTCCGAGGGCCGGCCCGGAGCCTCCCGCATCTTCCCCGCCCGGGACAGCGCTGCCCGCAGGAGCAGAACCGCGCCCGGTCCGGCCCGGCGGGAGCCCCGCACGCCGGAGCACAGCGAGCAGTGAATTCCAGCACGGTAAGAGAATGCTCTGCTTTGGGATGTGTCCTTTGCTAAGCTCAGAGCCAGGCCCGCCGGGGGTCTGCACCCCCTGCTCTGTGTCCCCCACACTGAAGGGGCTGGGGATGCCCTACTGGAGCCACAGGTGGAGGAGAGGCTGAAGACCTGTGCACAAGCAGGGCCTTTCTATGTAATTCACATAAGTTTGTTTCACGATATTGAGCCCTTCTCCAGCCTGTTTTGCTCCGGAAAGATTGGCATGGAGGGTGGTGTGGAAGGATTGTATTGCAGTTGTGCTTTTTGGGGGAGGGAGAGCTCTCAGAGTTCACACATGCCTGTCTCCTGGGATCTCTTACTACTGCCATGGTCTCACTTCCAACCCCCTTCTTCTGGGACTGCAAGGAAAGGACACACCCCTGTTGCTGCAGAGGAAGCCCCGGGGTTAACCCTTCAGATAGCTGGGATGTATTAAAAGGGTCCCACTCAACTGGAGGGCACTGGGATCTGATGAGCTCAAGCCAAGCCCCTTACCTGGACACTTCAGCACAGGCACACCCTGTTCCATGGGGGTTCCATCCCAGCCTGCAGCACTATCCTGATCCCTCCAGCCCCCCTGGCAGGGCTGGAGCCATGGTGAGCAGCCAGTCTGATCCAGGAGCAATCCTCTGCACCCTACACAACCTTACTGTGTGTGATCAGCAGCCAGGAGGAGTGTGCTGATCCTTCAGCCCCAAATTCCAGGGACACAGGTGCTCCTGGCAGAACTGAGCATCCCATTCACCCTCTGCTTCTGCAGGATGGGCCAACAGCTTCATCTCCTGTTACCTTTTGACCTCTGCTTCTGCCTTTTCTCCCTGTCCAGGTGCAGCTCCAAGATGAAACCCCCACCTGGGCAAGGCCTAAGGCTGGCTTACCTTCTCCTGAGCCTGGCTTCCCTCTGCCTTCCCAGCCCGCTCTGGAAGGACCGCAACTCCCTGATGCAGGAGGAGAAAGCCCAGCAGACAGGGGGCAACTTGGTGCTGAGCAGGCAGGAGCAGGAGCTCAGCACAAAGCTGGTAAATCTCAAGAAGAAGGAAGTGGAAGCAGCCATCAGGACAGGACAGTTTCCTCCAAGCATGCATTTCTTTCGAGCAAAAAGCCTCATTGATCAGAGTGCAGTGTTCAGCGTCTTAAAGCGCATGCCAAAAGGTAGGCTTGGCTTGAGGAGTCTCATCCTACTCATCCTTTCTCATCTTCTGCTTTCTGAGCTGGGACAAAACTCAGGATGTGGGAGATGAGCTTAGGAGAGCTGTAAATTGTGCTCATTGGGCTCCAGGAAAAGCCCTGACTGAGCTCAGGGATGGGGTAGGGGGAGAGAGGAAGAGGGGGATGGATTGGATGAATGCACATTTCCAGCAATTATTTTTAATTACAATTAAAACTTACAATATGGTTAACTTACAATATGGATCCTTAAGCCTTTCAAGAGTGGAGAAATGGCAGAGGAAGCAAAGACAACAAGAAATAACAGAGATCCCCATTTACTCAGCACATTCCAGCCAGGGCCTCTCTTTTTCCCACATACACATTCCACAAATGGGCTACCAACCTTGTCTTACTCTGTATCCGAGCCAAAACTCTTGCATCCCCCAAAAAGTGTTTCTGCAGGTCATTCTGGAAGTCTTCTGGAAAGACTGGAAGCACTAGAGGAAGAAGGGGCTGCTTCTAACACTGAAATCTTTGTTTTCTTTGCTTGTAGTGTACAAGTCAAAGCCCGTGTACTTCCAGCACTTAAAGTGAGTTTATAAAAGGCAGAGAAAGCAACTTTTTACAGGGACAGGCAAGGACAGGACCAGGGGGGCTCAGTATTGAATTAAAAGAGGAGAGATTTAGATTAGATATAAGCAACAGATTTTCCTCAGAGGGTAGTGAGGCACTGGAACAGTTGCCCAGAGAAGTTGTGGCTGCCCTATCCCTGGAAGTGTTCACAGCCAGATTGGATGTGGCCCTGAGCAACCTTCCCAGCTTCTCCCTCCCAGTCTCTGCTGTGGGATGCACATCCAGCCTTGCAGCACCCTAATCCATTACTGTGAACAATGTCAGAAATGTCATTACCCTTTCATGGCTGGATTGAACAGTTAGGAATTCAAAAGCACTCCCCTCTTCACCTCCAGTATCATTGATACCAAGTGGAAGTCAAAACAATAATTAACACGGTGATGCTTAAATGGGTTCTTGGAATCTTTGAGCTGTGAGCTTTAGGGCCAAGATCACATCCTTGTAGCTGAGCAGGTCTTGATCAGAGCCCAGGGAGCTGCTGTTGTTTCAGGCACTGTTGCAGTGTCTGTGGCTGCTCACACGGGGAGGGAGGTGACAGTGCCAGCCACAGGAGGGTCAGAGAGCTGCAGCAGGCCCAGCCTGGTGCCCCAGCTCTGCTGAGAGCAGCAACCACAGCTCCTCAGCAGCTCAACAGCCACAGCCTCTCTAGTGGGACATCACAGATATGAGTCTATATTAGATTAGCCCACTGTAAATTATAGTCTGGAACTGAATCTAATGTCAAATACATACCAGTCTTGTGTCTCGCTCTTGCCATTTGTGTTCTCCCTTTACCCCTAAGGGCATCAAAGCTCCCTCCCTGCCGCTGGGGCTCACCAGGCTGTCCTTGTCCCCGGCAGGTGCCGTTCTCCACCTGCACGACCTGGCCATGCTGAGCGCGGGCTGGCTGGTGTACAATGCCTCCTACCTGCCCCACTGCCACGTCTGCTTCACCCCCGCGGGCTCCGTGCGCTTCCGCTTCTCCCGGGGCGCCCCTGCCCGCCCGCCCGCGCCGTGCTCCCGGTGGCTCCTGCTGGAGACCTACCGGGGACAGCTCCGCGACGTGGCCGCCTTCGACAGAGGGTGAGTGAGCAGCGGCACCGGCCTCGGGCTGTGGCAGCCTCGTGTAGGAGCTCCCTGCTCCAGCTTTCTCCTTTACTCACTACTCTGTGAGTGAAGAGCTCGTGTAGGAGCTCTCTGCTCCAGCTTTCCCCTTTACTCACAGCTCTGGAAGTGAAGAGTCCATGTAGGAGCTCTCTGCTCCAGCTTTCTCCTTTACTCACTGCTCTGCACGCGAGGAGCTCTTGTAGGAGCTCTCTGCTCCAGCTTTCCTGTCTGCTCTCTGCTCTGCAAGTGAGGAACTCATGTAGGAACACTCTGGTCCAGCTTTCCCCTTTGCTCACTGCTCTGCAAGTGAAGAATTCCATTTAGGGCTGTGCACATGGCACAGCAAACAGCAGTGTAAGAGCTTGAAGGCTGCTGCACTGAGCAAGCCAGAGTCAGGGACAATAAACACTGAATTTTTCTGTGAACACTCACTCCAGCCCTCTGTACAGACATGAGGACAGTGGCTTAGGTAGATTTATGAGAGCTGTCCCCAGCTCTCCTCAGCACACAGGCTGAATGGGCTCTCAGTGTGGGACAGGGCTGCCTGGTTCCTCACCCAGTGAGGTATCCAAAAACTGGGTAAGGAAGCCAGGCAGCTGATGAGCAGGCTGTCCCCAACAGCAGAAAAGTCCTTTGCAAAGTCATTGTTTTGATTCAGAGCAAGAAGTTGGGCAAACTATTTAAGTGCTACATTAGCAAAACCCCTCAAAGTTCCCAAAATGAAACCTAAACCAAGTCTCCCTCCAAACACCAGATGTGTTTTCTGGGACCTGCCTTTGGAGCCCCACTGACACCCCTCACCTGGCAGCATGAAGCTCTCATTCCCAACAGGATCCTCAGGCACCAGGAGCTGTGGCTCACCCTCCTGGGCACTGGCTGAGCCAAGGAACCCCACAGACAGGACCCCTGCCTGCTTTGGGGGCTCTTTCCCCTCAAACACCCTCCTGCTAACAGGGCTCCTGCCCTTACAGGCGAGGCTCCAGCAGCTGCCCACACCTCAGCTGGCTCCCAGGGCATCACCCCAAATCCTGCAGGAGCTCCTTTCCCTGCAGGCAGCTCCTGCCTGTGCTGCTGGCAGCCTTTTATCAGCACCGGGCTGCTCTGACCCACCTGGCATTTATTCACTCCCAGGTGGAGGGGAGAGCCCGGCTCCCCCTGCAGCCAGCGGTGATGGGAATACAGAATCCCATCTCCCCATGCAGGGCCATTGATCCCGGGACAAAGCCCCGCTGAAAAGGCCAAGGGGAAGCATGCAGTGGTGTGTGGGGGGCTGCAGAGAGCACGCTAAATAATGCATGAAGGCAGACACTGAGCGATGAGGACAAAGGGAAATATTGAGTAGCCATCCATTGCGAGGGCACCGCTGTCCCTGGCGCTCCGGGGGCTGGGTTTGCAGGAAAAAAAGGGAGTGGGGTGTCCTGTACTGACAGACAGCATTGCCATGCCAACACACAGGGAGAGGGGTGGACTCAGGCAGTGCACATGACCCTAATTCCAGCATTTCCGAAGTGAAACTTGGTGGGGTTTACTGCAGTGCTCTTCAGTGGGGTTGTGTGCTCTTAAACAGAGATCTTGTAATTCTTGGTGAGCTGGTATCCCCTCTTTGGAAGCTGTGTGGACTCTGTGCCCTGCAGATCTGGGAAGATCTTCCAAAACCAGCAGTGGGCATGGCAGAGGGGTCTGACTCTCCAGGGCATCCCTCTCTTATGGAGGTCCAGAAGGGAAGGAGAAAGTGCTGCCAGACCCTGGGCTCTTGACCTTTCACATGCTGAGGCTCAAATGCCCTGACATGTGATGGACGAAATAAGAGCAGTGAGAAGTCACTTATCTCTGTCCTATAAAGAGAAATCTGGTTCCCCATTAGCTCCCTTCCATTTCTGCTAGCAGTGATGAGGAAGGAAAGATGACAGCACCAGCCCTCTTCAACCACACCAGGAGACCCATAAATAATGTGCAAGGGATTGGATTTTGAAAGAGCTTCACTTCCTTAAAGGCCAGGCAATTGCACTGGCCACTTGGAAGTGTCTGAGGAGCAACCCTTCATTGTCTGTGTGTTTTCAGCTGTGTTTCCACTTTCTGGCAGTGGCTGAGGGGCAGGGCACCCTGTACACCCTGCACACTGGGTGACTGGGGCTGTGCAGTGTGGTGCCCTCTGTTCCTGTGTGGAAACCACTTGTTTTCAGAGGCAGTAGTGCCATGTTCCTCTTATTTTGTATTTTTCTGACGCTGTTCAGTGGCCACAAGTCAGAGTGGCAGGCACTGCACAGGGACACAAGACAGAGCCTCGCTGCAAGGGGCTCCCCAAATGTGGAGGGGAAACTGAGGCAGAGGCCAGTGAAGTGATTGTCCTCAGCAAACATGTGCCTGAGCCAAGAACAAACTCTGCTCACTCGTATCCTGGGTGCTGACTTGCCCATTTGAGTGTGTTGTCCTTCATTTCTCGCCCTTCCCTGCTCATCACCACAAAATCACAGAGGAGTCATTACCCATAATGTGCAAACACAGCGACAACAGCCACACTGAGGCACTTCCCCTCCCTTTTCCATCTAATCCCCGGGCACTAGTCTAAGGGTTAGGAATGTTTTTGGCCGTCTGGAAATAGGTCTCTAGCCAGGAATAGGCCCCAATCTGTTCTGCCTCTCAGTTTCTGGAAGCTCTCCCAGTCTCTTGAACATGTGCATCCCAGGCTACCTCTCTCCTGCACTCCTCTCTGCCCTTGAGCACTGACAGGCTGAGGGAAAGCAGATGTCAGAGGAAAGAACGGATGGATAGTTGAGTGGTTTCAAGGAAGTGTCAAGGGAATATGGCAGCAGGGAAGGGCTCTCATGCAAGGCAGGGTGGATCAGCAAATGTGAAGGAACAATGGAAATGTTTCTGAGAAGCTGCACCTCTTTCACCTGACAGCATTTCCGACCTGGAAGGGTGGAAGAAAGGGGAATCTGCATGATTTTTGCTGTTTGCATTTTTAGGTACATACACACGTGTGTGTGTGCTTTGGAAGGGACTCCTTTTGTTTGTTTCCCTCAAGAGAAGGTCTAATCATTCCTATTCAAAACACACATCTCATGGGCCAGGACCCTGAAGTATTGTGTTGCTGGTAAGCTTCCAAAAGGATGCTGCCAGGAGAGCCAGGAGACCACAGTCCAAGGGACAGCAAAAGGAAGGGAATTTTGCTTTCATGCTTAAAAGGAAAAACAGTCCTCACTTACTTTCCTCACAGTCAATTACGATACAGGAGAATGTCATTCCTTCCCTCAAGAAGCAACATAATGGCTGCCATCTCCCAAGCAAGAGCATGCCCCCAGATATTTAGGGAAGCAGCTCTGACATTCAGGATATTTGTAAAATACCACTGCCCACCCCCCCGGCAGCACCCCGGGGATTGGGGCCGTGCCCAGCAGAGCTCTCTATCACCAGGATGAAGTCATCTGTGAGGGAGTGACACCACCCAGGCTTCAGGGACAGCTCCCCTGGGCACTGCTGGCTGCCCGGGCCACCATCACCTTCCCCTCCGTGTCCTCTGCCTGCCTTATCTCACAGAAAAATAGGGCAGGGAGTGCAGTGTGAGGGGGGAAAGAAAGGAATAAAAACCCACGGCAGAAACAAAGCACTGCACTCCCTCCACAAGTCTCCCCTTGGGGAGAAGAAGAGGGGATGAGAGAGAGCGAGAGAGAGCGAATGAACCACATGTGACAGATGTTAGTCACACTATTTAATGCACCACTGGAAGACATTTAGATACCACGGTGAGGAGAGGGGCATAATTACCCATTGGGAACAGAAAAAGGAGCAGGAGAAAGGATCCCTTTAAAAACAAGTCAACAAAACCTTTCCCTTCTGTATTATACAGCAGGGGAAAGGAAAACGGGGAAAAAACCCAGGAAAAGAGAACGCAAAGCCACAGCTGAAAATAAATAATCCTTGGCTGGTCATTTTAGCTGTGGCCCTTTGGGCAATATACATTGCAATAGCATTGTTCAGTGCATACATGACAGGACATGGAAGGCTATTTGTAGTCTGCACCTGATCACTGGCAAAGGCCCATTCCAGAAAAGAAGCAAAAAAAAAAGTATTTGTGGAGCTTTTCTTCATCTGCATGAGCTACTGATGGCAAAAGCCCCCAAACCCTTAGGAGATTATCTGGTTATCAAGGATGGATCACTATTATGCAATAAATCTTCAACAGTTGTAAGGATCAATAACCAGTCTCAAAGGGAAGGGGATTATAAAGAGAAGTACAATTTGATTTATGTGCTTTTAGGAGCGGGGTGGTGTGGGGATTTATTGCCGTCCCTAGCCCAAGAGCACAGGCTAAGTAAACAAGCACGAGTTTGTACAGCCAGATTTAAAGGCAGGAGAGGAGCCGAATTCTCACAGGACACGGGGAGAAAGTGATGGGAGCCCGGCTAAGCACCCATCCTTATCTGAAAGGGAGCGAGAACGGGCTTGCAGGGCCTTTTGATCCTCGGGGAGGTTTTTCCCTGAGCGCTCCGGGCAGGTGCTCTCCGCCGGCGTGCCGAGCTGCGGAGAGAAGGGGAAAAACCTCTTTTCCCGCAGCTCTTCCCACACGGAACCTCCCTGTGAGCAGCAGCACAACCTTTGTGCCCGCTCCGGAGCTGGATCGGAGCCTCGGGATGCTCCTGCATTCCCGGGTTCTGCGGTGATACCCCATCCGGAGCTGGATCGGAGCCTTGGGGATGCTCCTGCATTCCCGGGTGATGCCGCGGTGCCCCCGGTGCTGCCCCCTCCGTAGCTGGATCGGAGCCTCAGGGATGCTCCTGCATTCCCGGGTTCTGCCGTGCCCCCGGTGCTGCCCCCTCCGCAGCTGGATCGGAACCTTCGGGATGCTCCTGCATTCCCGGGTGATGCCGCGGTGCCCCCGGTGCTGCCCGCTCCTCCCGGCCCGGCTCGGTCCCCTCTGCTCGCCCGAACACGAGCTGGGCTAGCCCAGTGTCCTGGATAATGGCACCGAATCCCATTGTAATGCACGGGAGGGCAGAGCCCAAGTTGCTGTGGAAACCTTATCTCTGAATTTTCCTGACTCTTGAGCGTTTAAAGGCTCGTCTTTAATAGTGGTAGCGTCTCTTTTACGTGCGGGTTGGCTTCGAAAATTGTTTCTGGCAAAGAAATTAACAGAGTGAGGAAGAAAAGAAACTGCAGCCCCTGGAAGAGAATCGTCGGAGGGTGAAGCAGCAGGCAGATCCTGGGGGAACGGGCTCCGGTTTATGGGCAGGATGGAGGGATTCAAAAGCCATATCTGTCCAGGATGTCTCAGCCTATGAATTCGGACCAGATGACATTTTACATCTGTAGGGGGGCTGTGGGGGTTTAATTCCACCCACAGAAGTGTCCTGGATGAAGATAATAAGATCACAAATCAAAGCCACACCTCCCATATAACAGAGCAGAACACTGCACGAGGATGGGGGCCAAGACATCAAACAGGAAACACCATTAAAGATCAGTAGCTGTTATTGAGGGGAAACAATATTCTCAGATGAAAGCTGAAGCATGGCTGAAGGTATTTCTGTCTGAACCTGCTTAGCCCCTGACACGAGATAAGCACTGGGCCAGCAAGAAAACATCTGCAGGTTTCTGTGATGGCTTCCATTTGTCCACCCAGAATGGAGTTAATCACCCCTGCATTGCCATTTAGACTTTGCCCACTGGTAGGAGAAATTTAATATGAACTACTCTTCAGGTGGGATGAAGGCTATCAGCTTGCCAGAGGATGGTGGTGTGGCACAGATGCTCACTCTGTCACCCACAATTAGATAATCTTGAAATTTACTGCTCCCTTAAACTCTTCCTGACAAAACTACCCACTGTCTCTCTGGATTTCTGAAAGAGCTTTATATTCCAGATGAGTGTATGGAGGAAATAAATTCATTTCCATCACTCCAAGGAAAAGCCAGGGCTGAGATTCTTATCAGCTCTTTCCCTGAAGCAGCCATCAGCAAGGCAGGCAGGGCATCAGGTTTGTTCTCACTGGTGGGGAAAAATGATTTCTGATTGAGAATTGTCTTCCCCTTGATTTTTTTTTTTAGATGGCATATTTTGAGAATACAAAGGTCCCAGGACAACTTTAAGGCTCAGGTTGGCGGTGGCCTAGTACATGGCCTCTCCTGTAAACTCAGCCTGCCTTTCAGGTGCTGAACAGAGGGCCAAGTGTGACATCTTCTGTGCACTGAGGATCCTTGGGAAAACACATTTCAGGAGGAATGTGCATGCCTACTTTCAGCTTAGGGATACCCTGGGTGGCAGAGTATAACTGATGTAAAAGCACCATGCTTGCAGCTGTAACTCTGCTCCTTGGAAAGGGCAGGGACAGGTTTTAAGCACCGACTCCCACCCTGCTTATAGCTCAATGTGTGTCATACAGATTCTGTGCCAGCCATCAGAGGAGTAAATACATCAGAGGAGGTGGCAAAAAAGTGCCCTGAGTTGCTCCATTTGCTGTTATGCCTGTTGTACTGCAGTGCCAACAGCCTCTGTTTGCTCTCCTCATTCTTTCTCCTCTCCCTTTTCTACAGCTTGCTGAGAAACCTGACCCTGGTGACAGATGCCCCCGAGCTGGCCTACCCCTCTCAGGCTTCCATTTGGAAAAGATTTGAAGAAATCTTTCTCATTGCCTCTGGACTTATCTGCTATGCACCTGTGTTCAAGGCCTATTTCTACCAGGGGCTGCTGGAGCTTTATGAAGATAACATTCAGTATGTGGAGATAAGAGCTATCCTGCCTGCGGTACGTGGGGTTTGGCTGCTCTAATCATCTTTTAAATCCGTATTTCTCCATAACTTTTCTCAAGCCCTATCTTGAATTTAGCTTTTGGATGTTTGCATACCTGCCCTTCTAAGGATGCTGGAAAACCTTGATCATATTCAAACGTCTCTCTTGGAGATTTGCATAGGCAAGGGCTTAGAAGTGAGGGATTCTTTGTTCTTAATGGCTGAGGGAGGTACCTGCTGTGACACACACTGCACAGTCAGACTGGGAGCTGTGTCAAAACCTTGCTCATTGGGAAGATGTAGCTCAGTTTTGGGGCAGCTACTCTGAACAAATTTCCTGTCTTGAACAGACTTACTCTGGAATAGTTATGTCATTTTAAATCCTCAGCTGATTTCAGAACAATTGCTCTGAACAGGCAAATCAATCAATTGGCAAAACACAACCTTTCACAATTTGCAGACAACCTAAAATTTTGGCTGTGTGTGTGCAGTATGAACTGCTCCTTTCATTGCCATTAACACCAAAATCTGGTTCAGGCTTTTCTCCTGAGTGTCACCCAGAGCTGGTCAGATTGTCCTACAAACCCACTCTGCCCTGATGCCTCCCCAGGCACCAGCAGACCTCATCACCCTGAGTGTTCCCACTCTCACAGTGACAATTTTGTCACTGCAGACACACCTTTCTCATACAATTGTCCAACCCAGCTCCATGCAGAACTTCCTGAGGGTGGGAGTTCTGTCATTCCATCATCCCTGAGAGGAAAGGGATGTACTGCAAAGGGGAAGGGAAAAAAAAGGACGTGGAGAAGTCCACAAAATTTACATGCATCTTACTTTGCTGGGGGTTGCCATAAGCCAGCTGCTCTGAATTCAGCCACCACTTCTCCTTGGGGTGCCTGGAAAGAGAAAAAACCAGCAAAGTCAAAATGCCTGTGCTGTGAGGCAGCGCTGGCATCCCCTCAGGCCACACAGGTTTCCAGGCCAAGAGCATCTGCCACGATTCAAGTGTGTGGGCCTGGCTGGGAAACACCCTGCCTTTACCACCAGCCCTTAGACAGACTCCGAGCCCTTTGGAGGAGAGGCTTGGCAGGGAAAATTTGCTTCCCATCCAGCTCCTGATGCTGTGGGAGCCTGCAGAGCCCTGGGGCTGTGCTGAGAGCTCCAGGCAGGCAATGCCAGGGATGGAGGGAAGCAAAGGGACAGCCTGGCTGGAGCAGGGCTGGGAGAGCAGGAAAATGCCTGGGGGAGGTCAAGGTGAGCAGGGTGTGAGGGGAACAGCAGGATGCTGGTGTGGCTGGAGATGCCCTCAAGGCTGGGACAGCAGTGCTGATGCTGCAGAAGCTCTCCATGCAGCAGAGGCTGCCAGGAGTGGCCCCCGAGGTAAAGTAAATGAAAACTGGGATTTAATGCCAAACAGCAAACACTGCAAAGGCCCCCTAAGCCCAGCTGTGTTTGCACACTCAGCTGTGTAAAGTCTCACATTCCCATGGGCTGCAGCTGGGGAAAATTCCCTCTGACCATCCGCAGCTGCCCCATGGCTGCACGGGGGACAGCACACTGAGATGGGAGTGGGTGCTGCAAGGGACAGCACCAGAGGGAAGGCAGGGCTGAAGTGGAGCAGTTGAAGGCTAGAGAAAAAAGGTGACAGAGAAAAGAATGGTGAGAAGAGTGTGGGTGTCTGTGAGCAGCTCTAAGCAGGGCCTTGGTGGGACCAATGTGGCATTCAGGGTCTCCACCCCTGCTGAAAGCCCTGAGAACAGCCCTGGCAGTGAGGAACTCCAGAGCAAGGTGATGAGACAGAGCATGCCAGGAGGATTCTTTTTCCCAGTTTGCAGCCACAGACCTGGGAAAGCATGGCAGGGCTAGATGACTGACTCAAGGTCATGGAGTAAACCCCTGGCAGAGGGGAGCAGAAGCACAGCTCAGCTGGGAGTTTATGGAGCTCAGCCCTCGCGTGCCTTGGGGCTGCCTCGGCTGACAGACTGCCACTGCAAGGCACAGAGCATGTGTGAGCTGCCAGACAGCTGGACAAAACACTCCAGCCTTGGATACAGGCAGCAGGAAGAGGTCACGGTCTCCTCTGGGTTCTCAAGGGCGTTTGCTTGCCACGCCTGAACACGGAGAAGCTTGTCTCACACAGGAGGGGGGAACCCACTCCTTGGTTCTTATCAGCTGGTAAAGGCTTCAAGAAGAAAATGCTCTGCACAGATTTGACTGCCTTTGTTTTCCTGTTCTCAGGGCTGCAGCACTTTGCTTCTCCCAAGGCTTTTGTCACTTCATTTCTCCACCTTCCAGTAGAAGGCCTCTGGTAACCACTGCCTTTCCTGCTGCAGGTGTACGAGCTGGATGGCACCTACCACGATAAATCCTGGTCTGTGGCCGCCTACCAGGAGGTGACCAGGCAGTTTGTGAGGGAGCACCCAGACTTCGTGGGAGCCAGGGTTATATTTGCAGCACACAGGTAGAGCCTGGGCAGGGCTGAGAGCAGCAATGCTGGGGCTGGGCTGCAGTGCCAGAGTTGGCTGCAGTGTCCATGTGTGTGGTTAGAGCTGGGGTGGTGACTCCTGAAGCATTCCCTGGCGTGTGCAAAGGGCTGAGGGAGAGAACTCGTCCATATAAGTATGTGCGAAGTGAGCGGGGCAGGCTGGCAGAGAATGCCAGAGGAGCATTCTCTGAGGAAAGAAAAAAAAATCAAACATTTTCTCTCCACACTGCTGTGTTCCCTTCCCTGCTTGGTAAATGGGAAAGCTGGTGAGTTAGACAAGCATGCCTCAACTCAAGTGACAGCAGGGTCTAGCCAGGCATTTCCTGGTCATTCATGGGTTTCCTTTCATAATATCAATTTTCTACTGCTGGCCCTCTAGAGACCTGAAGCTGGTTGTCAGATTCAGGAGCAACTCACATTTTGGAAATACCCCTGGGGGCCCCATTTCAGAACTCAAACCCTGGGAAGGCAGGCCCACGGGAGTCAGCCTCTGCAGCTCTTTCTCTCTCTTGTTCTCAGGATGCAGAATGCTTCCCAGATTAAAGAAGCCATCCTCACTGCCATGGCACTCAGAGCCCGCTTCCCAGACACCCTGGCAGGCTTCGACCTGGTAACTGTATTTTTTCTGGGGCTCCACATTAACCCCTGGTGACACAAACACATCCATACCATGGCATATGTTGTATACCAGAGCCAGAACCTCCTCTGCTGTACTGAAATCAGCGTTAATGAATTGCAAATCCTCCAGCTAAGGATTTTGTTCAGGGTAATTGACAAAATCCCCTGAAAGAATCAGCTCCCCACCCCACAGCATTGTAATTTCAGCACAGCTGGCACCTCATTTATACAGAGCTGTGAGTGCCACCATCTTCCCCAGCATGCTCAAAAATACCTTTTGCTTTTCCCCAGGTTGGTGATGAGGATGAAGGTCATTCCTTATGGGACCTGAAGGATGCCCTGACCATCCCCTATTCCATGGGGGTCAACCTGCCATACTTCTTCCATGCTGGGGAGACTGGTGAGCATGAGGACTCAAGGCTTGTTGCTGCTTGCAGAGGCAGGACTGGAATCTTGCAGGGAGCAGAAGCAGCAAGCCTGGCCTGCTGGCTGTCTGTATCAGGAGGATGTGTGTGCAGACATGTGCACATAACCAGTTTGCCCTGTGCTTCTCCCATATCAGTTTGGAGCTGTGGCATTCCCACAGGACCCCTCCCTGCTCCCTGCTTTTCACTGTAGTGTCACATTGCTCAGCATCTTTAACCTAGTGTGACAAGGAGTCACATGCAGGAGTTACTGCTGGTAGCCACCTCCCCCTTGGAACAGCACTCTCTTCCCATCCACAACAGCAGCAGAGTGCCCCAACCATCATTTTACATTTTAAAGTGAAAATGTTTGAGCCAGATTTAGTCTTACCTGAAGAGGCTCATCAAAGTAACTGATATACCCTTCATTCCTGGGGCAAGGTGTTATTATTATATTATTATTCTATATTCTATATTCTATATTATTCAGTCTGTCTTGGTGGGATTTATCCTAACTATAGGCTCGTGTCTAACTTGTGCCTTGTGTGCTACACGTTGGCATCTTCAGAAAAAGTGTGGTTACCTGGGCTCCCTTTATAGCCACGGGCAGGAGCAAACACTTCAAGCCACAGCACATCTCATTCTAGTGCACAGGCTACTCCCCAGTAATTGTTACTTCTCTCCACTGGCAATTAATGGAGTGCAGCATAATTAGCTCAGCTCCAGAGCAATACTGTAAACATGGAAAGCCAGGTGAGGTGAGTGGGTATCTCTGTGTTGGGCAATACCCTGGGCAGATTTAGATCCCTGTTTCACTGAAAATGCCAAGTGGAATCTCTGAGAATGAGCAACCCTCTCACCTCACAAGTGGGACATCAAAATCACCCAGCAGTTTGAAAAGCTTCATTTCCTCACAGCACTGCAGTGATTGTTATCTGTCTCTGCTCAGACTGGCAGGGTACCTCTGTGGACAACAACGTGCTGGATGCATTGCTACTGAATACCAGCAGGATTGGCCATGGACTTGCTCTCATTAAACACCCAGTAGCCAAAAATTTGTCTCTGAAGAGGGATATTCCTGTAGAAGTCTGTCCCATCTCCAACCAGGTATGTTGTTAAAAGCTTAGGTTTTGTGGCTGTGTCACTGGAAAAGGGTTTCCCAAAGCTGTGAGGGTCAGCTGGGGGACACCTGCACATTTTGATGCACACAGGCTGGCTTAGTTTCCTTTGCACCACTTTACTCTGCAGTTTGCTATGCAGACATACACTGGGAATATATATAAGGCTTGTAATGCCAGTCAGCAAAAAAAAAAATTAAATTCCTATCCAGAGGAACTTGGGAAGGCAGTTCTCCCTAGTGGAGATGAGGCCCAGAGCCACAGAGGTGTCTTAGGAGACATTACTGAAAATACTTCAAAGCAGGAGGGCCAGAGGCTGAGCAGCTGGGATTGTAACTGGAATTCCTTGGGTTTGCAGAATTCCTAACCAGTGGGAACCCCTGTGCAGCACATTAGTGTGGTGCCATTGTCCCCTGGGTGCAGCAGGAAGGATAATTTGGGTGGAGATTTGCTGGTGTGAGCCTTAAGGGACAGAAAGAACCCCGACACCTATTCCAGACACCTCAAGCTAAGCACCACAGCAAATGTGCAGCCAGAAGACTCTTCCTGAATTGCTCAGTCAAATTGTTCTAAACAAGCACAAGTTATTCACCCCACTAGCCTTGATTAAGGTGATTTATTTAAGAAATTAATCTCCTTGTACAGCCAGTGGGGACAGGCTGGTTCCTCCTGCAGCAGTTGAGAGCAGAAAACATTCTGAGCACTCCTCTGGAGGCTGTCCCTCCCTGTGCTGTCCCAGGCAGCCCTGGCAGTGTGACACAGCAATAACCTGGCCTGCTCTTGTCCCCTGCCCTTCCCCACCAGGTCCTGCTGCTGGTGGCTGACCTGAGGAGTCACCCTGCAGCTGAGCTCATGGCTCAGGGACACCCCATTGTCATCAGCCCCGATGATCCCCCCGTCTTTGGGGCAAAGGGAGTCTCCTATGACTTCTACGAGGTGTTCATGGCCATTGGAGGGATGGATGCTGACCTGAGGACCCTAAAACAACTGGCACTCAACTCCATAAAGTGAGTTCATCACCTCCCTCACCCTGTCAGAGTATTCATAAGGAGATTATCAGCTTGCCCCCCTTGCTTGCATTTGGGTTTTTTCTCCTCTGCCATGAGCTGGGCTTCTGTTAATCCAAAATCTGCTCTGTGTCTGGTCCAAAGGCAGGACACAGGGACCCCAGGGGCTCCTCTGCCTGTGCCTTTCTCTGACTCCATGCCTCAGCATATTCCTCCTTTTCCATCCTTTTTGAACTTGCCTCCCCCACCTGGTTCAGGGTTTGGGAGAAATCTTATGTCTTTGTATCACTGTTCTATTTCTGCCAAAATTTGACTTGCTGCAGTGTTTGCCATTATTCGTCTGGGCAACATAGGAAAACAATCAGCATTTAGTTTGGGTGTGTTTAGCCCCTTTTTCTGTTAACTGGACAGTTCTGAATGTCCAAAAATAGTTTGGATATGATGCCCAGGGTCTTGCTCACCATTCCTCAGCTCCTGCCTGTTTTAAACTGTGTTACTCTGTGTGGTGCAGGCAGGTCCTGCAAGGGTTAATCTCTTGCTGCCTCCTGCCTTTTCATTTCTGTTCTGCTCTGAAATAGCTGCCCCCTTGTCTTCTGCCTGATCCTGATTTTCCTCCTCCTCCTCACAGATACAGCTCCATGCCCCTGGATGAAAAAGCCAAGGCCAGAGAGGTCTGGCAGAAAAAATGGGACCAATTTGTGGCTGACCTGTCAGACAGCTTTCCAGGGGAGCTGTAGGGAGGACAGGGCTCATCTCAGAAGGCATTTGGCAAGCTACAGCCAGCCAGACTGATTGCTGAGAGCCTCTTCCATGTGACCTGAGAGATGAGTGGGTGTCACAGTCTCACCTGGCAGTGGGTGACTCTGCTAAGCCTGGCTTAATGGGCTTAAAGCTGAGAAGGAGCTGCACCATCCTGTGAAACTGATGGGCTGGAGATAAAAGGGAGCCTTTAGAGCAACCACAAGAAATCATCCTGCTCAGAAGAGTCAAAAAAAATTGCCAATCACCAAATCCTGACATCCTCACTCAGGAAAAACCTGCTTTCCAATTGGAGTCAGCAGGGGAGTGCCAGCACGAGGATCTCTGAATTTGGGCTCACCATTACAAAATGCAGACCTTGTCAGGAAACAGCTGAGACAAACACCCAACCATTTGGGCCACTGACCTTCAAGAGAGCAAGGACTGAAAATGACTCTTGTTATGTTTAACCCTGGGCCTGCTGCCAAAATAGCACTGCTAGGTCGAGGAACCAGTCATGGGTCTGATGTCTGCTATTTCAGGACCTACCATGGCTGGAAACCAGCTGGTGGAACTTGCTCCCAGAACATTAAAGCCTGGTTGCACAGTGATCATAAAGCCAGAAGAGAGGTACCTCAGTTGCCAGCAGGTTTGTTTTTTTTACTGCAAAGTCTTTTCCTGTCCTCTGGTCAAAAGGAAAACAAAACACATTTCAGGTTAAGTCAAAAACATCCTGGCTTCCCAGACCCAGCTTGATTAAAAGTATCCCCCTGCACAAGGCCGTGTTAGCACAGACATTTATAGGAAATACCTTTTGGTTTCAGGCAGTTCCACTACTAGCCTTTGTTTGCACATCGTTCAAATGTGGCTTTATTCAGCCTGTCAGAGAGATTTGCACCTTGGTAGAGAACTGCTGTGGATACCCACAAGGCTCACTTGGACCTCTGTGGTTTCCAGCTCCTTGGCAGAAAAAAACCAAACCAAAACCTACACAAGAAATAACCTCTTGACAAGCTGATTCCCTGTCTTAACATCATCAAAAATATCAGGAGAACTAACTGCAGGAAGACTAAAAAAAAATTAAAAAAAAAAAGGAAAAAGAAATCTTAATCAGATGGCTAAACAAATTCAGAAAAATCCAGGATCAAAGAGCATTTTCCCTGACTTCAGTTCAACCATGCTGCTTTGCATCAGTCGAGGGAGAACTGAGAATTGACAAAAGTTCTTACTGAAAGATGCCTTTCTGCTCTGAACCCCAGGCTTGCAGAGGCTGTTGTTTCCTAATCTGAGCACCCTGGGCCCATTGGCTCTCCCTATGCTTTCTGTTAATTGCCTCAAGCTGCCTGGCCACAGTGTTTATTTCCACTGACCTTGGCTGGAACACCTTAGCAGGAGGCAAACACACTTATTCCAGCAGTGGATCAAGCTGCACAGCCTGTGTGCCCTGTGCTGAATTGCCCACAGCTCCCAGGCTGCAAGTCCATCTCTGGTTATCCCAGAGAAAATAAAACCCAAGCAAACCAAACCCCATCACAGAGCACAAACAAAATCGCAACAAGCTGCAGGTGTGTGCATTGCAGAAAGCAGCACAAACCACAGAAATTAAAAGTGAGAACCAACTCACACCCCTGGCTAGCTTGGGGGGGAGTTGAAATTTCTCACACCCCCAGCCCTTTTCAGCCACAGCTACCTCTGCTCCAGCTCTCTCTGCCCACATCCCAACATCTTCCTTGGTGCCTTTTTTGCAGACTGACCTGGGCCTTGCTGCAGGTTTGGTCCTGGGAAGGAGTTTTATACTGGAGCCACCCTCCCTCCTGCTCTGGGTGTTGCACACAGAGCTCAGCCTGAAGTCCCCAGGGTAGGTTTGGCCATGGCCAGGCTATAAATGTTGATTTGGGAAGTGCCTTACTTGTGATGCTGGTGACGAGAACCACTGCAAACCAGCAGAGTGGCTGCTGGCCAGCAACCCAAAGCCCTGTCCCTCTCAGCAACACCATCTTTCAGCTTTGCTATATGTGGATGGATGAAGATCTTTATTTGCCATGGGGTGATTCTCCCTTAAATAAGCCTCTTTGCTGCCAAGGTGAAGCTAATCATTACAGAGCTTTTGTGGGAGGAGCTGAGCTCCTCAGCACACAGGTCTGAGCCATTCCCCTTCCCTCTCTACCACAGCTGAAAACTTTCAGCTCTTCCTGCACGCTGTCTCTGGAGGTCCTGGACCACTTTTTGGTTACCTGTAGTTCTCCTTTCTCCCCATTACCTGCAGCAGTTGCAGGGCTAGATATTCCATTGCTGGAACCAGTTCTCCTGCTGTGTCCAGTTTGTTTTTCTTTCCTAGACGGGTCTGCAGTGCACACAGCCCTTTACCTGCCTCACTGCTGAGCTGGGATGGGGAAGTGCCTGGAGCCAGCAGAGTGAGATGCTGCTCAGGATTACAGCACAATCAGCTTTCTGCAGAAATCCAGGGGGTTAAACTGGCACAGGTCTGATGCAGCCCTCCAAAAGGTGAGGGTGACAGGGGAGGGCCAGCCTGCCCTGCTGCTGGGATCTGCTCTCCTTAGACCACATTTCAGTTGGGAGAAAGATGCAAATTGAGAAGCCCAGGCAGCATCCCCGCCTCCCTAACTCCAGGTGTGCAAAAAAAAACCCAAAAACCGAGGAATTCAGGTTGGACCACAGCAGTTATAAAAGATCAATCCATTCAGTTCCAAAGCTTTGGGTAAATTTGGCTGCAGGGCTTCACTGAGACTTGGCTTTTAGCAGCAATATTCCAAGGGTTTGCTGCCAGTCCATTCCCTTTTCCCCAGTGCCTTGGCTCCCTGCTCACATTTGTTGGCAAATACATTACATATCATGCTCTCTTGCTTGTCTCCTTCAGAACATAGGCTATAATTAAATTTTCAAACCTGTTTTAGAGTGGGGGCTATTTTTCCTTGTTCTTTTTTTTTCTCCCTGTTGAAAAGAATGGGATACCCAGATCTGATGGGAGGTTTTCATCTGGAACGTGCAGTGGAGGGGGATGTGTCACATCACCCATCCTGGAGTGATCAGGGAGTCTGGAATGCCTTCACAGCATGCTGCAAAGGGCAGCTTGATGTGTGGAGCTAATACAGGGTTAACCCTGAGTCCCCTGGCCCTCACAGGTCCCTGTTCCCCCTTCCCCAGCCCCACAGGAGCTGCATCCAGCTCAGGGCTGTGTTTTGACACAGAGACCCCCTGACAGAAGGATTTGCTCGTGCTGCCTCTCCTCCCTCTACAGTTTTGTACCATCTCTCTGGTGGTTACAGCACGGGAAAGTAAAGGAATGGCTGAAGGTCATTTAAGCTCCTTCTAGCAGGATTTAATGAAGGGAAATAAGGAGAAGACCAAATGATCAGCCCATTCTGTTCAAAGCAAGTGAATTCTTTTCAAACAATCACCTTGTGGAGCTCCAAGTACAACATGAGGCTCTTTGCCCACAGTACTGGTGGTGGGCATGGAAAGAAAGTGCCAGCTTGAGAGAGCTTCAATATCTGAGATGAAAGAGGAGGAGGCAGCCTTAGGGGTGGTGGGAGGCTGAGCAGAGCAGACATAAAAGGCAAAAAGAGCCTGCTTCATTCTCCATCCCAGCTCAGGAGCAAGGAAGGAGAGTAGAAAATTCATGGAAGTTTCTATTACAGCTACTTCAAGCAGCCACAGCAATACCTGAAGCCTTTTGCCTTTTATCTCCCCCATCTGTCACTCCCTGTGGCCTCTTCAGGTTCAATTTGTTTAAATGGGAGGTGGATGGAGCTTTGTTTGCAGCACAAGTGTTTGCTGAGGAGCATCTTACACTGCCTTTGGGGCAATTTAGAAGATGAAATGTTTTCCTCCTGGTCACTCACCGCCAGCAAATGGCTGATCCAGCACTAGTGGTTGCTGTCAAAAATCATGCCAATAAAAACAGAGGAGCAAAACAAGTGGTTGAAGGCAGAGATAGGCCCAAGCAAGCAGCTGGATCTATCTCCAGAGCCTCCATCACTGCAGTGGGACTGTGCAGGTGCCAGGTGCTGAGCAAAGCCCTCTGGCCATAAAACAGGGCTGCAGAGCCTTTTCCACCAGTTCCAAATGATCAGCCTGCTTCAGGTTTTCTTCCTGTATAAATCTCTGAATTAGCCTCTTCACAGGTAGCAGAAAGACATTTCTCTGGTCAGAAACCTGTAGCTCTAATTGGCTCAGTCCTTAATTCCTTTCTTTCCAGGCTTGCAGCAGTTGCAATCACAGCAGGTCTATCTTTTCTGTGCACTGAGGGACAGGCAGGTGAAGGGTCTGGCTCTCAATCCTCCTGGCTTGTCATTTTTATCAGGTTGTGTCCTCCCCCTTGGTCATCACAGGATAAGAAAGGCATCTTACTGTATTTTCTCAGCCTTTAGCTTGTCCATCATTCCGTGAGCAGGCTGCAGCATGGCAAGAGCAGAGATAAACCGTGGGGGAGGGCTGGGCCAGACCATTAAATCCTCTGCAGTGAGGAAGGAGAGGGAAGGTAGGGCTGCTTTTGAGAGGGGTGGGAGGTCAGGAAGAGGGGGGAGTGATGACAGGGCTGTGAGTGCAGGGAAAACAGAGCTGCAAAGTTTACACAGGGACCCATGGGGGAAGGCTGTGGGCAGCTTTGCTTGTCTTTACTGAGAAAGGGGCTGGGACACACATCCAAGCATGGACAGGGGAGGAGGAGGGGGTCTGCTGTGGGTGGTTTAAGGGCAGGCAGACCATCCCTGGGGGTATATGGGGCACTGAGGAGATCACGGGCTCTGTCCAGGTGGAACGGGCAGCCCCAAGCAGAGCCACAGAGGAATTCCCAGCGCTAGGAGGGGAAAAGGCACAGCGGGGCATTCAGCACAGGGATGATGGGCTAAAGCCCCTGCGGGGGCTGGGGCTCAGCGGGCTCTGCACAGCGGCCTCTGGCAGCCCTGGACCCCGTGGGGTTTGAAAAACGAGAGCTGAACTGGAGCCTTCCCTGGAAAAGGAGTTTGGCAGCGCCGGCACCCGCAGGGTCACCTGTCCAGGGCGGATCCCCCAGAGCCCGCTGAGAGCAGAACAAGGCTTCCCTTCCCTCTTTCTTTTCCCCTTCCCTTCTTCCTTTCCCCTTCCCTCTTTCCTTTCCCCTTCCCTTCTGCCAGAGCCCGCAGCCCCGAGCCTGCCCGCGGAGCGGGAGCTCCTCCCGCAGGGATGCGCGGGGATAGCAACCCGCGTAGGGCGGATAAAGCCCGAGCCTCAAAGCTCTTACCCTCAAAAATCTTCCTCCTCAAAACCCTCTCCCCTAAACCCCCTA
>VXBR01004848.1:231236-243317 GCA_013400215.1 Cisticola juncidis | reverse complement strand
GGAGCGGCCCGGGCCGTGCCCCGGGAGGAGGCACCGAGAGTGCCCGGCTGGGCCCCGGCCCGGCGGGCTGCAGAGGGGCGGTGAGGGGGCCGGAATCCTCCCGCGGGTCCCAGCCAGCCTCTCCTCCGGCCCGCAGGTGTCCCCGGAGCAGGTGGTCCTGTCGCACAGCCCGCTGCAGCTCTTCAGCCAGTTCCACCACAGGTGTATGCTGGTGGCCGGGCAGGGGCCCCTGGAGGAGAACGCCCACGAGTATCCTTTGTGCCTGGGGCTGCTCTGTGTGCCCGGCATCCCAGCTAAAGGCTGCTGAACCCCAGCTAAAGGCTGCTGAACCCCAGCTCAAAGCTGCTGAATCCCAGCTAAAGGCTGCTGCTGTTGCCCTGGCACCCGCTTGCTCAGCTTGTGAAGCACAAGGAGACACAAAGGTCTTTGGGCTTGGCTTCCAGGAAGCGTCCTCATGGACAGGCTCAGGTGCTTTGATCTCCGTGTTGGTCACCTCCTGGCTCCCCTGGCTTCTCACACTCATGACTTCTCCTGTGCTGCTGTTCTGTTGGGATGTGACCACGAGGACTCCATCAGCTTTAGGTCTCTCTGACTTTAGAGATAAACTTGTGCTCCTCCTGTTCTTTCATGGCAAAGCCCATTAGAGATCACTCCCAGCAGTCCCACGGATGAGTCCTTCCCCAGAATCTGACAGCAATTGAAGGAGCTCACATAAGATGGGGCTTTGAGCAGTCTGGTGTAGTGGAAGGTGTCCCTGTCTAGCTGGAAGCAGAGGTTATGCACTCCCACACTGCTCTGTTAGTAGCACATGCATTCCTTAATCCTACAGATGCCTCTGCAAGTAACTTAAAGACAAACTATCACTTTAAATAAAAACCCAAGTCAGTCTCCACAACATTCCTTGATGGTCTGAACCAGTCTGGGCTTCAAGCACGTGGTCACCATAGAGGCCCTGAGGAAGGCATATCCCCTGCTAGACATGGTGGACCTGAGCCGGAGGCCAAAAGAACTGGTAATTTCCTGAGGCTTCAGCACGAGGGGAGGGCACAGCACACAGCAAAGGGACAGCAAAGGGCAGCTGGCCACTGCTGAGGTCCCCTGGTAAGGGCCTGGCACTGGCACTGAGCCACCTCTGCTCCTGCAGGAAGGGCAGTGGCTCTCCCCTCTCCTTTCTCATGCCTGCCTTCCATTGCTGTGCCTTGCAGAGAGGGGTAACATGGTTTGGGTGCCACCTCCAGCTCCAGGAGTACAAGATCTGTGAAATCCCATCTGGGATTGGGGAGGGGGAAAAATATCCCTTCAGGATCTGAGGTGGCTTTGTCCTGCCCTGTTATGGAACTGCCTCGGTAGGTTCAAAGGAGGCATTTTTAGTTTTGCTTGGGAGATGACATTAGGTTTTGCATTACTAATCCAGCTTTCCTTTTTTCTGGCAGCCTCCTCCAACCACTGGATTCCCCACTATAGAAGGTAAGCAGTGGCCTGTGTTTACATTTGAGCAGCAAGCAGAACCAAGAGTGTGGCCATGGGAGCTAATGAGGTGCTGTCAGCTCACTGCTATGCATGGGCAGCAGACTCAGAGGGTGCAGCCAGGAGCAGCCTCACTGCTGCAAAAAGCTGGATAAAAATGCAGCTTTTCCCCGTGACAGTGTCTGGTAGCAGTGGGGCACAGGGTGCAGACTGGAGCCCTGGCACCAGTTCACCACTGGTAGCTGAACTTGCCAGGGCAGCCTGGGAGAGGAGGGGTTTTAGTGGGTGGCTTTTGGATGCTGTGAGCTCCCAAAACTCTTGCAGGGGTGATTCTGTTTGGCGAGCCAGTGAGGTGGGAGACAAGCCTGCAGCTCATTACTGATGTGCTCCTGAGCAATGGGAACCCCGGGGCAGCGCTGCAGGATGTCCCATACCCTCACCTGCCTGTCCTTGCCTGCAACATGGACCTCCTGTGGATGGCTGAAGCCAAGATGCCCAGGTGAAAAGCACGTGTGGGATTTGGTTTAGCCTATTTCATACTCCTCTCATGCAAGTGATCTTTTCCTACTGTGTTTTGTTAGCATTTGAATGTTTTGAGACCTTGATGTAATTAGCAGCAGAGACAGGAAAGCTGCATGAGAAATAAGAGGCTAAAATTTGGGGAAGAAGCAAAAGCCAGACCACTGCCTGTGGAGGGGTATCTGAAGACCTTACCCCAAACAGGCAACAACCAAGGAGTGCTTGCTGCCTCAGTGGTGTTACTGGGATGCTGACATTCTCCTTTCTGGGGCAGGTTTGGCCATGGCACTTTCCTGCTCTGCCTGGAGAGCATCTACAGGAAGGTGACAGGCAGGGAGCTGAAGTACGAGGCCCTGATTGGCAAACCCAGCCCTGTCACCTACAGCTACGCCCAGCACCTGCTGCAGCAGCAGGCAGAGAGACAGGGCTGCAGGACCCCCATCCAGCGCCTCTACGCAGTCGGGTAAGAGACTTCATCCTGCTGCTTTTCTTGGGGAATTGCATGCTGACTGCTCCTTTTGTTGTTTTTTTGTGCTTGCTTGTTTTCTTTTCCCTCTTGGTGTTTGTGAAGTTAATATCAAAATTCCAGAGGTATCTCTGGAGTCTCACATCCTGGAACAGAGGTTTGCTGGCTTTTTGTACCCTACACAGCAAAGCTCTGGACTGCAGGATGCAGAGTGCACGTGGGATGACTCAATTAAAGACAAAATTAAGAGACCCAGATGTGGTACTGTTGGCTCAGTTTGGCCAAACACTTTGGGAATGTAGGGAATATAATCCAGTAATGGCTGAAACTGCTGTGGGTGCTTGGGATGTGCTGTCTCCCCTCTGAAAGGTGCATGTGTCCTGAGCAGGACTCACTGGCTCCAGCTGCTCCTCTTGATCCTCCTCTTGTCTCACACCCCTTCCTGCTTCAGTGCTGTCCTCATTCCCTTCCCCAGAGCCAGAGAGGGGCTTGTTCCTCATTTGTGTTTCCTGCTATGCCCTTACCCAGGGATAACCCGATGTCTGACGTCTATGGGGCAAACCTCTACAACAACTACCTCAAGTCAGCTCGGCACAGCCAGGTCCAGGCTGGGCTGGGGAGGAGCCCACAGCCAGCCAGCCCCCAGGCTGAGGCTTCCCTGGAGCTGAGGAGTGACTGCAGCAGCTCAGTGCAGAGCTGTGAGTCCATCCTGGTGTGCACTGGTGTGTACAGCCCTGAGAAGAGAGAGGCACAGGCAGGGGGGGCAGTGTTCCATGGACATCGGGACTTCTGCTTTGACCCCAGCCTGCTGGAGGCCTCCTATGTAGTGCAGGACGTGGATGATGCAGTGCAGCTTGCTTTTCAAAAGAAAAACTGGAGCTAGGGGTTATGGCAGGCCTGATTTTTTATGGCAGGGGTGCCTAAAGATCTGCTGTAAGGGGTTTTGTGTACTGGAAAGGGAAGAGGGGAGAATGAAAGGGATCTGGGCTGATTTTCTAATCCAGCTAATGTTAAAGAAAGCTCCCTGTTGCAGCACTGAAAGGCCCTTAATTTTATTGATGCTCCTCTGCCATCCTGACAGCAGCTGACAGACTTTCAGCTGTGACTGTGCATTGCTGCTAGCCATAATTGAGCCATAATGGAAACAGGGTATAAGGAGCAGGCTTGTCCCAGCAATCCCAGTTTTGTTCAGCTCTCACAGCTCATTCTTTTCCACACTTTGTGTGCAAAGATCAGGGTAGCCCACCCTCCTCTTTGTGAGGTGTTTGAGGGCAAAGCTTTCCCCACACCAGGAGCCACCATCAGCCATTTGCACAATGTGCTGTTTGTCCAGGCTGGGGCTGCAGCACACCAGAAGCTGGGCTGTGGTGGCACCATGCCAGGGGAAGGCTTTGAGTCTTTAACATTCTCCTCATGAAGAATAAGTGCCTACTGACTTCACCAAATTCTCTCTGCCTGGGGATTTGCCACTGCATCACTGTCAGCCTGAAACAAAGTTCTGTTTTGCAGTCATCTGGCAGCTGTGAAGAGGCAGGGCCCCTCAAAGGAAGCTGCAGTAGCCAGAGCAACTTGCTGTAGGGCTGAGGTGAAAGTTATATTGTTCCCTCTCCCCTATTTAGCATTCTGTGAACACCCCTGCCTGTTCACATCCCACTAGGGAGCCAGCAGCCTGCTCTCAGCAGCAGAGGAAACCAGCACAGGGTTTGAATTGGCAGAGATGTCTCTGCCCAGAGCTCAGTGCTGCAGCAAGAGGCTCTTTTGACACCCACCTGCTCCAGCTGGCACAGCCTCCAAGAGGGGCCCTTCATTGGAACAAGGGCAAAACAAAAGGAGTCAGAGTCTACCTTTGCTCCCTCCTTGAATGCAAGGATTCAAAGAGTTCATCAAGCCAGGATGGTAGCAGAGCCCCAAATCCCCAGGCCTGATTTTTTAGAATACAAATGTCTGTGTCTTCCAGTTCTTTTGTTTGGTTTGCAGCTCAGGGATACCCCACCCAGTCTGACCTCTGCTCCCTCCCCTTTCTTTAACATGCAGGTAGACACAAATTAGCAGCTGGGACTTGCCTGCCCAGGAACATTTCCCTAACAACATGCACCTTCTATTGCTCTGTTCTAGCTCAGGCTATCCAGAGAAAGACAAGACTTGTGTCTCCATAGACATTCCAAAGAAAATAAGCAAGGTTTGCATGAGGAATTAATGTGAAAGGTTGGCCTTAGTGAGGAATGTCCTAATTCTAGAGGAGCACTGTGATTTCAGAAGTTCAAATCAGCCTGGCTATATGATGAAAAGCCTTGGAGCCAATACAACTGAGTTTTCCTAATTACTGGCTTTCCTAATTACACTCAACTCACACTACACTGAACTATCAGAAACAGGTCTGCTCTGCCTCTTCTTTCCTCCTTCCAGCTTTACCCAGCTCCATACTCCAAGATGTTCTGCACAGAAGTTTGAGTTCTTAATTCAAATCTCAGCATCCACGTGCACTGGAATTCTGCCCCAGCAGCTCTCCACCCTCTCATTCCTGATGTATCTTCCTAGGAAGGTCTCTGCAGCATGGGCTCTGTTCTTAGGTTGTGCCAGGCTCTGTGTGTGAAGCAGACCAGGTGCTCTTTCAGTTACCCAGGCAAAAGAGTTCCTTCTCTGTTTCTATATCCTTTACTTCATGAATAGGAGCAGAAAAATATCTCCTTGCATGTGTTTCCCTCCTGTGAAATCCACAGTGAGAAGCAGCTTCTTCCACTCTTACCAGTGCTTGGGGTTCTTCTCCTTTGTCTCATCAGGTCAAGAATTCCCTGGCTGCTTCTAAAAGCAGCTGTAATGGGAGGAACACAGATTTGAATCCTTCTCCTTTCACTGGAGAGAGAAGGAAATCACCATTTCATCTCATTGCACAAGACAAGGGCTTGTTTCCAATTCCCAGGAGAGCAGGCACAGGGAAGGACCTGGGATGTAACACAGGGAAGGTCCTTTAGCTTCAGCCCCTTTCCACAGTCACAGCTGCAAGGGCTGAAACGAGCCCAAATCCCATTTATCCATGGGGTAGCTCAGTGTCCTTGCTTTTCAGAGGTGTCATCCAGTGCAGAAAGAGGAGACTCCTTTGCTTGCAGTACTTGTGTGGTGACTTCCATGGGATTCTTTGGAATGGTCCTCACAGGGAGCAGGTTGCTGGCAGGAAAAGGGAGCCACACCCTCAGCGTGGTGGGTGCAGACTGCAGAAATGCTGAGCTCTCTCCATCTGCAGCCAGCTCTGGCACAGCTCTGTCCTGTTCCTTGTCCGAAATGTGCCAGCTGCTCAGAGAGAAGGTGCTGCTGAACCCCTGTGCCCTGAGGGCTGTGGCACCTCTGCCTAGGAAGGAAAAAAGGGGTTTGCATTTGCAGAGAGGGATCCAGGCTTCTCCATCTTTGGAACAGTAGCAGAGGTGAGCTGGCTGATGTGAATCTGCTTCAGATGCCAAATCTGCTTTTAGCTCTGGATTTGGTTTATATCCCACCAGTGTTCTGTGAGTCTTAAAAAGGCGTAGGAGGAACTTCAGTGATAAGGAATTATAAAAAAAATGCTTTGCTTGTGAGTTGAAATTGAACAGAAGGGAGGAGAAGGAATCTAGAAATATCTTGTACCCTTTCCCTAATTCATACCAAGTAAGGTTGCATAAAAAATCTTCTGCTGAGTTGCTCTCTGCACTAATCAGCCAGATGGGCTGCCCTTGGTCTGAGCAATGCAAAGACCTTTCCCCTCTTCCCCTTCTCAGCTCCTTGAAACTGCACTTTGTCCAAGCCCCTGCCTGGGAATTGCATGGACCCACTGGATGGAGGAGGAAAATCTGGCTTCTGCAGCTGCTCTTGGACACTAACTTGATTCTGAAAGGTTTCTGTTAATTAAATTGCTTGGCAGGTCTCCTTTGTTCCATGAGTGCTGTGCAGGCTTGTAGCTTACCTCTAGTTCATTTATGGACATCTGTGATTGCCAGGATTCAGTGAAATCCCTTTTTCCTTGGAACTGCTGCTTCCTGGAATTGGCTTCCAGTGTGGCTGCAACAAAACTCCCCCTGTGTCTCATGTACTGCTCAGAAGTGGTGTCTGAGCAGGATTTCTGTCCTTTGGAGCAGCCATCCTGTGCAGATTATGGGACCAAGCAGGGGAGGGACTTCACTGCTGATCCAATACTTTAATAGTTCCTTGTGCTCTGTCCTGTATAAACAGGGCAAAGACCTGAGCCTAACAACTCCATCTTCCAAAAATGAACAGGTTTTAATCAATCCAGAAGGGGTTGAGATAGCAGAAGGGAACCAAGGGATAGACCTTGCTTGGATCTGAAGCAAAGAGCTTTTGTGGTGTGCAATAACGTGGTGGCCAGAGAAGCCAATTCCTTTATTCCACAGGACACATGCAACACTGACCTGGCATTCAGGGCACTAGATAACACTGCTGTCCCCTCCCTTCCAGTCCTAATCCTGCCATGTCTGTCTCCAGTAAATGATAATATTTCAGATTGTATCGTGCACTGTAGGAGAGTGATTGTATATCATTCAGAGAAATCACAAACTGTGATTATTTTAGATTTCGTATTAAATTCAATGCAGAGTTCCTACTTTGTTCAAGCATATATGTAAATTAATAAAATAATGTTTTCTTTGAAATTAATTTTAACTTCCTGTGTGTACATTTAGTGGGCATTATCCTGCTCTCTTTCACATCTTTACCCTAGAATATTATTAGGGCAAATTCTGCTTTTTCTTTTTTCCCCTGTTCTTCAAACTATTATCAGATTTTCTTGAGGGAACCACCCTGAAAAAAACCCCTTCAGCAACTAACTGGCAAACTTTCAGGCTAGAACCAAAAGCTTTCCCTGATTTCAACAGAAAATTAAAGATCCATCATCTTTAATCTAGAAACAGGCAATTCACTTGCATTGTTCTTATATTTTATGAGAAAGTTTCCCATCCACAAAGTTCACAGCTCACAGGAGGCACATTAGACAGCAAAACAAGTGAGATGCAGAGTCCTGAGAACTTGATGTTGAAAGCAACAATCAGTGAAGCAGTTTTGGAGGGACTGGGCAAGGGTTCCCATTCTCAGCAGAGAGAGCAATTGAGTGATATTCTACATCCTGGAGAAGTGTCCTACAGCCCTGACCTCCAGTAAATAGTGATAAAAAGTTTAAATCAGCCTCCTCCTTTTACCCAGGGCTCTGGTGGTTGGAGCACTCGCCCAAGATGGAGCTAATGGAGGTTTAGTTAAGCAGGGAGAGATCACAACCTGAAGCTCTTGAGTGCGTGCTTTTAATTTAAAATGCCTTTAATTTATTGTCAGAGCACATGGACAGTCTAGGATTAAGGAGAGCTGGAAATTACAGCTGGAAATTTCCAGCTCCTTGTAGGAGAGCTGGAAGTTACAGTCCCACAGGAATCCTTCCCCAACCTAAGGTGCAGAGCTAAGCACTGGTGTTGTGAAATGCTGGAGAAGGACCAACTCAAACAAAGGACTGAGAGCCCTGGAGGAGTTTTCTCCCCGGGAATGCAGTGGGAAATGCCTGCCAGGGTGACCCTTGGCAAGTGCTTGTTCCTTCTGCCCTGGTACCTTTAGGGCTTGCCCAAACCCTTCCATTGTTAGGCCTTCCTAACTCAAATTATAAAAGCACAAATTTTATGGGTTTTTTTTACTGCCACAGTCAATTTGATGAACACTGTGCACTCAGACCTTCCCAGATCGAGTCTGCAACTGTTTAAAACCCCACACCAGCAAGGCAGCTACATGTCTGTAGGAACCAAACCTCCATCAAGAAAACACTTAATTCACTGTAATAACCCTACTTTTCACTCATTTAAACTGTGAAGAACTTCCACTTTCTCCTCAAGGTCAGATCAATAGATGCTCTTTGCTAAGACTGAGTAACTATAAAACACCAAGAGCAAACCCCAAATCCACTCCCCAAGCTCCCACTCTGCTACAAGCATGAAAAGAAACGTCTTGGCATTCCCTGCTGGTATTGAAAGCTCTTTGAACAGAAATGTAATTACAAGCAATAGACTGTTAACACTTCTACCTCCTTTTGAAGAGGATCTGCATCCCCTGAACCATAACACAGGATCAGCAGTTCAGTTACAAAGACTGCCTGCAGAAGCCAAGGCACCTCTGAATTTTGGCACTGGCCAGGTGAAACTTTTTCACCCTTATCTGTAACTTCAGCCCTGGCCATTTGAATGGGTTAGATAAGTGCAGCACAAAGAGTGTGTCAGAGAATCCCAGAAGCTTCCTTTCCCACACAAAAGGCATTTTAAGGATGGTTGGAGCAGATTATGCTCAAACTCCCTGAGATCAGCTTTGCCTCCTTCCCTCCCACTGCTGCCAGTTTCTGACAGCTCACTGCAGGGTATAATTAGGTATCTAGTTTCTGTTCTTTCTCTCAGGCATATATCTGCTTTTTTTTTTCCTTTTTTTCTCCCCCAAGAAACGGAGTTATTAATTTGTTTCCTCCCAAGTTCAGCCCTCAAGAAAGTTTTGCCTTCGCCCAGCCAGGTGTTTTTTTGAGGGCACACTTGTTTCCACTTGTAGTGTAAACTAAAAATGGTAGCATTTTAGATATTCAGTATGACTGCTGCACAAAACTCTGCTGTTTGCCTTTAAATACATGTATACACACACATCTCTGTGCATACACATCAATACATAAAAAAGCCAGAAACATAGCTGGGGAGTTGCTGAAGAGTAGAAGCTATTTATAGTTCAGCTTTTTAATGTTTTAACAGGAATGGTTAAGCACTAACACATCCAAGCACTGCACATTGCATTAAATAACTGGATCACATGGGAAGCATAGGCTTGTCATATCTCATCCCACAGTGTGCTACAAAAAGCTCCTCAGTGCTTTCTGTAGAAGTCATTTCTCCCCTCATTCCCATTTTAAAGCAGAGGTACAATTTCTGCTTCCTTTCCTACAAGGAAGCTCCTTTCTAACCCTCATTTCTCTGGGTTGTGTTTGCAATTCTGGAGCCCCTGCTCAGCCCCAGGAAGCCTTTGAGCTTCCACCCTCCTTCCCGGGGGTCCCCATTCCTCCTCACAGCTCCCCTTGCCATGCAACCACAGGTTCTCCCTGTTCTCCCTGTTCTCCCTACCTTGGGTGCAGGAACCTTGGCAGCCCCAGCAGGAATCCCAAGGTGTCTGTGTCCATTTCCACCAGGCTGCTCCTGCCCTGCTCTCTCAGCCTGAGCCTGGCAGCCCCTGAGCTCCCAGTGAGCTCCCAGTTCCCTCTCAGTTCCCTCCCAGCTGCCTCCATTCCCTGCTCCCAGCTCACCTGGGTGCCAGGGGCAGAGCCCCTTTCCCAGGGCTCACACCAGCTGTGGGTGACAGCCCACCCCTCCCTAAGCCCAGGATCCACATCCAATTCCCTTCACCCCAGCAGGAGGGACACCAAAGCTTTGGGGAACGAGGCTGCTTTGTGACAGGAGTGCCTGGATCAAAGGCAGAGGGGTGAGAGCCTGGGCAGGCTGCCAGGGCAGCTGAGGGAGCACGTCCAGCCTGTGGAATTGCTGGGAATTCCACAGGGAATTGCACTGCTCAGCAGATCCAGAGCACGACAGCCAACCAGGCAAAGCTGTCACTGTCTGCTGCCCAGGTGGGGCAGGGTCTGAGCACCCAGATGGATGCTTGGCTTTCACTCCACATCCTCTTGTAGAGGTGGAAAACTCCCCTTGCAGCAGAGTGTGGCAAGGACAATTCCAATTTAGCTAAAGCTGAGGGCTGACCACACATGAATCACAGCAGTGACACAAGTATTGGCTTACCCTGAGAAGAGTCAGATGGAGGTGACCACCCACCTTGGATAAAAGCCAGGATCCAGCAGATAAGAATGTGGTTTTACCCTCCAGCACACAGGCTTACTCTGCCATCTAACCCAGCCCTTCTGTGGAAACCAAATTAGGAGGCACAGCTGGTGTCACTCACACCTCTCTGAGCTGTCCTGAATTGGGTAACTCCCAACACCTGAGAGAATGGAACCTGAGAGAGCAACACAGGAGCAATCCCCCTCCCTGGCCATGGACTCCAGCTCCCTGTCAAACAGAGACATCCACAGAGCCCTCAGAGAAGTGTTTGTGAGGCTGTACAAAAATTGCACTCTAAGCAATTGTCTGGCCATGGATTTTCCTTTGGCAGCAAAGTCAGAGAGAGAAAGCCTTGCCCAGCAGAGCCCAGACTCTCATCCCTGACAATCCACACCTCCAATCCCTGGAGGCTGGAGAGCAAAGCCCACACCCCGGGAGTGCCTCTGGTGGGGAAGGGAGGTGGGACACTGCTCTCCTTGCCTCTTGAGTGGCCTCAGACCAAGCTGCTCATCTGAGAGCTCTTTCTGCTGCATTGCCTGTGTGGGGGACCGGGGAACACCTTTTTGTTGCTGTCCTAGATGTGGTACCATTGCAGTCCTGTGTTCCTCAAATAACCATATTAAAGCTTGCATAGCCTCCAGTTACCTTCTCTTTTCCGCTCTGTTCTGGCCATGCTTTTAGAAAACTAATTTATCTGTGCCCCTTGCTCCAGCCTCCACTGACAGCAGTGCTTTTGCTTTTTCTCTTCCCCTGCTTTTCCTCCTGGTTGTTGCTGTGTGCCCGAAGAAATCTTTGTGCTAATCCACCCCAAGTTCTCCCTTTCCCTTACTCAGTTTTCTCTTTGCTCAAAGTCTGAGCATGTATTCTCCTTGTGCCAAGACTGACTTCCCCTTGTTGCCAAGAGCAGCCAGGGACACTGACCTGAGCAGGGCTCCTCACCTTGTGTGTGATGGTTGTCACTGCTGTCCTGGATGTCCTTTCCCATTTTCTTTGTCCTTTCCCATAGGCAGCATCTGCTCAGGGCCACGTGTTGATTTAGCATCATGCTCAAAACATGAAGCTATTTTGGGTCTTTATAGCCAAGTGTAGCCAATACAGACATTTGTGGAGAGTTAGTTTGATGTGCTTCACATCTTTGTCAGGCAGCACCTGCCTCATGGGCACAGGTACAGATGGGGAACTGGTGATGCTGAGCACCAAGACACTTTGGAACACTTGGGAACACTTTGGAACACCAGGCCAGTAGTGCTGGTGGTGAGCAGATCCAGCCAGAAATTCAGCTCATTTCGAGGCCATTAGCACTAGGTCAATAAAGGTCCTGATTGTTGCTTTCAACAGAAGTAAGAACTCTACAGCTTTCATATCAATTTAAAGGCTCTGTCCCATCCCTGCAAGCTGGGCGGGGCCCCCAGCATGTGGATTGGCTCAACTCGGAAAATTGGTGGGATAAAAGACACTCACTTTGATGAACAAACACACCAGACCAAATGCAGGGGCAGATGACTGTCCAGCCGCATAGACGAGCCACAAATGAGCGTGCTTGACTGCCGGCTCTGTGCCAGGCCAGCTGGTCTTTGTCTTGGCCAGCCGGAGAGATCAGGGGCGACTGAAGCACTCCGGTGTCGCCCAGCAGGTGCCGGGTGCTGTGACACGTCCGTGGCCGCTCTCCCGGGCGCTGCCGCCCCATCGCGGGGGTGGCAGGGGGCCGGGCGCTCCCCGAGATGTGCAGGGGGAGCATCCTCGGGGACAGGGCGGGGGCGCTTCCTCCCCCTCCCCTCCCCGGCCGCGCCGCCTCTCCCCCATCCCCAT
>VXBR01004848.1:206619-229930 GCA_013400215.1 Cisticola juncidis | reverse complement strand
ACGGCCCGGCCGCCGCCGCGCCCGCCGCCGCCCCGCTGGCCCACGGGCTCTCCGACGTGGACGTGGGGCCCCACGGGTACGTGAACGCCTTGGCGGTCACCGCCCAGGGCTGAGCCCCCCGGGCCCGCTCCCGGCAGAGCCTGTGTCTCTGCGTTCTGCTCAGGTTCCCTCCGCCGTGGCCGAGCAGGGGAAGGGGCCGTGGGCTTCCCTGTCAGACTCCCGCTCCCCTCCTCCCCTCCTCACGGACAAATCCAGCAGCGGAAGCTCCGCACAAACCCGACTACCTGCAGGAGCCCACGGGTGACGCTTGTCCCCAGGAAACGCTCCTGTCCTTCACGACGAGACTTCTTCCAGTGCTTCTGCCTCTCCACTGTCCGGAGGGTCCCGCTCTTCCCCTCCCTCCCAGGACATTGTGTTGCTTTGTAACCGTAAAGGTGCAGTTTTTTCCTTTTCGTCCTAAACAGGGACCAGTGCATTTTGTCCCCTCCTTTAAGAACTCCTGCTGACCACAATAACGAGATGCAAGAGGGGCCTGGCCAGGAGCTGTTGCCTCCAGGTAGGGGAAGGACAGGGGGCAGCACAGCACGCTTTGATTTCCCTGAGTGTTGCCAGGCTGCTGCCCGTGTTTCCCAGACCCTGTGTGCCCGCTGAGAACCTCTGGAAGCACGCTGGCCATCGGTCACTCCAAGCCCATGAGCCACCCTCTCCTAGCCAAAATGTCTACCTCTGTGCTTCAACCTTCTGCATCTTACATGGACTTCACGTGCTAAAAACCAATCCAGCATGGACATGAGCCGGGGCTCAGGCCCCATTCCATCCCCACCAAGACGTTTATTTCTGGTGAGAACAGGGTTTACAGCAGCCTGCTGCTGGCATCCCCAGGTGCTGGGGCTCTCATTTCTCTGTGAATATGCATGTTTACGGGATCAGCGTTGGTTTTCCTTTACACGGAGCGTAGGGTCTTCCTTTACACAGCCAGAAAGGCTGGAAAATTCCCTCCAGCCCCCTCCCATGCCTGCTTGAGAGAGCAGAGATGGGGCTGAGCCTGCAGAGGATGCTGGCACTGCTTGGGGTGGGCTCTGTGCTCACTGAGCCTCTCCTCAGCACAGAAAGCAAGGAGCCCTCGAGGCAGAGGGGCTCCTGAGCTCTGGTGAGAGCCCACCTATCAGATCCTGTCCTCTGTGTGCATGTGGTTTAGGGTAGGTGGGGGAAAATTGTGATAACCTCTCATGGGAACACGGTTTTCTTTGGTTTTCAGCTCCATGAATGTGGAGTGGGGTTGAGGCCTGCTCTCCTGCCTGGCTGCTGCTGCTCCTGGAACCAGCCCCATGGAGCAGGAGCACACGGGCCACCTTCTGAGGAAGGACTTTGCCCCTCCCAGGCTTCTATTTTATTATCTGGGCAAGGCTGCAATAATTGTGACAAACAAGTTTCCTGTTGCAAGTTTTTCTGTTTCTATTTTTATCTTTTTTCCAAGCTGTCCTGACGGGAAGGGGAAATAAAGCACAACCAACTGCTACCCAGAGCAGGACTGCAGGCACAGCCCAGACTTCTTCCGCACACTCATTCATCCTTTCCTTCAGGGCTTGGGCTCCAGAGCCTCTGTCCCACCTTCCTTTTCACAGAGTGGGATGGACTGCTACAACAAAATGTTTACAGTCTGGTACTTCCCAGCTCCCAGCAGCAGAAGTGGGGCTGCCATGGGGCTCTTCTCCCCCAGCTCTCAGTGGCTGATGGATTTTGAGGGGCTGGAAAAGCCCCTGGCAAAGATGGGTCAATAGTGCTGCTCTGTTCAGAAGTGCAGCTAGGATGGGTGGCTGGCTGCTCTCCTCATGCCAAATGGAGAGCTGGCAAAAGCTAGGCTTAACTTTCCCAGCAGTGCTTTATTTTTAACCTGAGCCCTTGCACGGGCAGTTGTGTGAATTTTGGCCAGTGGCCTTTCTCTTCGGTAACTTCTTCTTGTCTGGACAATCTTGGTGCTGTGAGTGACTGTGATTGTAAAACTTGGTACTGTGAACTTTTCCTATGTGATGTGAAATGTGTCGAGGGGATGCTAAGTTCCTGGCCAAAGGAGGTGTAATTACAGGCATATTATGCTTGTATAGATATTTTTTCCTTGCACCTTCCTTTTCCAGCATTTAATAGGTAGTAAAGCTCAGAAATAATTATTTAAGAGAGAATAAGGCCGTACCTGAACCTAGGACTACTCCATTCTTCAGTCAAACAGCTGAAGAAAAAAAAATCCCCAACCAGCTTTGCCAAAAACAAGCTGAAGGAAAAAAAAACAAAGCTTTTCATCACCAACTCTGTTTGGCTGCTCCTATGGCCCAGTTCCCAACAGCACCAAAGTGCTAATCCCTAATACACTGAAGCGTGAGCATAGTTGAGACATCAAAAGAATCACAGCACAATAATTAACAAGTCTTACTTCAGTACCCCCTTCATAGCCCATAACAAAGTTGCTGTTTCAACAGTGAGTGCCTTTTTCCAGTTAGGATGTTATTGAGAAAAATGGCATATTTGAAATTTATCTGGCCATGGCATATTTACCCATTGGCGGTGAACTCACAGTTCTGATTTTTCCATGGATGAAAAGGTTGCCTGGGACAGATGACCCTGCAAAATGACACTTGTGTTGCATAGAATTCCTTTGTAGAAGAAGTTGTTCTTTGTGGTGCCATGGTTTCTAGGTTGTTAGAAATGTATAAAGCTCTTGTAGTTGGCTATACAGAAGCCCCCTTGAAACTAAAAGGGCAGCTCTGCTGCTCCTGCAATTACTTACTATGAAAAAAACATTTAAAGATTTTCAATGTCTTGTTTATAAACCTGCTCCTCCTTTTGAATTCTCTCCTCCTTGGTAATTGAGCTCTTGCTTCCACTTAAACCTTTCTGTTAGCAGGAGAGAGATGGTGGTACCATAAAAGTGCAAACAATACCTCTCCCAATGCACCTTGCACAACTCCTGTACTTTGTGCCAACATTAAATTACTGGTCCAGGTCAGCAAAGCTTTGCTGAACGAATTTGTGCCATACTAAGACACAGGTCCCTTGGGATTGTGTTACACAACTCAGCTATTTAGCATTTTATTGCTCTTTGTTTGCTGTCCTGACTAAAGGGATGGCTACTCCCAGGAGGGAAATGGAAGTGAGAGATAAGGCCTGTGGCTGATGGACACTTGGCATCCCCCTGGCATTAATCAGAAGTTGTATTTTTTAAAAAGCAAGATTGTTAAAATAAAATTAGAAACTTGTGACTGATTTTGCTCCTTTTGGTTTTCCTCCTTTGATTCTTGCTGGGCTGTTCAATTTTGGATTGAATAGGGACCAACAGATGTGCTGAAGTTACTTGTTTTCCTCCTACTGGATTGCTAAAATAGTGTCTGGATCTTCCCCTCAAACAAAGTTTCTGTAAGTGAAAGCAAATTCTAAGAGCTGTAACACCAAGGGAGTTATTTGAGAAGGGAATGACTATGGCAAGGAAATTCAGATGACACTTCTGAGCTTCCTATTTAAGTGATTTATAGGAATTTATACCACTTGAAAAAGACTCATGGGGAAAAAAAATCAGATTTACATGTTAATTGCTGTAAGATAAAAGAAACTTTTAGAAGTGGGATCATCAAGATAGCAATTAGTGACATAATGTGGGAAATGGGTTCTCACTGGAGAAGCACTGAGATCACAGCTGCTCAGCTCCTGTTGGGTTAGATTGAATTCCTGTTGGAGCAGGAAGGCTCCCAGCCTTCAGTTTGGATCTCTGCAGGGACTGTCCCTTTGTTAGCAGGCTGTCCTAGGAGTCCTGCATGGAAATTACAAACAATTCCTTTACCAATTCCCATGGCTGCAGGCCCTCAGCTCTGCCCAGCTCATCTCCATACTCTGTTTTGTAGGAATATTTTGACATTTGTGAGCCAGCTCAGTTCTGGCCTCAGATTTCTGTAACAAATACCAAGAACTTAACATAAATTAACATAAGGAGTTAGGCAGAATCGAGGACACAGACATGTTTAAGTAAATATATCCAAAAACTATTCTTGCTTTTTAATTTAAGGAAGAAACCCCACAGGTTAGACACAAAATTATAAAATACACACAATACAAAATAAACTGCAAGTCAAAAGAACAGCTTCTTTTCTGAGACATTAGATTTTAAAAAAAGCTGAGATAAAAGATTTTTTGACAAGTAAACTTAGATGGACGGGAAGATGACAAAGGAGAAAGGCCTGGATGTATCTACATCTCACAGGTTGTGATCCAGTGGGCTGCAGAAATAGGCTGATAAAAACCAGGACAAATGCAGCCTCACCCCCACTGCTCCTGGAAAATGAACCCCTTAGTCTGCTCAGTGTTCCACTGTGCTTAACCTGACCTGCCTGTGCTTGAGCTCAAACCCACACAAGAACATCTTACAGTCGTTTTTGCTCAGCCTCCCTCAACTCAGATATAATTTCCACTCCAAAACAGCAGCTGCTGAGGCTACACTTTTCTCTCCTCCAAAATAGTCCTTCATTTCCTTGTGTGTCACTATCTATATCTTCAGCTCACATCTTTCTGGTGCTAAGATATCCAAAAGCAAACAGCACTGCAGCAGTGTCACAGAATACACCAGAATTCCCTGGATTCTGTGATTCTGCATTCAGCCCCACATTTTTTAAAACTGTAAAAAACCCCCAAATTCCAATTTTTTGTCTCCTCTTCCCCTCCCTGCTGTTGCTGGCACATGCCTCCCAGTAGAAAGGCAGGAAAGGTTGTGGAGACTTAATTAAAATGTTAATCCCACTTATTCTGAGCTATTCTACTTGATTTCTGAATGACCAAGGAAATGCAGCTGCAACTGAATGATGAGTGGGGAAAAAAAATCTCCAGGCACATTTAACCAGGTAGAGACAGCCCTAATCTAGCTGAAATTTAAGGCACACATCTTTAACACAGTATTTACAAGGAAATGTTTAAAATGAGTATTAAAATGGCAATGCAAATGTTACCATGTTATCTGAACCTATTTTCTAAACCATGCCTGTGGTTTTTATCCAGTGCAATAGCATCAGCACAGCTGGAGGGCATTTTGAAGGCACGAGTGGATGAGGCACAGTAATTTTCCTGCCATCCATCAGTGAGGATTCAGTGTAATGCCTTTCCCAAGGAACAGAACCACTGCCTGTTCTCTCACAGGGGTGGCCAATACTCCTGGGCTGTCTCCACAGAGATTGGAAGCAACATTCCAGGTCTGCTGGGCAGTGCTGCACGCCAGCAGCACACAGGAAGGTCCCAGGACAAAGAAATTTATAATCCAGGGACAAGGACAGTGCTGGAAATGCAGTCTCAGTACTGCTCTGCATGGGACCACCTTCCACCCCTGTATTTCAGCCTAGCAGTCCCCCAAAGACTGGTCAAGGTCCATCACCTCTGCTGGATAGCTCCAGCTGGAGCTCCTCTGAATGTCCTGGAAAAACAGCTGCTTCTGGAGACTCTTCAGGCTGTTCAGGACCTCTGGAGACAGTTCATGGAAGCCCACCTGCTGTTCCTGATCCTCCTCCTCCTCCTCCTCCTCCTCCAGAAGGTCCTCAGGGGGCAGAGGGGAGCACCTGGAGATGTAGCCCTGGTCTGACTGCACAGACTGTCTCTGGTCCTTGCATTGGTCATCCAAGAGCAGCTGGGGCTGCCTGTCAGCCTCCCCCTGGCACAGACACGGCTCTGCAGGAAGGACACTCTGACACAGAGGGTGCAGGAGCCCATCCAGGCGCTCACTCAGGTCATCTGAGAAGTCTGCAGGACTCTGCTCAGCTACTGAAACTTCAGAGTCATTGTGGAGGATGATGTTATTCCTCATTGGAAAGCTCATCTCCAGAAGAGGAACTCCTTCCATCCCATCCTCATTGCTCAGCACATGGTGGCTGAGGATATTCCCATCTTCCATGGAGGAGACTGGCTCCACCACCTGGATCCGAGGAACATCCACAGGAAGGACCACAGTCTGGGAGTTTGGATTTCCACAGGGATTAAGCTGAGGCTGCAGCTTGCAGCCTGTACTTTCACCCTCATGCATGTGGAGGCTGATGGTGTAACAGGGGTCAGGCTCACGTAGGTGCAGCTGCTGTTTCACAATTCCACCTGGCTCACTCCACAGGGAAGGCACCTGGCTGTCTCTGTGCAGGGAATGCAGCTCCTCATCGCTATCCAAACACACAGTTTCACTCTCAAACCAGTCTGGGTGCTCAGTCTGCCAGCTCCTGAACTTCTCTATGGCCTCTTTCAGCTTCCTCCCACTGGGGGTATCGATGTAATTTTCAGCTGTGATTTCCTGGATTCGATGGATCCGCCCAGGTTCAAACTTCTCCAGATCCTGAATCCGAAAATAAATATCCTCAAACTTGTCCATCAGCTGGTACCTGGACGTGACCTTGAACAGATCAGGGACATCTCTCTCACTGCTGATCCCCTCGAAGTAGCAGACTATGTACATTCCAAAGCAGGCTGGCCTCTTGAAATCTGGCAGGATCAGGTTCAAGGCTGGGGTGAACAGGTCTCCCACTGGCTTTTGCTGATCCTGCTTGAGGCACACGGGCTCACTGCCCAGCATGGCCTGCCACTTGGCCTGGGTGCCCCGGGAGCACAGGATGATGATCTTGGAGGAAAGCTCCTCCATCTCCTTCTTCTGCCGCGTGAGCCAGGGCAGGGGCCCCAGCTCAGAGATGTGCTGGTCCTCCAGCAGGTCCAGGGCCACGGCGGTGCCACAGACTGTCATGAGGAACTCTGCAAACCTCAGCACCACGTCCACGTACAGCAGGTGATCGGCTGAGTACACCAGCCAAACCTTCCGCGGCCGCAGCGGCGGCAGCGACAGCGCGGCGGGAGGAGCTGGGGGAGAGGAAAACACTGATTGCAGCCAGAGTGCCAGAAAAAAATGCAGCCAAAGTGCCAGAAAAACCTGACTGCAGCCAGAGTGCCAAAAAAACCTGACTACAGACAAAAAGTGCCAGAAAACACTGCAGCCAAAGTGCCACAAAAAACTGCTGGCAAAGTGCCACAAAACAAACACTGACTGCAGCCAGAGTGCCAGAAAACACTGACTGACTGCAGCCAGAGTGCCAGAAAAAATTGCAGCCAAAGTGCCAGGAAACACCGACTGCAGCCAAAGTGCCAGGAAACACCGACTGCAGCCAAAGTGCCAGGAAACACCGACTGCAGCCATGTCCCCAGAGTGTCATGGTGTGAGGCAGCACTAACCAGCACAGGGGGGCACTAACAAAACTCCTAATGCTATTTGGGCAATGTACATGGACAACAGCTCGTTGTGTAAATTTAATATGAAAATGTGGACACAGTGAAGCTGTGATTTATAGTAATGCCCAGAAGGTTCAACTTCCACCTCACAAAAACAGCAGCTTCCAGAAGTTTGCAAATACTGCTGTATTCTCTGGTGGAGAGCTGAGTGCATCCACCCCAAACCAATCTCCTGTTGCTATGGCCTAAATGATTAGCAAAGCTTCTTCTGCCAGTACAGCCCAAGCTGGGTCAAAAATCTCCCCACATTCCAAAGCAATCACCTCCCATCTGACAAACACAGCACTTCAAATTCCACATACAAAGCTTGCTTTAGCTAAACAGGAAGATCCTAAGGCTACCTTGGTTTCAAGAAGCATCTAGAAAGAAGTCAGAGCCTACAAAAGCTCCATCTGGGGTGAGTGAGCCCTGCATGGCAGGTGCTTGCTAAAGCACAGGTGGCATCTTACCAGCCTGCAAATCGTTGTGGTTGCACTTCCCTCGCCGGCGTCCTGGAAGAGAGAAAGTCACTGTCAGCTCTGAAAACATAAAGGAAGATTAAATGCTTAAAATCACACCACCTTCCATAGACTAGGTTAAAAAAAAAAATCTTTAACTGTGTAGGGAGATAAAGCCGTACGGAGGGAGAAGCCTAATTAAAAAACAGACTGAATGAATAAAGACTCTTCTACAGGCAGTTCTTGCCACATTTTCCCTTTGAGAGGAGACAAAATGCACTCAAAATGAACCTTCCCCATCTCCCTCAAATCCTGGCAGGCTCAAGTACAGAACCCCCAACTGTTCTGAGACTTCTTTTTAAGGAGAAGGGGCTTTTAAAAATATATTGTTTTCTTCAGACGCTTCTCTGAAGAGGTGACTAAAATGTCCCCAGCTACATCTTTTGTTTGACGTTAAGAAATTTCCCAAAAGATTACCAATTCTTCCTCTCATGTAAAAAGAAAACAAAACAAGCAGTGAGTTACACAGCTTCCCTGCTGCAGCACACAAAACTAGAAGTCAGCCCTTAACTATCATATTTTCCAACTTGCTTGATGTCAGTCTCTATGTCCTGTATTTTATTTTTCCTTCTACTCTAATTGAAAAATCTTTTCTAATCTCACAATAGTATAAAATTAATTTTGCAGAGACTTTGGGGAACGGGGAAGACTACAGTGTGGACAAACAGGAAGCTTCTGTTCTGCAACACTCTTATGCAATGCAGGGGGAAAATAAGCACAAAGATATCTGCAGCAACCTGCAGGAAACAAGGGGCTGAACTACCAAATTCCTTATTCCCCTCATGAGCTCTGGAGTGCCATGAACATGGAGTATCAGACAGGACAACCTGTGGAAGGCTTTACTTATCTAGTGGATGGTACAAGGACACTGCAAATCCAAAAATGTGAAACAGAAGATATTCTTGTGGGCATTATCTCAGTGGCAAGGCATCAGAAGGAACAGCAAGGAACAACCACAGTAGGCACAGTTGCAGAAGGAGAAGAAGCATTCTTTAGCACTGGATTTTTTCTGCCTGGTTGTGGTGTGAGTCTCACCTGCTTGTTTTTTGGTCATACACAGCACAGCTGTTATGGCTGAGCCCACCAGTAACACACAGATCCCAGTGATGCACCAGTACAGCCATATCATCATATCCTCTGCAAAACAAGAACACTGCTCACACACTGCCTTACACAGAGCTTCACCACAGAACAGAAGGTTCTTGAGCAGCTGAGGCCAAGGGAGGAGCACCCTGGCTTTGCTGAGCAGACCAGAACTTCCCCTTTCCAACCCACAGACATTCTCCAAAACAATTCCTGCTTTCATGGTGCTGCTGTGCACATAAACCTGCCCCACACACAGAACCATATGTGCAGCACACCAAAAACACAGATCAAGAACCTTCCTCTAAATAGCAATGTTTGCCCAGCTCTGACAGTCATGCTGCCCATGTCCTGCCTGTTCATGTAATCTAGCTTAAAAAAAATTAAATATCACCGATTTGGATCATGCATTTCCCTTTACAGGTGTTTTTTCTTTTTTTTTTAAACCTTGGGCAAAAGATCCTTACAGGTGTTGCAGCCAAAAATAAGATGTCAAATCATTATGCACAAGTTATCTTGACATTCATAAAAATGAATATATGCAAGCTATTCTCTCCAAAAGCTGCTTTATATTATGCAAATTTTTTAACACTGAGCAAAGTGACAGAAAGTATTTTATATTAAGACTCTTCTTGTCAAAACTGCTTCTCAAAGAATTCTATGCAAGTGAAGTGTCTCTCAAAAAATTGCTCTTCAAGGTTCACACTGCATACAAATCCTTGCCTCATTAAATCATGGTGAAGTCATCCTTAGCCCAATTAATTCTGAACTCAGTGTTACAAGGGGACTGCAAAGAAATTTTAGACACCAGGCTCTCATCTCCACCACAGAGATTGATTGGCACACACTGATTATACCTGCCTGGCTGAGTTGGTGTCTCAAAAGGGGGACCCTGAACAAAGCAATACCTGGAAAATTAAACCTTTTAAACCCCAATTAAAAACCTTTAAACCCCTTTTAAACCAATTAAACCCCATCCCTCACATGACAGTCCACACCAAGAGCATCATTAGGGTCTGGGTGTCCCTGCCCTTGGTTGGTTTGGTGTTACCACGTGCTGATCTTCACATCCTCTGAGGTTTCTGTGGGAGCTTTGGTGGGTTCCCAGTGTGGTTGGTGCAGTTCATACACCACCATCTATGGGCTGCCCACTTCACTATTTTCAAATAATATAAAATTTTCAACAGGGACATTTCCTGCTCTGTGTGTCTTTCCCACAAAGGATCATTTCTCACTCTACACAACAAGAGAAGAGCAGCAAAAAACGTTTCAGGGTGTTGGAAGGACTTCTTACCCGATGGTTCTGTACCTGCAAAGGACAAGACTTATGTTAAAAATTCAGTTCTCAGCTGTAAAACAACAGCAATCTAATTTACAGAAAAGTGGTTCTCACTTGGAGCTGGTTCACATTTGATGACAGCAGAGTGTCTCAGACAGTCTGTGCCACAGTCTGCAAAGAATGGTTGAATCTGCAGTTGAAACAAATCCAGAAAACAGAAGTTATTCTTAAAAGAAATTTTGGTCCCTGATTTACTTTCTCCCTGCCTCAATGCTCCTTGTATTTTAGCAGAGTTCCCATTTCCCTTCAGAAAACAAGATAAATCAAGAGTTCTTACACCACACATGACAAAGGCTGTGAGCTCCTGAGGCTGCACATTTGCCATTCTCACTCCCATAATCTCTGCCTTGGCAGCCCTGCACTAAGGAAAAGCCACTGACTACAGAGAATTCTTATATTAAAATTCTTCCAGCCATAACATTTCCCTGATGCAGGTAATTACAGATTAGCAAATGAAAAAAAAACACCCCTAACTGTGAAAATATCCCCTAATACTCCTAAAGTGCTCAATGCCTTGATTGTGAAGGAAGGACACAGGGACAGCAGTGGGACCCACCTGTATTTTGTATTTGCAGCAGGCTTTTATGTTCTTCTCTATTTTGATTGTGACATTCACTCGCTGTTGTAGTCCATCCTGCAGAAATCAGATGCAAGTAATAAGGGAAGGAAGAAAACTGAATGAAAGCAGCAAAAAAGAAAAAGCTGACATGAAAACATGGAGTGGCCCAAAGAAGCAGAAGCTTTTATTTTTTCCCTTTGCACAAGAGAACAAAATGGGTAAAGGATGTGGCCACCATCTCTGCAGGTGTCCTGTGTGACAGACATGGTAATAAGATTGCACAGGTAAAGGAAATAATTAGGGATGTACAACTTCAAAGGAGTTAAACTGAAGAGTTTCTTAACAATGTGGATGTCTTCAGCTCTGTAATGTGTGAACATTCACAAGCTTCCTTATTTAATGAAAAGCAGCTTTCAACACTGCTTCTGACACTAGAACAGGCAGGGAAGTTGCTCTTGCTGCCTGCTGTACACAATCAATACCATGATAACCTAATTATTCACAGTTATTAACAGATACAAGCTCCAAAATGAGGTGCATTCCCCTCCACCAGGGAAATACTCACACATCTGTGTCAGTAACAGTTTAAACACAGCAGTGCATGCAGTACTAAGGGGTAAAATTCACAATTTCTCTTAAGGAAGAGAAAGATTAAACAAACTGAATGCCAGCATATCTGCCTCACCCAAGGAAGGGTGGAGACTGGTTCCAAATATTCAGTATTTCTCCTCCCTCAGATGCCTGAAGGGAAACATTTTTTATACTGAAACACAGTCTGGACACTCTGAGCTTCTCAGCAACAGACTCCAAGACCTACAGAATTGATTCTCAGCTTGAATGAAGCATCTGTTACTAAATCACTCATTCTTTATATAAAAAAATTAATTAACGCCTGCCTGTGATCATATTTGATAAAGTACTTCAATGATTTATTGAAACTTTGCACCTCAATTTTGGTTAATTTACTCAGTCTTAGCTCCCCAGGCACCGGCTTGAAAAAGGTAATAAAGCCCAGATAGTCAAATATAAAATTTGATTTTGCAGGTGTTTATAGGCTGCTTCATGCATTATAAATCCTCTATTTTCATCTTTTATCCACCAAATTCCTCTTTCCAAAGACAACAAAAATATAATTGCTTGAAAATTGCTGTTGAAATGTCCTGCTTTAGCAAGCATTTCAGATATTTGCTGAAATCTCCAGGGAAGGTATGGGCAGGGAAGGTGATTAATTACCTCTGTGAACTCCTGGGTGATGGTTTTACACCTCTTCTCACTCAGGTAGCTGGACACGTGGATCTGGTACCGGGCTGGCTCCAGCCATGGGTTGAAGCTCACCAGCAGAGTTGTGTCATCCACACTCTTACCCTGGATCCTGGGCTCCCACAAGCTGCCTGGAAGCAGGGCAGACATTCCTGTGTTTCTCAGCTCTCAAATATTCCAAAGCACCCACCTCTATGTGACTGATAAATGTTTACCTGTCTTTATACATGGGAAGGTCCTTTTCATCAGAGAATCCCTGCAGTCTGCAAGAAAGACCATCAATAGCCAGTCAGACACATTGTACTTCCATTTAGGGAAAAAGCACATTTTTTTATCCAAAGCCAGAGACCTAACTAAGTTTTCCTAAATGAGTAGAGACCTTTGTTCCAAAGCAGTGGCAAAATTCTGTAGAAGTGCAGTATTGATTTCCAGCATATAATCCAGTCCCTTCACTGATGTCATGGTGTGTTTGGTTCTTCTTTTTCTTCTCAGAACAGAGAAAATGAATGAGACTAAAAACATATCACATTTAATAGTACAGTGATAATGTAATAGTGCTGCAGAAAGGGTCACAATAGTGCAATTAAACTTCATATTCATCCCCACTCCTTGTAATCACAGCTCAGCAACAGATGCCTCCAGAGGCATTCTGACACAGGAAAATCAGGAGGCTGGAATCTTTCTTAAGCCTAAAACACTCTTCCACATTTCTAATTGCCTTTATTTAGCAGATTGGCCCTGCTCTTTGGGACTTCCCTCTAAGTTAAATCTGAAGTTCCATATTCAACATTTAGCAATGTGGGATTTACAGCTCTCAGCCTTAAATTATGTCTCTCTTCTGGGGTTTGGACAAAGGAAAAGGAACAACTCCCTGCTTAGACAATTGAGATAAAGCATTGCATATCTCAAATTTCCAACTTTCAAAGCTACCAATTTGAACTTTACAAAGTTTATGAATTTAAAATGTCTTTAATTCATGTGTAAGCTCTAACCAGCTAAGCTCCCTGCAGCTGCTGAGCTTGATGCCATGCATTAGATTTCTGAAGAACAGTAGATGATAAAAGCCACAAGTTCTTAGTGTGAACAGGCAGAAGAAAGGGTAGGAGGGCTGAAAATGAAGTGCTCCCTCTTCTTTTCCAGCTCACATTGAGTGACACATTCCATACTTTGCCATTTTATAACCACAAAGTCAGGTTGACAACTATAAGCAAGTTAAGGAAAAAGTTAAGAACAAGTTTTCAAGAACTGTATTAAGCACCAAATATTTATGAAGTAGAAAGCAATGCAGATGCTCAGCAACCTTGGGGAAAACAGTAAAAATTCTTTTAGCAACAGGAAAATTTTCACATAACACAAGAAAGGATCAAGCACCCAGCACTACCAAGTTTCTTGGTAAATAATGCCTAACTGTGCCTTTGAAATTGAACTCCACACATCTAGGATTTAGTACTAGAAACCAAACTTCTGATTTGGAAATTCTAGTCTGTACTTCCAGCTGCCACAAGCAGAGAGGCAACTCTGAAAGATTCTCACTTAAAAGCAGCAGTGATGTCAGGTGCACAAACCACCACATTCCTAAACTCAAGGCCTATGAAATGAAATCACCTCTTACCAGGCATTGTGAGGGATGTGGATTTGCAGTTGTAGTCTCCATTTACACCCAGCTTGGGCAGGTGGTACACAGTCACTTGGTAAGTCTGGCCAGGCTCTACTTCAAAACGGTCAAATGTGAAATTCCACTGGAAACAAAACACATCCACAAGGACTTTAGAGGACAATGTTGTTCTTTAAGGCACTGAAATTCACAGCTGACTTGGCCCTGTTCCACTGAGTTCCCTCATCCCATATAACCCTTCTACTGAAGCCTGACTACAATAAATTTGAACTCAAGTGTATTAAATATACCTGTCTCACTGTCTGTCTCAATTCTGCTGTTTAGAATTAGTTTTTTCTTGGGATCTTTGAGCAGATACAACAGTTTTATGTCAAACCACTGTGTGGAATTTCCACCAAACTACATTCTGAACTGAAAGGAGGCTAGAATAAAGTATGCAGTTTCAAGATGGAAATTTCATTCTCATATGAATTTTGTAGCACTGTGCAAGTGCTAAGCATTTTGAATTGCATTTATACACGTGTAGTTCTGTACCTGGCCATTCCATACATACATGCTTAAATCTATACTGTTTTCTGCATCAGCAATGCTGTGCAAATTCTGGGAGAGGCACTGGCTCCTGGGCCAGTGGGATTTGGTAAGTGGTAAGCTAACTATGGCCAAATTCTGTGTGGTTAAGGAATGAACTCCTTATTGTTTGTATTCCTTACTGTTGTGGATGCTCAGCACTTTTCTGAGGAGTCTCCTGGAAGGAGTGTAAGCTGAAGGACCACTCCCAAGGTTGGTGCTTTCCTCCAGAACAAGAGAGTACAAGAATGAAGAGGAAGAAATAGGAAGAGTTAAAAAGCAGAATGCAAGAATGTCTAAAATTACTTGCTCTAAGCAACCTCCTTAGTGGAGGTTGAGTGATGACACATGCTAGGCACTAAAAGCAGAAGTTTTTGAAACTTGAAGGACAGGAGGGAGAAAGAAATGGGAAATGACAGCAGATTTCAAGTCCAATACAGACTCTAAGCAGCCTGTGCTTTTTAACAATAAAACAGAGAAAGCAGAGACAATTCCAGGGACTGGAACAGGTAACCTGGAGCCCTCTGCACTCACCCGGCGTCCGTCGGGACGGACCTGAAGGGGCAGATTGTTCTGGAAGTCAAACTGGGCACAGATCTGCTGGTTGCTGTTCACCTGCATCACGGCGAGCTCTGCTCCCTCCAGGCAGCGGATGCTGGCTGCAGGACAGGACACAGGGACACAGGGACACGGTCACCTTCCCCTCCCCTGCACACAGAGAGGCTGCAGCCCCCAGAGAGCACTGCTGTGCCTGGCCCTGACACAGCCTGACTCCTTTGGGGGGTGGGGATCCCAACAGCAAGATAACAGGCCATGGAGAAGCAGTGTGCAGGGCTGACTAACAGCCTAAAGGCTGTCCTGCATGGCAAAGCCACATCTGTGCAAAGGAAAGAAGCTGCATTCTCCACACAGCCTGGCTGTCCCACAGACAAGGTGTCGTGTTTAGCTCTGCCTCCCAAATCTCCCTGAAGGAAGGAGCAAAGGAGAAGGAGGCTGCACTCCCCACACAGCCTGGCAGCCCCACAGATGAGGTGTCCTGTTTACTCTGCCCCTCAAATCTCCCTCAAGGAAGGAGCAAAGGAGAAGGAGGCTGCACTCCCCACACAGCCTGGCAGCCCCACAGACCAGGTGTCATGTTTAGCTCTGCCTCTCCAAGCTGCCTCATGCAGTTTGGGTGCCAAAGCAAACACTCCTTTATTTTGGCACACACAGTCCCAGTGAGAGAGCTGACAAGCACAGCTGAGTGAAATGCCTGGGTTACCTGAGCCACACCTGCTCAGGTACATATCTACACTATCATAGCTAGAGATCATAACTCTACAGCCCCTGCAGAAGGAAGAAAGGAATGTTTAATTCTGTCTTAAAGCAGTACAAAACTTTGGACAGGAGTGTGCAAGGGAAACATCATTTACAGACAAACAATCAGAGATATTTGGAGAGTGAGAAAATGTGACTTACTGGTAGTCATTTATGCTCCAACAATGAGACAATAATTGCTTCATCAAAGACAAGATTACTAATCTTTTGTCTCCCACCAAGCAAAATTAAGCAGCCAACCTCTCAAATTTCAAGGGTCTGCTTTCATGGCTTGAAGTCATAATTCTCCTCTCTATCCCTCCTGGATCACACCTATTTCCTCTGCTCCACACTCAAACAATCAGCACTTACCATCCGTGGCCACTTTCCACTCTATCTGAAGCACAGGGAAGAGTTTTCCATCCTCCTGACGGAAAACATCTGAAGAAACGTGGAGACTGCTTGGAGCAGAGGGAGTCCAGGCAGGAACCTGCAGCCAGCTCGACTCCATGCAAGTGCCTGGACAGCAAATGAAACCCTCATTAAGAGCAGGGCTGAGGAAACTGCTTAATTGCAATTATGATCTGCACTTTGGGTCAGGGAAAGCTGGGTGACAGATTGCTTCCAGCTCAGACAGGCAGCTTCCAGTATGGAAGTATTCTGTAAATTGCCTGGAATAATCTGAACTTGTTCTAGTAACTTCCACTTCCTCTTTTCCTTAAAATTCATTAGTACTTGTCACAATCAATGTAGTCAGGCTAAACAGGTCAAGTAAGTTTACTCAGTATCTCCTTTAACCTTCTGCTGGAACAGACCTATGGTACTGCTGATTTCCAGCCTTCCAATGATAAAAAAATCCATCAGACACCCAGGGAAATTGTTCCAATAATTAATTACCTCAGGTCTACAAACTGCTTTTCCTCAAATTTGGATGTACATCTGAATTCAGCTTCCAAAAACTGCCTGTTATGCCTTGCCTAAATTAATGAGCTCCCTGGACAGAAAAATAAACGATGCTTGTCAACACAGTGTCAGGGAGAACTGGTTCTGTAAAGCCTTCAGAAAGTGAGATCAGGTATGACAGGCCTTGGACAGACATGATCTACTTAGGCTTTTGTAACACGTTTGACTTCTCAGGGCATGTTAAAAATAGCAGAGTCAGCCCTCCCTAAAGTGCACTTTGGGTCTATTTTGCTGGATATGGGATGGAAACAGTGGAAAGTGGGCCCTACCCCTTCAGTCAAACAGTTATGGTTTCAGGCTTAGGAGGAATTAGACAATCCTCAAATGCTCGTTTTACAAAAAATAACTATAAAAAGCCAGACAAGAATAAACTACTGTTCAGCAAAGAGTGTACAAAACACTAAAAAAAAATAGTTTTCCCCTAGAGCATAAAAACATAACAAGAGGTATAAGGCAGAATTTAAACCAAATATTTAACTTAGGCAGCATTTTAATGGTGGTGCTGCAGTTTGGCTTAGCTGTATTCCAGGGGCTGGTATCATCCAACCTGATCCCAACCCAAGCCCTCTCCTGCCAAAGAAGTTTTAAATCTGGTTATTTTCAGCAGAGTCCTCTCCCTGATCTGGCAAGTCAAACAAAAATACTGCAAAAACACTACTGGCTCCAAACCCACTTGTGCCAGTGTGACCCAGGGTTGGGCACTGAGGCAGGAATGAGCTTGGTTAGAACAGGGACTGGAGGAAAAGCCAAGGAGCTCTGCAGGGCTGCCCAGCTGCCTCCAGGTACCAAATGGACAATTTCAGTACATTTTCCTTTCCTTTTTTTTAAGGAACATTTTTCAGAATATTAACCATGATCAGATTAAGGTCTTTCAGATGCATGCCATTGCAAAGACCTCACTCCTTACATCCAATAATTAACATTAATTGCTCTCAATTGCCCTTTTAAAATTCTAGTTCATACATTAATTTTTCATCAAGTACTATCCTAATGGGTTGTAAAGAACATTTACTGGCAAACTTGTCCTATTTCTTTAAAAACTGATGATACCAGTTTTAAACAGAAACTAAACAAGTTGGGTTGGGTTCTGCTCATGCCACTGCCTACCCTCAAACTCCATCCCAAAAAAGACAAAAGTTTCCATTCCTCTTCTAGCTGGAGCTTTTAATGGATTAAACTGGAAACTCCCAAAACAAGGCATGATAGCAGTATTTCCCTTTACAACTCTCTGATTCTAGCAGGAAAAAGATGCTGTATGAACTCAGTCAAAAAAAGAAAAGAAAAAAATAGGAAAAAAAAAAAAAAGCATGATCTGATGAGAAAACTGCAACAAAGAAAAAAATTACTTACTATTTCTTACGAGACAGTTTAAATCCTGTGGGGAAAAGAAACAAGAATATTACTCTCAGAATAAAACTTACAGCAACTTGCTTCTGCTCAGTGTTGGGAGAGGGCAGGAGAAAGCACTTCATGACAGATTAGAAACATCAACCACCATGGAAACACTGCACTGAGCTGTTAACCAAAAATCCAAGGACACAGGACATGAAACCTGGGCACAATTCATGTGACAGCTCTGAGATCATCCAGTCCAACCTGTGACCAAACACCACTGTGTTAACTGAGGGAAGAAAAGAAAAATTCACCAGAATCAGACACTTATGAAGAATAAAAATGATCTGATCTTAAAGAAGCAATCAGAAGTAATGTGGGCTCTGCCTGGCTTTTCCAATTATGTTTTGTTGATACTGGAAGACCCCAGGGTCACCAGGGAGAAGGATGTCAGCTTGCTTGGTTAGTGTGATGCAAACTCCCAGTGAGAGGGATTGAAGCTGTCACTGGCATGGTAAATCAAGAGGAAGGAGAGGTTTGCTCTCACTCACTTCCTATGCCACGACAAATAAAGCTGGGTATTATTGTTACACCACAGCCATCACAGAATTCACTTCAGTGGAGCAGGTAAGGCAGTCAGGTTTTTAAATTCTCTACAATTTCCTAAGGTCAACTCCAAGTGTATTTGGGGCTTAGTGTCCTAGGGTATATTTACATTTTTGGGAAGGGTGACTTCAGAGGTTAATGCTCACATTTCAGCTCATGTATCTGTGTTCCTGCAAACCTGGAGTGAAAGAAGGAAGATTTGGCATTAAGCTCCTCATGCTTATATAAGAAATAAAGCCTGGAAATCTCTTCCAGGCTTTTGCTACACAAGTCACAACAATAGAGGCATAAATCCAGCCTTCAGGCAGCCTTCATGAGAAACACATCAACACTCCAATTACTGTGCCACAAATGCACCCAAGATTGAGGTATATTGAAAAACAGCACCTGCAACCTAAATCCTTCATTAATGAAAAAAAAAATGAACTAGAAAGCAAAGAAGGAAATGCTGATGAAACCAAACCCAAACTGGCTAACTACAATCACTGAAAAGGAGAAAAATAAAAATTGTGAATACCAGTATGGAAGAACCGAAAAAAAATAGCCCTAACACTTCAGACCCTTAATCAGACTTTTTAAGGTAAATTATGTGGCCTGACAAAGCCCCTTATGTAAAAATGTGCAGTGGCTTTATCTGAGATGGAGTTAATTTTCTTCACAGCAACTGCTATGGTGCTTTCCACTGAGGGCAAAGAGTGGCTGCTCTGGGATGAACCCTCAAGAGGAAACAAAAATAACTGGCTACTAACCACAGGGATTTTTTGTAATGCATTGATTTCTGTTCAAGCCTATCACTTAATATTCATGTTGTCCTTGTTCTGTTGCAGTTATCTCACTTTCACTGTTCTGATTCTCTCTCCCATCCCAGCAGTGGGGAAGGGAGTGAGTGGCCTGACAAACAAAGCTACAGGCATAAATAGGAGATGATTGCAGAAAAGCAGATGATTGTGAGGTGATGCTGAAACCATTCTCAGCAGGACAGGCACAGTCAACTCCTCATGTTTACTTGCTGTATTTTCATAAAAAGCTAAGCAACTCCTTCTTTTGCTCTCTTTTAATGATTTGTGTTTTGCTTTTGACAGAAAAAAGAACAGACCATATGCCGTGGAGAATCGTATGAGTCTGAATGAAATAAACCTGGGAAAGTGATAAACAGCATCATCCCACAACAATTCAATTAAAGTAATGGGAGGCAAAGATTTCCCAGCAGGATGCTGTGGTAAGTGGAAAGAAACCACTGTGAGCCAGGCAAGTGTCCAGTTTCCCTTCAGAGAGTGGCTGCTGAATGGGAAGGGCTCCAGCTTTCCAAAATCTGCCTTTCACCCTTGAAGCATTCTATGTCTCTTTGGAGGCTTGGATGATTTGAAGTTTACTGCAGTTTCCCTTTTCCAACTCCTTAGTAAAAAAAGATCAACCCATGAACACATGACAGGCATAAATGCTGAAGATGATTTGTTTAAGGCTTGTAGGAGACCAGCATCTTTTACAAAATTGGTTTAATTTTTTAAGCATTTTTCTCTACAGTTTCTAACTTTCTGTCCCACCCTCATATCAATTCTCAGCAAAATCAAATCCAAATTCAAAAGTTAAAATTTCCTCACAACAATGAGTTCCAATGATGTCTTTATCATATTTTCATAGTTTTGACCAGTAACCCTTTTTATGCTGAAGTTCCCTAGTTTTGATCATGGATCCTGTTCATGCCAAGAAGTCCAGAAATATTTTAACAGCACTCTGTGTGCTCATGGGTTGTTAACATCCTACACAGCACAAAGATGACCCAGAGGGGAATGACAGAAGTCAGTCAGCAGCAAGGGCAAAATGAACACATTTGCAAAGGAGACCAGGGAAAAATCATCCCCATATGCACCACCATGGCTCATTTTCATGAGAGATGTTAAACTAATTCTTCTCCAGAGAATTCAAGTGAAGGAAGCTGGCAAGATAAATTTCAGAGACCAAACTATGTACAGCTACCCAGCCCCTCAAAGACAGCAGGGTTATAAACACTGCATTCCTCCAGGACATGCCATGTCCCTAAACAGTTCAGCACAACGACTGAACACACTGATTTAACACTTGATGGTGAAAAAACAGATGGGCATTTAAGCTGTGGGATGTTTTTTCCCCTGCACACAGGATAAAAGCCCCTGCAGTTACCAGTTACTGGTAAGAACTGGATTTGCAGCTGTGCTATTCAGCCCTACAGCTGAGCACTTTTAATGGAGTGGTGGTGAATAAGGCCCATTAAGTGCACTTTTTGGCATTTTAATGAGATGAGCTGTTAACAAGCACTTAGTTTTCCTTTCAGGTGTCTGCTGATACCATTTATGACACTTCCCTCCACCACCCGAACAGCTTCTGCCACAGGAGGGTTTTGCTGAGGAAGCTGCCATGGCTCAGCCTGACTGCTCCAAAGCTCAGCAGCAGCAGCCTGAGTACGCTGGGTTAGACAAAGGAAGAGGTTCACCCACCCTGCAGCTCTGCTTTCAAACCACACCACAGCCACACGTTGGGAGGTTACCAAACCATCCTCTGAAAACAGCACAAGCCACAGAGGGGAAGGGGGAGCTGTGTTCAACTGTCACAGCCTCACTTGATGGGGCTTTTCCTACGTGAGTCAGCAGCTTCACAACTGCTCAAAGACGCTGCTCACAGGCTTAAGCTGGCTCCTTTTTCTAAAGTCTGCGTGCACTGTGGAAATTGGGTTTTTGATGGCAAAAGCAGAGGTAGCAGCCCTGCCACATTCACTGCTCTGTGTGCACACCAGAGCGTGGGGCAGCACAGCTCCTCTGAGAAAGCTGGTGATGCTCTGGTGAGCCACTCACCCAGCTACTGTGGTCACATCTCCTAAAAAACAGAGGGACGGACAGCAGGACAAAGCCAGTCAGAGCCCAGCCATCCAAGGACTTGCAGAGATTCTTTGATATATTATTGTCAATCTCTGCGACTAACAAGGTTTGGGATATGGTTACATGAGATGCCCAAGCAACTTTGTAATTTTCCCTTTGCTGGAATTTACATTTTGTAGCTCTGCAATGTCCAGTTTGAAGTAAAATGGCAGAACCAGTCTGTTTTCTTGGGGACTCTTCAAAAAAGGGAGAGGGCAGCAGAGCAGAGGTCTGGTAAAACAAGGGTAAGGATATAATCAAACATTAGAAGTGTCAGACTAGACAAAGGACAGGAAGTGGGTACAGGAAAAGATTATAGAAGCTTTCATCCCAAAGGACACATTTAATTTTACATTTATCTATAGCTGTATATCTGCCTTTTTCAGACTGCTGAAAGTGCACCACTGGCATATAAAGCTGCCCAGCTTAGCTGCCCATTTTCCCGTCTCACTGCCACTGTTTACAGAATTTAAAAGCAAAAAAAGATCTCTTCCCCCTTCTATATACTATTTACATGTACCTGAAACAGGAAAGCTACCCCAAAACAAAAAACAAACAAAAAAAAGAGAGAGGGCGACTAGCTAGGAGTTCATACTCAAGGTTCGCTCCGCTTGCTTGGTTCACTTTTTACAGAGACTCTGCATCGGCAGCTCCTGTCCGGCCGATTCCAGGCAGAAAATACACCCAAAATCCGCCAGTCCGTGTAATGTTGACTTCCTCACACTCTCCTAAACCCCCTCAGCTGCAAGGAACCGGTTAAAACTTCTCGCACATTAAGCAACGCCAGCTCTTAGCAAAGACTCACATCCTGCTCCGGGACCGCCAGCACGGCCCGGCCCGCGTCCCGTCCNTCCTCCCCTCCCTGTCTGTGCCCTGAGGATTCCACTTGCGGGTCGTCTCCCTGCTGAGAGCGTCCCGAGGTCTGCGCGGGATGAAGGGAGCGCTGGAGAGGATCCCCGAGCGGCCAGGTAGGGTTGGGATGTCTCCAGAGAGGAGACCCCACGGCCTCCCTGGGCAGCTGTTCCAGAGCTTTGCCACTCTGGGACGTGGAGTTTTTCCTCGTGTTGANCTTCCTCACACTCTCCTAAACCCCCTCAGCTGCAAGGAACCGGTTAAAACTTCTCGCACATTAAGCAACGCCAGCTCTTAGCAAAGACTCACATCCTGCTCCGGGACCGCCAGCACGGCCCGGCCCGCGTCCCGTCCCCGCTCCCCGAGCCCCCGGCACCGCTTACCGGCTGCGAGCAGGTGAAGGGCGGCGAGGCGTCCAGCAGAAGCCGTAGGGCTGCGGGCGGTCGGGNGAGGATCCCCGAGCGGCCAGGTAGGGTTGGGATGTCTCCAGAGAGGAGACCCCACGGCCTCCCTGGGCAGCTGTTCCAGAGCTTTGCCACTCTGGGACGTGGAGTTTTTCCTCGTGTTGAGGTGGAATTCCCAGTGCACATCCCTGACTTTGAGTAAATGCCGTAAAAACTGACACCCAGAGTGCTCTGCAGCTGCTGAGCAAAAAGCATTATAGGTGTATGCTCTGCTTTTCCACCTGTGGGGCTGTTTTAAGTGCATCCACCTCTCAGGGGACTGTACAAACCTGGCTCTCGTTCCTGATGCTCACCCTGTTTCAGCTGTCACAAGTTTCACCCCAGGTTTCCACATCCACAACCACTTTCACCTGTTCTGTGCCATGGGTTTCACCTGATGGTCTCACACAGAGATGTAACCCAGCTGAGCTGCCAGCTCAGGGGGTTTCCCACCAAAGCTGAGCCCTTTGCTGGGCTTTGACCAACAGCCGTGAGCACAGCGGTTTCGTGTGATTTTGTGGTAGCAAATTTCTAACTGTGGTGGCCAGTATCTAACTGTGGTGGCCAGTGTCTAACTGTGGTGGCCAATATCTAACTGTGGTGGCCAGTATCTAACTGTGGTGGCCAATATCTAACTGTGGTGGCCAGTATCTAACTGTGGTGGCCAGTGTCTAACTGCGGTGGCCAGTGTCTAACTGTGGTGGCCAGTGTCTAACTGTGGTGG